>CM053613.1:46784104-46794495 GCA_028646535.1 Procyon lotor
TACTGAACACTAATATTACACTGTATGTTAACTGAAATCTATATAAAAACTTCAAAAATTGTAAAAAAAAAAATATTCTATATGTTCCTTTGCGATAGGAATACACAGATTTGAATCAGACAAGACCTCTACCTTCAAGGAGTTCCCATTCTAGTAACGTAGACAGACACTGCAATCAGTGATCATCTTTGAGTCATAAAGACCTGGATTCAAATCCTACGTCTACCCTTTACTGGCTAGGGCAAGTCATTACCTTTATCTAAATTCTATATTCCTTATCTGTGAAATTGAGGGCATCAGCCTAACTCAAATTGTTATTAAGCATTTGGTGAAATAATGTATTCGAAGCAGCCAGAAGACTGTCTGGGATCTATAGTATACATGACTAGCATGTATTTACTGAATTAATGGCTTATATAAGAGTATTCTTTTGCGGGGAGGAAAAAGGAGGGAACCTATTAGCATTTCCCATAGCTTTCCCATAATCCTGGAACTTCTGAGAAAATGCTGTTTGCCTGATCATACAGATTTTATGTTCTCTAGCTCTCGTGCATTAGAACCACCAACCCCATCCCAGGATTAAACATCAGAAAGAGGAACCCAGCAAATGCCACACAATGACCACAAATGAAGGAAATAGTTGTCTGGCCTAACCAAGGTAGTAAAGGGAAGATGGCAGTAGAGCAAAGCTTAAAAAACCCAAGACCTGAAATCTCACAAATCCATCAGGTTAAAGACTATAAATGCCTGATTTATTATAATATCTCAGCAAAGTGAAGCTTGGATAAGAAATTAGGGCACACCAGGTATTTATGGACCCCTATGTGGCACAGTACTTCTCCATTTGAGGTGGTCATTCTTTCAATAAAAATGTATTACATATCTACTGTAGGTCAGGCGTTTGGGGCAACAGAGGACTTAGACATGGTCTCAACACTTTCAGACATTTATGTCAGAGCCTGAGATCACTATGAGAAAAGGTTTCACCACAAATGTTCTGACGTACAGATATACAGTGGCCCGCAGACAGTGGTGATGAAAAGTAGCATTACCTTTCCCATTTCCATTCTCCCTTCTGAGTTTCCCAGCCACCAAATTTCCTCTACCTCTTCTTCGATCAATTCACCACATTCAGTGCCTACCATCTCTACAGGCCCTTCCCTGGACAGAAGAAAGGGCCAAACCACGGGCCACTAGAGTTTAGAACAGAAACCTGACTATCCACAAACCTCATGCCTTACCCATCCCACCTACAGCCTCTGAATCAAACGTTACAAAATAGTCTGAAAGCCACAAAAGAACGAATTCTGCTCTACTTTAAGTAGTCTCCAGAGGAACAGTTCTGAGAAGATAGAACTGAGTCTTCTGAGAAGATCTTACATACTGAACACTTATTATAATGAGGCATCATTTTGAATGCTTCACCTACACTAATGTCCTCAAAACAGCTCTCTGCAAGGGAGTTAGTATTGTCCCAATTTTACAAAGGAAAAGCTGTGTTCACAGAAACTAAGTGACTTGTCCAAAAAATCACACAGTCAATAAGCGATAAAGCTGAAATCCATAGACGAATTGGCCATGTTCACTTTGATCTTCCTTTTTTCCACTGCATCTCACATTTTATCCTAATGATAACCCCGTAAGGCAGATAAAAGAAATATCAGTATTATCCCATTTTACAAATGAGGAAACTCATACTTTGAGGAAGTGATACTACTTTCTCAGGAACAAGTCTATAAGTGGCAGGCCGTGGTTCATACCCAGATCTTTTCCACTACTCAACATTTCCTCCTACACTGTGTCCTGCAGAGAGGTGTGGTGGAAATGTACTTAACAGAGAGTCCGAAGTACTGAGATGTGTTCCTGACTATATAACTAACTTATTGTATAACATTGGGTGAGTTACTTTCCTTTCCAGCCCCAGCCCCGTACGTAGCAGCCATTGAGAGGTTCATGACCAAGAAGAACCCTGCTGTCATTTATGAACTCCTTTTCAAGGAGGGAGTGATGGTGGCCAAAGAGGATGTCCACATGCCTCGCATCCTGAGCTGTCACACAAGAATGTACCCAGTCTTTACATTGTCAAGGCCATGCAGTCTCTCAGATCATGAGGCTACATAAAGGAATACATTGCCTACAGACATTTCTACTGGAACCTTACCAACAAGGGTACCCAGTATCTCTGGGATTACCTCCACCTACCGCTAGGATTGTGCCCGCCACTCTGCACCACAGCAGTCTTGAGACTGAAAGGCCACAGTCTAAAGGTCTGAGGGGAGAGCCACCTGCAAGAATTATGCAGGGGAAGCTGACAGAGACACCTACAGACAAAGTGACTTCTGACAAGAAAGCTAAGGCTGCGGCAGAGGCATCAACTGAATTCCAGTGTAGAGGTGGATTTGGTCGTGGACGTGGTCAGTAAAGCTGGAGGAGATGGTTTTGTGTTGAATAAATCTGTAGCCAGAAAAAAAAAAGTTCTTTTTAAAATATTGAGTGAGTTATTTTTCTTCTCTTGGCTCCATTTTCTCATCCATAAAATAAAGGGTGTTGAACTGGATAACCCTTACTTAGGTTGCCCTTCAGCTGCTAATCTAGGTTCTAATTAGTACCAACAAGTCTATGAAAAGTTTCTCTGATTTCCTTGCCACCCAGTAGTAACTTTCTAAAAGAAACAAACATTAGCTGTTACTTGTAGAATAGGTAAGGTGAGAAGTACTCAGCATCAGAGTAAAAACTGTTCATTCAATTTCCTTCCTTCCTTCCTCAAACATCCTAGATATAAACACAGAAAAGACCACAAGCCACCTAACAAGGTAACATTGGTACACCCACTAACTAGCACATCAGATAGAATGCCAAGTATGTCTAAAAGTGAAGAGTAATGTCCATGGTGGGCCCTTCTTTCCACTGCTGGATCCACAATACTTCTACTCACTAGGTAATCCTTCTTCCCAGGTTGGGACATCAGCTCCGTTTTACTTTCAACAGACCAGGCTTATGACTTTAACTAAATCCCATTGGATGTAAACAATTTACAAGAGATTTTTGACTAATATATAAGGGAAAAAAATGAAAGTTAACCCCATATGTAAATTCTTCCATGACAAGAAATACAAAGAGAGCAAGAAGCAGGATACAGGACTGGAAAAATTACTTCCCTTACTTTCTTATATAAAGGAGTCCAAACCAATCCTGAACACCTTTCCTACTGTAACCTAATAGAAATTTATAAAAATCCTATATTTAGTAAATGTGAAATGTGTAAAAAACAAAAAGCAGGAGGAAGAGGCCATAGTGTTACAAATTAAAATGACCTCACAGAAGAAAATAAAAAGGAATTAGTTATTCTGCCAAAGCAGAACATAAAATATATATGGTCACACCACCTTGAGTACATATTGGTTATAAGAGTAAAAAGAAATCTCTATATCCCTGCGACAGTTGAAATAAACTATTCATATAATGCCCCCAAAAAAGAGTACAGAGGCAGAAACCATTGCTCATGAAATTAAATCAGAGTTTATCTAAATATGATCAAGGATCTGAGACCTGAAACAATTACTAAGAACCAGGGAATTGTCCTAGGAAGAAAGACAGTCTCAAGGGAGCACATTTCCCCTTGTCCTCAGAATAAAGTTCATTATTACTTTGGTCAAGCATTTTCAGTAAATATTTACTTATTAATATGCTAAATAATGAACCTCCACATATATTCATTCATTTAACTCTTCCAACAATAGTAATTATACTTCCTATTTTATAGAAGAGGAGTTTGAAGCTTAAAGAAGTACAGAGACCAGGATAAGAATCTAATCTCTGACTCCAATATACTTTCTAACTCATCTCTATTATAATCTCTCTCCTTCACTTGCGCAGGTCCTTCACACATATATTACCTAGTTTTATATCTAAACCTTTTGAGGTAGACATTCAAGATTCCTCATTTACAGGCCCCTACCCATCTTTAGGATTTTGAAATGGACACTACTGGCTGCCTATGCAGCATTCATTCTCTTCTTCCTCCTTCCTAATAGACCCCTGATTTTTATCCAGTATTCATCCCTCAGCAGGTTTTGTTTCTAAGGCATTTTTCAAATTTTAGCATGTTGTCAGAGTCATGATTACCTGGAGTGCTTGTGAAAAAACAAGATTCCTGGGCCCCATGCCCAGAGTTTTTGATTCAGTGGGTCTGGTTTGTGCCCTGAGAATCTGCATTTTCCACAAGTTCCCAAGTGACCACACTTTGGAAACCACTGTCCTAAAGTAATGCTGACCTCAAACCTAGCTCCAGAGGTAGGTCTTTTTTTTTTTTTTTTTTTAAGATTTTATTTATTCATTTGTCAGAGGGAGAGAGGGAGAGAAAGAGCACAAGCAGGGGAACAGCAGGTAGAGGGAGAAGGAGGCTCCCTGCTGAGCAAGGAGCCTGATGTGGGGCTCCATCCCAGAACCCGAGGATCATGACCTGAGCCAAAGGCAGACACTTAACTGACTGAGCCACCCAGGCATCCCAGCCAAAGGTAGGTCTTGATTCTACTATTTTTTTTTTTAAAGACTTTATTTGTTTGTTTGTTTGTTTGTTTGACAAAGAGAGACACAGCGAGAGAGGGAACACAAGCAGGGGGAGTGGAAGAGGGAGAAGCAGGCCTCCCCCCAAGCAGGGAGCCCGACATGGCCTGATCCCAGGACCCCAGGATCATGACCTGAGCTGAAGGCAGATGCCCAAAGAATAAGCCACCCAGGAGCCCCTTGATTTTACATTTAAACCATAGTATTCAAACCAAACCATTCAAAGCAGTCATTAGTTCAACTCAGACTTAACCAATTAGTTTCTGGTAGTCTCTGAAACTCTTGTCGAGTTCAGGGATGGACAAGTGGCCTAAGTTGATCCAACCAGACTAAAGAATTTTTTTTTCCCATTTTGGGAGATGAAATCAGTGTCCATCTCTTTTTCTCTCTCCATATCTCTCTGCCTCTCTCCCCTTCCCCTTCCTCTCTGTCTCTATGTATCTCTCTCCTCCATTAGCTAACAAAAAAAACTTACCTCCTAAACTGTTCCCATCAGCCAATTTACCATCATGATGAAAGCCAGCTTGGGGAATATATATATACACACACACACACACGCATTGCCCGGACTCCCTTCTAATTGTGACTTGGGTTTTGCTAATCAGATGTTCTCACACTAGATACTGACTTGGAATGACATTAGATGAGTGAAGAGACTGGACACAGGACATCCCTCTTGTTGAAGCAAACCACGCAGACACAGCAAGGTTCTAGACCTAGCAACTGTGGCAACCGCTTCTTGTCTGCAGCTTTAAGACTCTGGCAAAGAAAGTGGCATGCTTGACAGCTCAGTTCTCCAGTGCAGTTTGAGGATTTTGTTCCTGGAAACACAGCCTGGGTCCTTTTCTTCTACTCTCCCAAAGGCTCTTTAATCTCTCTGGCACTCTCTAATAAAGCATTTTTCCTTGAACCTGCTGGAGTGGATTCTGTTACTTGCCCCTGTTAATAAGAAACCTGACTAATAAACTGCCCTACACTAAAGATAGCATTTATTATTTATTATCATGTTCTCAAAACAGCTGACCCTTTCCTTCCTTGTCTTTGCAGGAACTCTTTCCTCAGTCTGCAATGTCCTCCCTCAAAATCATCCCATTTGCAAAAGCTATCCACTTCTTCCATAAAGAGATTTACTTACAAAGGAGTTAATCACAAAAGAAAGGAAATAAATAGACGGGACAAAGGAGACTGAGGCCTAAAGAAAGAGCAGTATGACATCTGGCAGAGAAGGGGGAAGGAGGAAGGAGAGGGGTATTTCATGTGTAAAGAACAGCATTCACAAGGTCATTAAGGTGGCCTCTTGCCACCAAGGACTGACACTATGAATTTACAACTTCTTAGACTTGGAATTGATGCCACAGCATATACTGGTGTTGCTCAATAAATTAATACTGAATACGAGTGATTTTTAGAGTCAGTTGTCAGGAATTATTAATCCTTAATAACTGTGTATTAAAAAAAAAAAAAAAAAGCTATACTAGAAACCACAAGGAAATTCCCATAGTGAGATCACAGTCTCCTACCCACGAACGTTTAGAATGCAGAGCAAAACTAAGATAACTGAAAAGATCAAGGACACAATACAAATACTATAAAGACAAGTGCAAATTCTTATAGACAACTACAAATAAAAAAAGATACAAGTCTTTGAAGTATCTAAAAGTAGTTGTTTTTGGGCACCTGCGTGGCTCAGTCGGCTAATCATCTGCCTTCAGCTCAGGTCATGATCCTGGGGTCCATGGAGTCCTGCATCTTGAATCCTGCATCAGCCACCTGCTCAGTGGGGAGCCTGCTTCTCCCTCTCCCATTCCCCCTGCTTATTCACATTCTCTCTCTCTGTCAAATAAAATCTTTAAATAAAAAAAAAAATAAAAGTAGGTGTTTTTCAGAGATTTTCCCTAAGAGAATTCATTAATTCAGTAAATATTTATGAAGCAACTACTATGTGCTAAAAATTACTCTAGGTGCTAAGAATACAGGAAAGCAAGCAGACAAAATCCTTGCTTTCACAAGCTTCAGATTCTAGCTCAAGGAGAAATAGGAACAGAGCTGTAAATTAAAGCACTGGTCATTAGGCTCATTTTAGTTTCCTTATGCTGTAATAATAATAATAGCCAACAGTTGCTGAACACTTGTTATGTGCCAGAATCTGCTAAGTGCTTTACGATTATCGCCTTGTGTAAACCCAGTACCAAACCTGTGAAGCAGGTACTATTATTAGTACCATTTTAAGGATAAGGAAACTGAAACTACAGAGGTTATACCAGCAACTCTCCCCAGATGACAGTCAGGAAGGGGCAGGGCCACAAGATTCAAAGTCAGGTCAGTGGCAGAGGTTTTAAATGGTGCATAAAATGGAGAAGGGACAAAATTACATTTACATGAGATAGATCTTTGTTAAAATGGGAGGCAAGGAATTATTAATTGACATGAGCTTTATCATCTCTGAGGTTTTTTTTTCCCTTATCCCATGAAATGAGGGATTACATTCCCTAAACTAAAATCACTTTCAGCTTGTTTCCATCATTTCAAAATGATGATCATTCAAAATGATCAAAACAAAACATCATTTCAAAAACAAAACAAAACAAAAGGTATTCAGGTGCCTAGTTCAATTGTTAGAGAAAAGGTACTTTGAAGGTTGACCCTATCTGGTTTTTATTCACCAGCTGGGACAATGTGCTTCCAACGCTTTCATTAAGGGTCACATTAGCATATATTAATTGGTATAAACAGCTGTAGCACCGCCAGCAGATAGGAGACTGGAGACACAGAGAACAAAGAGAGAGGCAGTAAAGCAATGATTGGCTGACCTGGATCCGTTTAGGTCAGGCATGGCATTTGGCCCCACTGCATTTCTAAGTTCTCATGAATGTGGATGCCAAGGCAGCAGCCCAAAGCCTTCCTCATTTCCATCTCAATCTCCAGGAAGAATTACAATGAGAACAAGAGCTATTGAGGCAGAGAACAGACTGTGAATATTAAAGTACACACTAGGCAGGAGCCGGCAAAAGAAAGAATAAAGGAGGTTTTCCTTTGGACCTAACTAAGTGTAAGAGTCAAACCCTAGTCACTCACCTGCCATACACACTCTGCACCAAACAGTACCTTTTCAAGGAGCTTTTCCAAACCCTTCAATTATTATTTACTTCTTCCTATCCCCTATGCATTTATTAGGTATCTCTTAAGTACCAGACTCTGAGCTGGGCACCATAGGAATATAATGAGTAAAGCACAATCTCCAACCTGGGGGAACTAAATCTAATGAAGAAACAAGTACATACAGTGGGATTCTTACTGAATATAACTAATATCAAAAATGCCATTTAAGTTAACTGATGAGAGATCAAAACTTCCCAGTAATTTTTTTAATTGATTGAGCCTTTATCAAGATAGACATAAAACAAATTTTTTAAATTCTTAATATTTAACAAAGTTTTAAGTTGTAACTGCCTATAAGGTAATTCTTTTTTTTTTTTTACTTAAAGAACAAAAATTTATTTTCTCATAGTTCGTATAAGGTAATTCTTAAACCAAAGAACATCTGTCACTTCACATTTGGCTTTCAAAACACGTTGATAAGTGGATCAATTTTGTAAAAATATTCAAGAGCTTCACCAATCTCTCCCAAGGGTCTCTCTTAATCCTTTGTTACTCAAATCATTGTCCTCTGAATCTCCCATTATGTCATTACTCATGTTTATTTCCCCTTCAATTTTGAACTGGTCTAACTGCACCTAATCCTCATTTGTCAATGATTTGTGTGTGTGTGATTCAAGCCATTCTCCAAATTCATGAAAGTTTTCTTGTTTTATGGAATTGTGGTTTTTTCCCTTTGGTCAGTGTCCATTATAGAATCTATTTGCATATTGATTGCATCATATTGTTAGATGTTAATTATCCTACCATTAGAAAGGCACGTACTGAGAAAGGGCGAAGAGGACTGAGTCCAATGGAGAGCAGGGAGGGAGGCTTGAGTGGGGATTAACTTTACAAGTGATCAGTTCCTATGGATAACAAATAAACTTCTAATTATAGTCCAAAGGATGGAAAGAATTATATGGACATTCCAAAAAGCTTAATAAATAGTTAAGTAGATAAACTGTTATTCAATCATTCAACAAGGATTTATTGACAGCCTACTACATGCCACACACTGCTCATGATGCTAAGTATATAATAAGGAATGAAAAAAAGTACTACACTGTTTTAGTCCGTTCAGGGTGCTATAACAGGATACCACAAACTGGGTGGTCTACAAAAAACAGAAATTTGTTTCTTACAGTTCTGGAGGCTAGGCAGTTCAAGATCAAAGCACCAGAAGATTCAGTGTCCGGTGAGAAGTCTCTTCCTAGATCACGGATGCCATCTTCTCACTGTGTTATTGCATAGCAGGAGGGTCAAGGGAACTCTCTGGGGTCTCTTTTATGAGAACACTAATCCCATTCATGAGAGCTCCATCCTCATGACTTAATCACCTCCTAGAGATCCCTCCTCCCCAATCATCATATTGGGCATTGAGATATAACATATAAATTTGGGAAAGACATAAACGTTCAGTGTGCAGCACACCCTCAAGAATTTGTAATCATGCGTGAGTAGAGGAGGCCTGGAAGACCACATAGAAGACATAGCATCCAAGTTGGATCTATGAATGAAGAGTTTCAACAGCAGAGAGGGAAAAGATATTCTAGGCTGAGGGAATAGAATGATAGGACATATGAAAGTGAATGAAACTGAAAGTCTTTTTAGAGAGTTGGAGTAGGGTCAGGAGAAATAAGGCTGAAAAAGTAGGTGGGGTCAAATTATAAAGTTTCCTGAAAAACAACTCAGGTTACACATTATCTTACAAGTAATGGGGACACAGTGATTGCTTTGGGACAGAACTGTAACAGGATCAGAATTATTCCAGGCAGAATAATGAATGAGTAAGAAGGCAGAAAGACTGGTGGCCAGGACACTAGTAATGAGGTAGTTAGAAGCCTAGAGAAAAGATGATTATGGTCAAAACCAAGCAGAGGAGATAGAAAAACAAAAACACGTTCGAAAAAATTGCAGGGATAAAACTGCCAAGACTTACTAATCCTTGATAGTGTGAACTCAGTCATTCAGCAAATACTGACAACACTTACTATGTTCCACACACTGTCCTAGGTGTTCAGGTACAGTGGTGGACAAACCCTTTGCTTCCATGAAGCTGGAAGTCTAGACCTACAACAAACAGGTAAGTACAAAATTACAGATCATTACAAATGCCATTACAAAAAATAAAAAGTACTGTGAGAGGATAATGGGGGGGAGGGGAATCTTATTTAGATTAGACAGGTCCTGGCTCACAGTTGTTTTCTAAAAGCAGAAAAAGACGGGAGAGAGAAACCAGATTTGTGAAGAAGCCAGAATTGGGGAAAAACATACTGGGGAGAACAGGTATGAAGGCCCTGGGGCAAGAAAGATTTTCTCAAACTTTGCAGAACAGGAAAAAAAAAAATGCCAATCACTCTGAACCAACAGCCAGCAAGGTAGACAGTGGCACCAGATGAAGTCAGAGAAACAAAACAAGGACAGGGTCTCTCAGAACCTTACAAATCACACTTAAGATTTTATATTTTGGGTGGCTCAATGGGTTAAAGCCTCTGCCTTCGGCTCAGGTCATGATCTCAGGAGCCTGGGATCAAGCCCCGCATTGGGCTCTCTGCTTAGCGGGGAGCCTGCTTCCTCCTTTCTCTCTGCTCTGCCTCTCTGCCTGCTTGTGATCTCTATCTCTCTGTCAAATAAATAAAATCTTTAAAAAAAAAAAAAAAGAAAAAAGAAAAAGATTTTATATTTTC
>CM053613.1:46794995-46854035 GCA_028646535.1 Procyon lotor
GCCCCTCCCCCCGGGGTCTCCCTTCCCATCGCTTTAGATTCACTTTTTCCACTCCTACTTTTCTGAAAGTGGTCGATTTTCTGCTCCTAGAATTGCTGTTCTTATTATCTTCTCTCTCCTGT
The DNA here is from genome assembly GCA_028646535.1 of Procyon lotor. Taxonomy (NCBI): domain Eukaryota; kingdom Metazoa; phylum Chordata; class Mammalia; order Carnivora; family Procyonidae; genus Procyon; species Procyon lotor. Next base: position 46,795,118 of record CM053613.1, read on the forward strand.
TGTGTTTGCTGGCTTTTAGAGTGGTTTTCTGTCTCTTTAGCTGGGCTTCTGGGACCCGGTGCTTTTCTGTGCGTCCTATACCTCCGCCATCTTGCCAGATCTCCCCACCAGGGATTCTTTCCACTTAATTTTTCTCCTTAAGAGGGCGATTTTTTTTTTAATGTTGAGAATCCCTGTGCTAGGGCTACTGCATAATCTAATGTACATCTTCCATTTGTTCTTCCAGTCCACCACAGGGGAAGAGCCACATAGCACAGAATATCAGGGGCTATCACCAGCTCTTGAGTCCTTGTTGCCATCTGATCAGCGAGTAATTCCGTTCCATGATTCTATCCTGAGAGTGCTCAAGGATCACTCCTGGTACCAGGGTCACTGGGGTACCATCTACCTAAGTTTAGGTTTCCCATTTGGGGTCACTCCTGGTACCATCTACCTAAGTTTAGGTTTCCCAAAAACCAGAGCCTGAAATAAATACTTGGGTTCAGGTAGTTTATTTGGGAGGTGACTCTTGGAAACAGGAAGGGAAAGCCAATGTAGAGTGTGTTATTGAGGGGCTCACTTGTGCCAGAACCTCAGAGAAGCATTCAGAATGCCTCCCAGAATAGGGGTGCCTGGGTGGCTCAGTGGGTTGAAGCCTCTGCCTTGGGCTTAGATCATGATCTCAGTGTCCTGGGATCGAGCCCTGCATCGAGCCCTGCATCGGGCTCTCTGCTCAGCAGGGAGCCTGCTACCCCCATTCCCTCTCTGCCTGCCTCTCTGCTACTTGTGATCTCTGTCTGTCAAATAAATAAATAAAATCTTAAAAAAAAGAGAGAGAGAGAGAATGCCTCCCAGAATAAACCACCTGAAAGACTAGAGCTTTCCTCTGAGGCTTCCATCTCTTTTGGGGGATGCTTGTCCCCAGGGCTGCTGACGCCCCTGGACTCTGTGGCTGTGCTTCCTGGTCTAGCAAGCAACTACAGATACTGGAGAAGATTCTGAGGCAGAATAAGGAAAGGTGTGAGGTGTACACTTGAGGTGAAACACGAGCAGCAGGAGGAGAGTTGGAACCATCCACCACAGTTGTGGCTGGAATTCGAGGTGGACTAAGAAAAAGTGACAAGTCCCAGAGACATCTACTGACAAACTAAGCAGGTTTCATTTATGGGTTCACATCTCAAATCAACTTTAGGAGACAATGCCAAACCTATTTTCCAAAGTAATTGAATCAATTTACATTCCCACCGGCAGTGAATGAGGGTTCCAGTTGTCCCACTTCCCCACCAATACTTTATGCTATCAGTCTTTTTTATTTGAATCATTCAAATGAGTGTGTGGTAATGATGCAGTGTTATTCTAATTTACATTCTTTTAATTATTTTTAATTAATTAATCTTTTTTTTTTAAGATTTTATTTATTTGACAGAGTGAAACACAGCAAGAGAGGGAACACAAGCAGAGGGAATGGTAGCGGGAGAAGCAGGCTCCCTGCTGAGCAGGGAGCCCAATGTGGGGATCGATCCCAGGACCTGGGATCATGACCTGAGCCGAAGGCAGACACTTAACGACTGAGCCACCCAGGCGCTCCTAAGTAATTAGCCTTTTAATGAGGTTAAAAATCTGTTGATAAGTTTGTTGGTCATTTGGATACCTTCTTTTGTGAAGTACCAGTTCAGATCTTTTGCTTATTTTTTTTAAGTTTATTTATTTTTTTAGTAATTTACGCCCACTGTAGGGCTCAAACTCACCACTCCAAGATCAAGCTTCGCATGTTCTTCCCGCTGAGTCAGCCAAGCACCTCATTTGGTCAATTTTTTAATATATTTTATTTATTTTGGGGCGCCTGGGTGGCTCAGTCAGTTAAGTATCTGCCTTTGGCTCAGCTCATGATCCTGGAGTCCTGGGATTTAGCCCCACATCAGGCTCCCTGGGGTGGGGGGGGGCGGGGGAGCCTGCTTCTCCCTCTCCCTCTGCCTGCTTTCTCCCTCTCCCTCTGCCTGCGCTCCCCCTGCTTGTACTCTCTCTCTGTCAAATAAATAAATAAAATCTTTAAAAAATATATTTTATTACATATACCCTGGGGCAAATAATACATTATATGTTAATAAAAAAAATAAAACAAAAAAGTTAATATATATATATTATTTATTTTGAGAGAGAGAGAGAAAGAACATACAAGTGGAGAGAGGGGTAGATGGAGAGCAAGAGAATCCCAAGCCAACTCCCTGCTGAGGGCAGAACCTGACATAAGAGCAAAGGACTCAATCTTGCAACCCCAAGATCATGACCTGAGCTGATATCTGAGTCAGACACTTACTTGACTGAGTCAGCCAGGCACCCCCCACCATTTTGCTCAATTTTAAAAATCAACTTTATCGAGGTATAACTTATATGTAATAAAAATACATTTATTTTAAATGTTTACCTTGATGATTTATGACAAATGTATATCCCTTGTTGCCACTACCATACCTTTTCTGACCCAGGAAATCTCCTTGTCCCCCTTCTCAGTCAATCCCTGTACTCGTGGCAATCAACTTTCTGCTCACTATTCTATAAATTAATTTTTGCTTATTCTTGAATTTCATATAAATGGAATCATACAGTATGTACTTTTTTGTGCTGGTTTTTAATCTAGCATAATGTTTTTGAGATCATCCATACTGTTTTATGTGTCAGCCAGTAGTTTCTTTTTATTGCTGAGTATGGATATACTATGATTTGTTTATCCATTCACTGTTGATGGACATTTCGTTTGGGGCTATTATAAATAAAGCTACTAGGATCATTCATATACAAGTCTTTGTGTAGATATATGTTTTCATTTCTCTTGGGTGTGAAATGGATGGGTTGCAGGGTAAGCATATATTTAACTCTATAAGAATTGTTTTTAAACAGTTGTGTGCTTGGCTGGCTCAGTCAGAACATTCGACTCTTGATCTTGGGGTCCTGAGTTTAAGCCTGAAGTTTAAGCCTAAAGAGATTATTTAAATATAAACAAATGAAGAATGTTCTCCAAAACAGTTGTACCATTCAGTGTCCTTTTGACATGTCCCCATCATTCTCTGAGCACTTCTTTGCTTTTTGGTCCAAGATGTTCTAGGTTCTTCTTGTACTGTCTTTGACCTGAAACCCTCAAATCAGGCTTTTCTCCAAAGAGTTCTAATTCCTTTCATTGGAAAATTGTATTTAGAAACCAAGATCTAAGCACTAGATGAGGTCATTACTATGGACTGTCACTGTCCTTGGTCCTCTCAATTTAGATAAGACACCAAGCATTGGTGCCTGGCTGGCTCCACCAGTAGAGCATGAGACTCTTGACCTTGGGATTTTGAGTTCGAGTCCCATGTTGGGTGTAGAAATTACTTAAAAAGTAATTAAATTAAGTAATTACTTAAAAAGTAATTAAACTTAAAATTATTTTTTAAAAAAAGATTCCAAGGAGGGGCGCCTGGGTGGCCCAGTCGTTAAGTGTCTGCCTTCGGCCCAGGTCAGATCCCAGAGGCCTGAGATCGAGCCCCGCATCGGGCTCTCTGCTCTGCAGGAAGCCTGCTTCTCCCGCTACCATTCCCTCTGCTTGTATTCCCTCTCTTGCTGTGTTTCTCTCTGTCAAATAAATAAAATCTTTAAAAAAAAAAAAAGATTCCAAGGAGACTCACTCTCTCTCACCTTCTGGAGAAGTGAAAAGCATACCACATAAGTTCTACAGTAAAAGGAAAGGAATTCTGCCAACAACTTGAGAGGACTTGGAAGCCTCTGATAATAAGGGAACCCACCAACACAATGTGAGACCCCAAGCAAAGGACCTATTTAAGTCATTTTCAGTCACTGTGTGAGAGGTCACTTCTCCACCAACAAGTCCTTTTGGCAGTGTTGTTCTGGTAGTGATTCCAGCCTACAACTCAATTCTCCTAAGTTTGCAACAACCTTTTAAGTACTTCATGTCTCTTTAAATCTTCTTCTACTTAGAATAGCTAGAGTTCATTTCTGTTTCTTTCACCTAAAGCTTAACAGATATATCCACCTTTGCTTGAGCTAGCTTAAAAGGCTTCCTCTTTCTTGTGGCCCAGTGATTCATTCTGGTCTAAGATAACAATGGAGACTTGAAGAGTTGACTGTTACCACAAAGGGCAGGAAACCGAGGAGGAGTTTGATGAGGCAGAATGAGGGCCAGTTAATTCAGCCAATACATTCTTCTCATCCTCTGCCCTGTGTCAGGCCCTAGAAATAGAGACGGGTCATGAACACCCTTGCCCTCAAAGAGATCCAAAGCTAGTTGGGAAGACAAAAACATATATAAGCAAATCACAGTACAACACTTTATGACCCGTAAAAGGAATTAATTAAATACAGTGGGAGCCCAGAAAAGGCAGCAATAATTCTGCCTCCCCAGGGTTATAAGGAGATTACATTTGAGGTGGGTCTTCTAGGATGAGTGAGCTTAAAAAGAAGGAAGAGAAAAAAATAAAATAAAATAAAAAGAAGGAAGAGAAAAGGATCCATTACCCACAAGACTTGTTGGTCTCAGAGTGATCCAGTCACTTTGAAGGCATTGTCCCATTTAACCCTCACGACATCCCCAGAGCTAGGTATTGTTACCTCCTTTTTACAAATCAGGAAGCTGGGCCTCAGTGAGGTTAATAATTTGACAATGTCCAACAATCAGATGTAAAGGAACAAGCTCATAGGATCCATTCTAGATGGTATAAGCATAAAAACACATCAGGGTATGAAAATGCTTCAGGAATCAATGGGAGTGCTTAAAGTGAAGACTCCAGGCTGGGCTTTCAGGACTCCCCACGTCTGGTGGGAACAGCAGGGGAGCGGTAGCCCTAGTACACTAGGAAAGCTCTCTTAAGGCTGCTGGCAGTTCAACCAGCATAAATGGGTGTCCGGCTCCTCTCCCCGCTTAACTCGGTCCCAAACTCAGGTCCTGCAAGGGTACATCTGATTTGAGGACACTAGCTGGAAACAAGTCTAGAAAAAGTGATTTGTTTTTCCCACCTCCAGTACAGGGAGACATACCAGAAGGCAGCTGGACTGAATGTCGAGTGAGCCAATTCATCATTTCTGTTGCATTCAGTTTGATGGGCTTACAAATATTCAATCAACAAACACTAAAATGATGTGGAATGTTTCCAGCATGTGTGGAAATGGACAGTCTCATACACTACTGGTGGAAGAGTAAGGTACTTTGGCAGCATCTAACAACATTAAAAGCATGTATGCACTCGGAGCCAGCGATACTACTTTTAAGAATCCTACCAAGAAAAAAATGGCACAAATACATGAAGCTCAAGAATGTGCCCTGCACATTGTGGCTGCGTCAATCTGGAAACAACCTAAATATCTATCAATATTGACTAATTAAATAAGTAAATGATACATCCACACAACAGACTACTATGCAAGTATTAAAAGGAATTAAATGGATCTCTTTATGCATTGGCCTGAACAGATGTCCTTCATATATTGTTGAGGGCAAAACAATGACCCAAAACAAACAAGCCAACAAAAAACTGACTTGCAACTACTGTAGTTTATATAACATATTCTCATTTTTTGTTTTTAAAAATGGAGGTAGCAGATATGTCAGTATAAGCATAGGAAAAATTGTTGATAGTGTTTACTCTCAGGGATTGGAAGGGTGAAGGTAGGGGGCCTTTCGTAAGCTTTACTTTACATAATTTTTAAAAGCTAGGTGTTATCGGTAAGATTTTCTTTTCTTGGTTGTAATTTTCAGTATTTTTAGAATACATATATAATATATATGTTATATACATTATATATATATATAATGTGTATTAGGTTATATAGTATATGTGTGTGTGTCTTTTAAACCATCTTTAAGGATAACCTAATACACATTTTTAAGCCAGAAATTAAGATAAAAAGTGAACTGAGTGGTTTGAACCCAGAATGTGTCCCAGTGGCCACTGAGCAGGTTCTCCAGTAGGCAGGGTAGAAATGTTCATGTTCAGACCCAGCTCTATAGGGTCAGCGTGAGGTGACGCTGCTTGACTCTGTCCTAGGGGTGGAGGACCAAGCCATGGTGTGGGAACTGTGTAAATACCTACAAGTCCAGAAAGGGGAAAGTACACCTGGCTCTTATCTCTTCATAAGTTGAGTCTGCCATGAGGGCCTACTGTAGGCCATGCATAGTGTCAGGCACTAGAATTATAAATATAAATTATATAATCATTGTTCTCAAAATGTTTATTGTACAAAGAACAATAATATCAATGAAAATCAGTATCTGCAATCATAACTTTTTTGTAGCTCTAGATAGCCCTTAACAATTGATGAAATACTTCTCTTCTTCCCACTCCATTCTCTCAACTGCTCTGTGAGGGAGGCAGGGCATGAGTCATGTCCCCATTTTATGGATGAGGAAACTGAGGTCCAGAGGGAAAGTGACTCAGTCCAAGTCCAAATCCAACTGCATTTTATCAACTGTTTTCACGACCATTAATTCATTCACTGGGGGCCCAGTTGGCCGTAGGGGAGGGGCCTGGGGGGAGCAGTACTAGTCTCAGGTCCTGTGTGTGCAGCATTCTATCCTGTGATGCATTCCATTCAGCTTCTTGATCCAAGAATTCCATCCAACTTAGCAACATGTTGGGGCCAGTTCTGTCTATTCCAAAGGATGACGTTGTTCAGTACATCAGTCTAGGGAGAACAAAAGGATGTCTACCTTGCTCTGTCCTCTGACTCTTAGATCTACTGTCCTGTGTCATTTTGCATCTTCTGATTTACACTAGAGTTCACATTGTTGTATGCGAATGTTTTGGTTTGTCTTTCACTAGAATATTAATTTCCATAATGGCAAGAATGCATAATTCTTAGGTATCCTCTAAGAGTATGTCTCCTATTTTTTTTTTAACTCCTACCTTCAACAAAGAATACAACTAACATATTAATAGAAACAAGTTTCAAGGGAGCCTGGGTGGCTCCCTGGGTTAAATCCTCTGCCTTTGGCTCAGGTCATGATCTCAGGGTCTGGGATTGAGCCCCGCATTGGGCCTTCTGCTCAGCGGGGAGCCTGCTTCCCCACCCCCCACCCCCCGCCTGCCTCTCTGCCTACTTGTGATCTGATCTCTCTCTCTCTGTCAGCTAAATGAATAAAATCTTTGGAAAAAAAGAAAAAGAAACAAGTTTCATGCAACTATACATATCCTTAGCCTGTGCAATGTACCCTGATATTTTCCATTATGTTCTATATCATTTCACTTTTTACTAGTTTCCTAAATGCAATATAGTATCCTGGATTGGATTCTGGAGCAGAAAAAGCATACGAGTAGAAAAACAGGTAAAATCTAAATCAAAGCTATAGTTTAGTTAATATTGTTCCAATGCTAATCTCTTACTTGGGCTCATGTACAATGGCTATGTATGATGTGAACATTATGGGAAAGCTTGGATGAATAATATGCAGGAACTTTCTGAAGTATCTTTGCAGCTTATCTGTAACTCTGAAATTATTCAAAAGAAAAAGTTTGCTAAACAAACAAACAAATCAAATGCAGGAGGAATATGGTGGCAAAAATGGATGAAAGAGGTCAAAAAGTAGAAACTCCCAGTTATAAAATAAAGAAGTCAGAGAGATATAATATGCAGTATAAGGATTATATAGTTAATAATACTATATTATATATTTGAAAGTTGCTACGAGAGAAATCTTAAAAGTCCTCATCACATGAAAAAAGAAATTTTTGTAGCTATGTATGGGGACAGGTGTTAACTAGACTTATCATGGTGATCTTTGCACCATATACACAAATATCGAATCATTATGTTGTGTACCTGAAACTAATATGTTATATGTCAATTATACAATTAACTAATATAATGTTATATGTCAAATATATTATTATAACATATAATGGTATATGTCAATTATACTTTATTTATAAATAAAGCTTATTTATAAACAAATAAACCTACATAAATGTGGAGGGAAAAGGCCCTAAATCTTCTAGTCTTAACCATTGAAACTGATTTCATGACCTGCTAATGGGTTGCAGTCATACAGTGAGTGTTGTAGGTGTTTGCTGTCTTTATGAATAATGGTGATAAGAGTGGTTATGCCCCTTATCCCTTCCTCTCTGACTCCCACCTCCCCCGCAGGGCTGCAACTAACCTCTCTCCCTGCCCTTGGCATTCTCTGCCTTGTCTTCCACTCCTCTTTGTCTATATGGCCTGTGTTTAAAGAGATCTCCTTGCCTGAATCATCTGTGAGCCTTCAAAGAGATACATGACACATATTTGTTAAATGGATGTCTGAAGGAATAGCTGTGTTTCAGTACCCTTGCTCCTGAATTTTTCTGCCTCTTCAAATTGTAGAAGATACTTGTTTATGTATAGCAATCTAATAGAAAGTCTTTTCTGAAAGCCTTATGTGAAATTAAGTTTCCCGAAGCTGGCAAAAAGTCTTTCTTGATGAAAACCTTTATTACCAGCTTGGAGACTTCCAAGTCACAAAGGAAGAACAGCTTCTGGGTCGCCTGGGTGGCTCAGTGGGTTAAAGCCTCTGCCTTCGGCTCAGGTCATGATCTCAGGGTCCTGGGATCCAGCCCCGCATCAGGCTCTCTGCTCAGCGGGGAACATGCTTCCCCCTCTCTGCCTGCCTCTCTGCCTACTTGTGATCTCTCTCTCTGTGTCAAATAAATAAATAAAATCTTTAAAAAAAAAAAAAAGAAGAACAGCTTCTATGAAAAAGGTTTAAATTTTTTATACCCATTCACTACTTAAAAAAGAATAAAAATGGAGGAAAATAAAAAATGAAATTCTAAAAGATCACCTCTGAACCCACCATAAGCAATCATTGTACGTTGTAATACATAACCCCTTTTATGGCTATACACATGTAGGTACACATAATGTTTTCTAAATAAATGGTCATATTATTCATAGAACTTTAGAGGTATCTTTCCTCAGGCTGTTCCCTGAGGAAAGATACGCATTTCCTCCTTTTTGTTCTTCCCCTCACTATTTCCTGCTCATCTGTCTAGATTCAACACATGATTCCAACCTCTGGAAAGCCTTTTCTGCCCTCTTGGCCTTCCCCCACCCTAGATGGATTAGGTTTTAGTTATCTCTTTATTACACTTTGTATCTGAATGAGCTTTTTACATGTCTGTCTGCCCTAACAATCAGGGAGCTCCTTGATGTCAGGGATCATTCCCAGAGCAAGTTGTGCTGAGCGGCTGTGAGGAGGGATGGAGAGATGGAGGAATGGGCAGCCAAATGACTGATGCAGGGAAAGAGTCTCCTGACTTCGGGAACATCCTTAGCCTTTTGGTCCTATAGCTTCAGCCTCAATTATGTTGCCATGGAAGAGTCACTGGCAGAGGGCATATAGATGATGCCAGGCACCCATCACTGGGGCTACAAAAACAATTCAAATGCCTGTCATCTCCATGGGGAAACTCCCTAAATCCCGAGGATATTTGCGCACAGCCCTGGTTTCTGGCCCCTCGTTCACTGGAGAGGCAGCAGATCTGCTCAGGCATCTTGAACACCCAGATCCTACTCTCAGTTGTGCGTCAGGAGACCCAGATTTCAATCTCAGTCCTGTGACACACTTGCTATGCATGGCCTGGGACAAGCTATTCCCCTGCCTCAGGTCTCAGTTTTCTCATTGTGCAACATAGGGATTCCATTAGGCGGTTTCTAATTCTCCTTTCAGCACTCCACCCATGATGACCTCACGATGTATTTACTCTTCATCTCACACAGAGAAAAGGCAGGATACCGGCAGTGAACACTGACCACCTTTCCTAAATTGTACTCACTGCTATTAATTCACCAAGTGCCCTTGGACAAATCTGTTTACTTCCCAGGACCTCAGCGTCCTCGTCTGGAGAATGAAAATTGGGCCAGCTCTTACACTATGAATTTATGTCCGCAGTGCACCCTTTGGAAGTCATCTAATCCAAAGAGAGCATTCTGCTTAAAGGTGAGTATTTAGAATATCTGAGAATATAATAAGATTGCATTACTGATGTACTCTATGTTCTCGGAGATCACCATTTTATACTGAAATAGATGTTTCAGCTTTTACCCAAATCATTCTCAGAGGCATGGCCATTCTCAAACTCATTGCAAAGTTTACCACCACATCACAGTGATTTATAGAGCTGCCCAAAACTAAGGAAATGGCAAACATCAATGCTGCAATGTTAAATTCCCAGATACTTGAGAACTTTTCACATTTTATTCACAAAATGACACAATTTAGAGTTCTCTAAAGGCTGTAACTCACTGTCAGTATTACTCCAATACCAAGTTTGAGGCTATTTTTCCATTAGAAAAACCATAGTCATTACACTAAGTATAATGGATATTATTAGCCACTGATAAGAAATTTCAAAAAAGAGCAAGACTTTGGGAAAGCATTTTTTCTCATATAGCAAAGGATGGATATATATATAGATAGATAGATAGATATACACACACACACACACACACACATACATACATACATACATACAGGAAAAAGGCAAGAATGAAACACACTAAAACGTTCAGAGTACATGAAAATACCTTGACTATCATTAGCCATACAGCAATGCAAGTTAAAACCATGATGAAATACACTCTAAACTTTTTAGAATGTAAAATACTAAAAAGATTGAACAAACGTAGTGTTGACAAGAATTTTGAAGAGATGGGACTCCCACACACTAACAAATAGTAATGTAAAAGGTATATGAAATTGAAAGTTCCTTATAAAACACTTTGTAAGTGTCTTTAGAAGTTAAATATATACAAGGTACCTGGGTGGCTCAGTCGGTTAAGCGTCTGCCTTCGGCTCAGGTCATGATCCCAGAGTAGGAGGATCAAAGTCCTGCATCATGTTCCCTGCTCAGCGGGCAGTCTGCTTCTCTCTCTGCCCCTCTCTCCACTCATGCTCGTGCTCTCTCTCTCTCTCTCACTAAATAATCTTTGAAAAAAAAGTTACATATATACCTACCTACCATATAAGCCTATCATTCCAACCTTAGATACTCACTAGAGAGAAAGCATATATCCATAGAAAGTCTTATACATGAATATTCATAGCAACTTTACTTGTAATAATCAAAAACTGGAGGCAAATTTTGGGGACTCAGGGGTATCTTGATTGAGGCAATGACTCCTCAGCTGTAGACATATGTCAAAACTTATTAAATTGTTCATCAACAAGTGAACAGATAGACAAATTGAGGTGTATCCAGCCAATGGAATACTACCCAGCAATAAAATGAATGAACAGTTTAAAAAAAAATGAACAGTTAATGATGTTCAGCATAATTATGCTGAGTGAAAGAAGTCAGACAAAAAAGAATATACAGTATATGATTCTATTGATAAAAAATTCTACAAAATGAGAACAAATCTATAATGACAGAAAGGTGGTTGCCTGGGATGGGAGAAAATGGGAAGGAGCAATTACAAAGGGCATGGAAAACTGAGGGGGTGATTGATATGTTTACAATCCTGATTGTGACAATGGCTATATACAGCCATTATGTATATATATATGCCAATACCTATCAAACTGCACATTTTAAATAAGTTTTGAATAATAAATTATTAATAAAATTATAAACTATTAAGTATGATTAATATAGATATATATTATATTTATTATCATATATTTATATTTATATTTATATTGCAGAAATATCTATAATAAGGGGATCTATCCAACCAGAAAATTTAACAGTTGTAAGTATTTATGCCCCCAACATGGGAGTCCTCAAATATAGTAAACAATTAATAACAAGCATAAAGGAACTCATTGATAATAATACAAAAATAGTAGGGGACTTTAACAACCCCCCTTACATCAATGGACAGATCATCTAAGCAGAAAATCAACAAGGAAACAATGGCTTTAAATAACAGTGGACCAAATGGACTTAACAGATATATTCAGAGCATTTCATCCTAGCAGCAACATACATATTTGTTTCAAGTGCACATGGACATTCTTCAGCATAGATCACATACTAGGTCACCAATTAGGTCTCAACCAGTACCAAAAGACGGAGATCATACCATGCATACTTTCCAACCACAAAATTATGAAACTTGAAGTCAACCACAAGAAAAAAAATTGGAAAGACCACAAATACATGGAGGTTAAAGAACATCCTACCAAAGAGTGAGTGGATCAACCAGAAAATCAAAGACGATGTTTAAAAATACATGGAAACAAATGAAAATGAAAACACAATGGTCCAAAACCTTTGGGATGCAGCAAAAGCAGTTATTAGAGGGAAGTAAATAGTGAATACAGGTCTACCTCAGGAAACAAGGAAAATCTCAAATAGCCTAATCTTACACCTTAGAGGAATTAGAGAAGGAACAAAAAATAAAGCCTACAACCTGCGGAAAAAATAAAGATTACAGCAGAAATAAATGATACAGAAACTAAAAAAAACAAAAAACAAACAAAAAACAATAGAATAAATCAATGAATCCAGGAGTTGGAAAAAAGTAGTAAAATTGATAAACCCCTAGCCAGACTTACCAAAAAGAAAAGAGAAAGGACCCAAATAAATAAAATCACAGATGTGAGAGGAGAAATAACAACCAACACCACAGAAATATAAACAATTATAAGAAAATACTATGAAAAATTATATGCCAAAAAATTGGACAAACTGGAAGAAATGAATAAAATCCTAGAAACATATAAACTACCAAAATCAACACAAAAAGAAATAGAAAACTCGAACAGACTGATAAACCAGCAAAGAAATGGAATCAGTAATCAAAAATCTCCCGACAAACAAAAGTCCAGGGCCAGATGGCTTCCCAGGGGAATTTTACCAAACATTTAAAGAGTTAATATCTATTCTTTTTTTTTCTTCCAAGATTGTATTTAAATTCAAGTTAGCTAACCTATACTGTAGTATTGGTTTCAGGAGTGGAATTCAGTGATTCATCACTTACATACAACACCCAGTGCTCTTCACAAGTGCCCTCCTTAATGCGCATCTGCCGTTTAGCCCATCCCCCCACCAACTTCCCCTCCTATTCTTCTCAAACTATTCCAAATAATAGAAATGAAAGGAAAACTTCCAAATTAATTCTGAGAGGCTAACATTACCCTGATATCAAAACCTGAAGAAGACTCCACTAAAAAAGAGAATAATGGGGCGCCTGGGTGGCTCAGTTGGTTAACAATCTGCCTTCGGCTCAGGTTATGGTCTCAGGGTCCTGGGATCAAGTCCAGCATCGGGCTCCCTGCTCAGCGGGGAGTCTGCCTCTCCTCTCCCTGTGCTCCTCCTCTTCCTCTTGCTCTCTCTCTCAAATAAATAAAATCTTTTTTAAGCGAAAGAGTTGATCACAGCTTTGTAATATAGCTTGAAGTCAGGCATTGTGATGCCCCCAGCTTTGATTTTCTTTTTCAACATTCCCTTGGTGATTTGGAGTCTTTCCTGGTTCCATACAAATTTTAGGACTGTTTGTTCCAGCTCCGTGAAAAATGTTGATGGTATTTTGATAAGGATTGCACTGAATGTGTAGATTGCTTTCACTCATAAGTGGAACATAAGGAATAGTGCAGAGGATAATAGAGGTTGGCAGGGGGCGGGGAGGGGAGAAATGAATGGGAAGAAATCAGAGAGGGACACAAACCATATGAGACTCCTAACTCCGGAAAACAAACTAAGGGTTGTGGAAAGGGAGATGGTAGGGGGATGGGGTAACTGGGTGATGGGTATTAAAGAGGGCACATGATGTGATGAATACTGGGTGTTATACTGAACTGATGAATCATTGAACATTATATCAAAAACCAATGATGTACTATATCTTGGCTAATTGAATTTAAATAAAATACATAAAGTACAAAAATAAATGAAATAAAGAATAAAAATTAAAAAGAGAGGGAATGACATGCCAGTATCTCTGATGAACACAGATGCAAAAAATCTCAATAAAATACTAGCAAATCGAATCCAAAAGCACATGAAAAGAATCATTCACCACTATCAAGTGGGACTTATTCCTCAGCTCCAAACAAAGTATAACACCCATTCATGACAAAAATTCTCAACAGAGTAGGGTTAGAGGGAACATATCTCAACATAATAAAAGACATATACAAAAAACCTGCAGCTAATATCATCCTCAATGTGGACAAACAGAGAGCTTTTCCTCTAAAGTCAGAATAAGACAGGGATGTCCATTCTCACCACTGCTTTTTTTTGTTTGTTGGTTTGGGTTTTTTTGTTTTTGCTTTTTTTTTATTTGACAGAGAGACAGAGAGAGAGATCACAAGTAGGCAGAGAGGCAGGCAGAGGGAGAGGGGGAAGCACGCTCCCTGCTGAGCAGAGAGCCCACTGCAGGACTCGGTCCCAGGACACTGATATCATGACCTGAGCTTCGGCAGAGGCTTAACTCACTGAGGGTTAACCTTCTCCCTCTCTCTCTGCCTGCTTCTCTGCCTACTTGTGATCTCTCTTTGTCAAATAAATAAATAAAATCTTTTTTTAAAATAGGATTAATATCTAAAATACATAAAGAATTTAAAAAACTGAACACCCACAAAATGAATAAGCCAAGAAAACAATGGGCAGAAGACATGAATAGACATTTTTCCAAAGAAGACATACAGATGGCCAACAGACAGATGAAAAGATGCCCAGTATCATTGATCATCAAGGAAATACAAATCAAAACTACAATGAGATATCACCTCACACCAGTCAGAATGGGTAAAATTAACAACACAGGAAACAACAGATGTTGGTAAGGATGTGAAAAAATGGGAATCCTCTTACACTGTTGGTGGGAATGCAAACTGGTACAGTCACTCTAGAAAACAGTATGGAGGTTCCTCAAAAAGTTAAAAATAGAGCTACCCTGTGGATCTACCAACTGCATTACTAGGTATTTACACAAAACATTCAAAACTACAGATTCGGAAGGATACATGCACCCCAAAATTTATAGCAACATTATCTGCAATAGCCAAATTATGGAAACAGCCCAAAAGTCCATTGACTGATAAATGGATAAAGAGGTGATATATAGATATATAGAGATAGAGATATATAAAGGAATATTACTCAGCCCTCAAAAGGGTGAAATCTTGCCATTTACAATGATATGGATGGAAGCATATGTATTATGCTAAGTGAAATAAGTCAGAGAAAGACAAATAACATATGATTTCACTTATATGTGGCATTTAAGAAACAAAACCAATGAATGTGGCAGGGCAGCGGGGTGGTGGGCGGGGGGGAGAGAAGTAAACCAGGAAACAGACTCTTAACTATAGAGAACAAATTGAGGATTCCTGGAGGGGAGGCAGGCAGGGAGATGGGCTAGATGGGTGATGTGGGTTAAGGAGAGCACTTGTGATTAGCACTGAGGGGTGTATGTAGGTGTTAAATCACTGAATTCTACTCCTGAAACTAACATTGCATTGTATGTTAACTAGCTGGAATTTAAATAAAAACTTGGGGAGGGAAATAAATAAATAAGTTCATTTCAAATAATAAATTATAAATAAAATTATAAGCTATTAAATATAATTGTTAATATATTGTATTTATTATTATATATTTATACTGCAGAAATATCAAGATCAATAAATATATAAATAAAACATGATATGTGTCATAAATACTAAGTTTAAAGTAGACTGAATTTATTTTATTATTAACTTTGGTTTTAAAACAAAAAAGACAAAGGAAATAAAAACTCAACCATTTTCAGTGCTAATTAGTGAGAAAAACACAATAGTTTATTTTATATATTTTTGTGGAGGGGCCACTCTGCAAGGCAACTGGGTCCTTCCTAAAACACTGAGTTGATATGTGCCACACACACACACACACGCACACGCGCACACACGCTCACACATGCATACGCACACACACACGCATACACACACGCACACACACGCACACACACACGCATACGCATACGCCCACGCACAGCACTGGACCTTCTGGCATTTTTGGATTCTACTGAACGAATGGTCACATCCTAGTTAATCTTGCCGTCTGGACTTTCTCTTGCACTCACCTGGCAAACCCACCGTCCTACATCCGCCAACGCACCCAGCCTCTGCTCCTGCACCTGCCTCTGGGAGTGTCTGGAAGGACTCTGGACACACGTGTGAAAGACAGCAAGCTCTGCCCCGAATGAGGGAAAGAATTTTGCTCCCTTGGGAAAACTAGTTGTAATCAGTTCATAAAAGTGAAAACCTTTGAACACAAGTTCCTATAATAAGGGTGAATGTATGTAACTCAGATTCAGCTCGGGATCCTCCTCCTCCGAGGGACTGAGATAAAATTGGCTTGGACTCCTCTTGTCTCCAGTCCCATATCCTGCGGAAACCCAAAGCCCTCCTCAAGATGTCAGTTCTTTTCCAGAGAGATTCTGCTACCGTAGCCACCTGGCCTCCAGGCTGCGGGCTCCACACCCCTTCCTCTGTTCCACAGTTTATGGATTCGGACGCAAACCTCTTCCACTTCAACCCCAACTGTCTGGCATCATCTGGTAGACAGCAACCCCTCTCCCTTCCCTGGAGGCTGCGCTGGCTCAAAGCCCCAACCTTCTAATCAGAGGATGGTCTTGCTGGTGACCGGTCTCCATCCTCCCTCCAGCGTCCCAGCGCGAGTCCCTTCACTAGCATAAACTCAGGAGTGATCCAAGGGACTTATGAATAATAAAGACACTTTTATCACTCAGGAAATTCCAAGGGTTTTAGAAGCTTCGTGCCGGGAACCTGGAAATTACTTCTCAGAGCTTCCAAGTGACTTGAGCAGGGGGGACCGCACCCTATTCCAGTGATTCAAACAAATGACCAAGCCCAAATAATCGGTACATTCCATCTCCCTGGCCAGACAGCCATTCAGGGACAGGCTTATGGGAATTCTCGGTGAGTGAAGAACTCTCACCCTTCGGGATCACTGAGCAAGTAGAAAAGAAAGGTCAGCCTAGCAACTCTGGTGCCCACCTTTGCCACCACACGAGCCTGCTTGAGAATGAATCAGAACGAAAGAAAACAAAATCAAGAGATGGAGAAAGAATTCAAATACAGATAACAAAGTTGGAGCCCCTGAATCCAACCGTGTCTAACTAGATACCTGGGGTTTTTTTCTTAAGCCATATACAGTTAAATTTCTCAATTGAGTCAATTTGCAATTGCAAGTGTGCTGAGCAAGACCTTGTTTCTTCCTCCCCCTTTTCACAAACAATAAACTAAATTCCTCTCTTTGCCTCATGCAAAGCAGTTTCCCCTCTCGGAGCTGGGCATCTGCTGATATGTGCCTGCTGGGCCTCTCCAAGTGCTTATACAAAGATAGTTTTCTCCATATGAGATATATTGGTGCCAGCCATTAAGATAAACATTTCTTTCACTTTGTTACAAAAATATTTATGTAATCACAACTGTACTGTATGTATAGTGTTTTATTCTGCTTTTTAAAATTTTCATTCAACAGATATTTTAAAAGTGTATGCTGGTCATAGACTAGGTACCTAATATTCTTGAGACTTTTCCTGTTATTAAAAAAAAAGACTTGGGGCGCCTGGGTGGCTCAGTCGTGCCCCGCATCAGGCTCCCTGCTCTGCGGGAAGCCTGCTTCTCCTGCTACCACTCCCTCTGCTTGTGTTCCCTCTCTCGCTGTGTTTCTCTCTGTCAAATAAATAAAAAATCTAAAAAAAAAAAAAAAAGACTTTGCAAGTGTCATTTATTTGTAACCAGCACAGAATATACAATTATACAGATAGGGATTTTTTTTTTAAGATTTCTTTTTTAACTTCTTAGCAGTTTTAAGTTCTCAGCAAGATTGAGGGGAAGATACAGAGATTTCCCATACACTCTCTGCCCCCTTACAGATAGTTTTAAAACTAAGCCTTTATTATAGAACATTTACCTTGTTTCCAAATCTCATGAATAATGGTAGACACATAACGCCACCTAAATCTGTCATCATTTCCTTAGGATAGATTCTCAGAAGTAGAATTTCCGGAAGAACTTCATATTTTACAACCCCCCCCCCCAAAAAAAAAAGCAGAAAAGAATTTACCAGTCGCTGCTAGAGAACTCTGTCCCTCCTGATTCCACATAGCCTGGAGCGACGTGGCCTATCTGGCATCCAGATACCAGAAGAATCACCCTCCTTCGGGGGCAGGGAGGAGGGGGGTTGCTTCCTGCTCCCTCTGAGTGTCCCTCCTCAGCGGTCCTTGGGACCGCTCACTGACCAGCAGCTGCCCCGTCCATGGTGCGGCAGGCAGCCTGTCAACCCCAGAGACCTCTGGAGGCGCGGTATGCATATTGTTTGCAGGGATTGCTTGAAAAAGAACGGCCTAGAAGGTAAGCCTGAGAGAGAGATACCACCACAGGACAGTCAGGGCTAAGGATGACCCAATTTTCATTTTTTAAGACTCTTTTTTTTCTACTTTTAAAAGTTTTCTTTAATGAGCATGTGTGATTTATAATGGGAAAGAAATTAATTTTTTGAGAAAAACAGCAACAAAAAGAGTTTCTCCAATTTGGTGTGGGGCTGGAGATAATCTTCTGGTTCCTGGAAAAGCAGCTGTAGTTATCTGGTTTGGCAACGCCTCCCACAAATCCCTGGCTGACTCAGAAAAACACATATGTGTTTTTTTCACCAGAGGGATGGGCTGATTCCCGTGGGGGCCACCATAAAGGGCAGTTGGTGACTGTCTTCAGACCTGGAAGGGGGTTCTACACTGTGACGTGTGAAACTACGGGGTGGGTCTAAAGCCGGACTGTGCAAGCCTCCAAAACACGGATTTTTTGACTCACTGCCAGAACTCTCTAGCTGTCAAGTCGTCTGAAGATAAAACCAGCTGTCCAGGAGGCGGTGACTCTCCATCCCATGAAGTGTTAGAGCACACGCTACAAGCCAGCTGTCCTGGGTTGGGTGGTGGGGAGCCAAGCGCAAGTCCGGACAGTGGTCTTCAAACTTTTTTGGTCCTTTACACTCTTAAAAATTATTGAGAACACGAAAGAACAGTGTCTACATGGATTCTATCTATCAATATTTACCATGTTAGAAATTAAAACTGAGAAATTTAAAAATATTAATTTATTTTAAAATAATATTTGTTCATTATCTCCAAGAGCATATTTTTATTAAAAAATAACCATATTTTCTCAAACAAAAACATTCAGTGAAAAGAACAGCATCGCTTATATTTTTGTTATCTCTTTACTACCTAGAGTAATAGAACGCAGATAGACTCCTATATGCTTCTGTATTTTTTTTTAAAGATTTTATTTATTTATTTGACAGAGAGATCACAAGTAAGCAGAGGGAGAGGGAGAAGCAGGCTCCCTGCCGAGCAAAGAGCCCAATGCGGGGCTTGATCCCAGGACCCTGAGATCATGACCTGAGCCGAAGGCAGAGGCTTTAACCCACTGAGCCACCCAGGTGCCCCGGCTTCTATATTTTAATCTGTTGCAATATGTTCTTCTGGCTGAAGAATAAATGAAGAAAACCCATCCTCCTCTATGTAGTTGAGAAAGGGAGGAGTATTTTAATTGCTTTTTTCAGATAAGTGGTATTTTTCTTTGAAACTACACCAAAACTTGACTGATGGGAGTGTCTTAAAGGTTAGTCGCAGCGTGGAATCTGAAACCACACCAATGAACTTTTCACACTCCCTACACTCATGTGAAGATGGTACTGATGGAGGCTAATAAACCTTAGCGTTATTATGAAGCTAGTTTTGACTTCACAGACACCCTGCTGGGTCTTGGGAGCTGCCACAGGCTCCCAGATCACACCTGAGAATCGCTGAAGTAGGAGAAGTAGGAGAAGGAGTAGGAGACCATCACCATTCATTCATGTCCCACACATGTCCTGGGCACCTGCTGTGGTAAGCACCTGGGAGACAACTACGACAGAGATGTCAACTATGACATCTATGTCATAGACAGACATAGACATAGACATACATAGACATAAACAACTATGACAGGCCCTACACCCAAAGAGATCACAATCTAAAAATAATAAGAGAAAACACTTACTGAGTGCTTATCCTTATCCAGGTTCTGCATCAATCATTCTACATACCTTACTTCTAACAACTTTATGAAGGGAAAATATCTATTTCTACAGATGTAGAAACCGAAGCTCGAAGAAGTTACTTACCTTACACTGACTCATACAGCCTGGTGAAGGCAGGATTTACAGCCAAAATTAGAAGAGCGAGGCTAAGTTGCTTCTCTATACATTAAAAAAATTTTTTATCAAGGTAAAAGATATGGAACATAGAATGCACCATTTTAAACATTTTTAAGTGTACAATTCAGTGGCATTGAGTACATTCATGATGTTATGCAAACATCGCTGCTCTCCATCTTCAGGATTTTTCCATCATCTCAAACAGAAACTCCAAATCCATTCTCTCTGTCCTCCGCTCCCACAACCTGCATTTGACTTTCTGTCACTATGAATTTATCTAATCTAGGTACTTCATAGAAGCGGAATCACATTATTTGTCCTTTTTTTGTCTGGCTTCTTTTACTTAGCATAATGTTTTCAAGGTTCATTCATGATGTAGCATATATCTGTCCTTCATTCCTTTTTTTTTTTTTTTTTTAGATTTCTTCTATTTCTTTGAGAGCAAGAGCACAAGCAGGGGGAGAGGCAGAGGGAGAGGGAAAAGCAGACTCCCCACTGAGCAGGGAGAGCCGGATGGGTGGCTCCATCCTAGGGTCCTGGGATCTTGACCTGATCTGAAGGCAGACACTTAACTAACTGAGCCACCCAGGTGCCCCTGTCCTTCATTCTTTTTTAAGGTTGGATAATATTCCATTGTATGTATAGACCACATTTTGCCTACCCATTCATCTGTTGATGGATGCTTCTCAGTGCATTTTAAATAAACAATTATAATGCGCTGTGATAGAAGTACACATAGGTCTTGGGGCACCTGGGTGGCTCAGTCGTTAAGCATCTGCCTTCGGCTCAGGTCATGATCCCAGGGTCCTGGGATCGAGCCCCGCATCGGGCTGCCTGCTCGGCAGGAAGTCTGCTTCTCCCGCTACCATTCCCTCTGCCTGTGTTCCCCCTCTCACTGTGTTTCTGTCAAATAAATAAAATATTAAAAAAAAAAAAAAAAAGAAGTACACATAGGTCCTAAGAGGGAGAAGTGAGAAGGAGGAACCAATCTAGCTCAGGGTGGGGCAGCCAGAAACTGGTGCCAGTGCAAAGGCATGAAGGATTGATGGGAGATGGCCAGCAAAGAAATAGGCATCGAGGAACTCCTGTACCAAGCCCTGGGGGTGTGGGAGAGATAATGACCTGCAGCGGGGAGGCAGGTTTGTGTGAAGAGGGGCAAGAGGTGAGGCTAGAGATATCCCAGCAATGACATCATAGAGCATATAAAACAGATGGGTGCTATGCAGAGCCTCTTAGCTGTTTTAATTTATTTAAACATTACAGTAGCCCTATGAGAAAACCAGCTCTTCTTGAGTATATATTGAGGGTCAGGCACCGTTCTCACTTGCTTTGGGTGTGATAACAGATTTAATCCCCACAGCAACGGTGAGACTGGCACTGTTATCATTCCCATTTTATAGAAGGGAAAGTAAGGCATGGAGGAGATTTAAAAAAAAATTGCCCAATGTCATGCAAGTAAGCTGGAATTTTAACCTAGGTTTTAGCAGCCTTGCTCATCATGACAGCTGAGGACCTGAGGACAAGGTAAGGAATTTAGACTTTCACCTGTCAGGGCCACTGGGCAGGTTTAGGCAGAAAGCACCTGGTTCTGAAATGCATTCTATTCTATTCTATTCTATTCTATTCTATTCTATTCTATTCTATTCTATTCTATTCTATTCTATTCTAGGTGCTGTCTGGAAAACAGTAAGCAGGAATAAGACTGGAGGCAGAGAGACCATTAGGAAGCCAGATGAGGAAGGACCGAGAATAAGGCAGGGCAGTGGAATTATAAACAAATGGGAGATTTCAAGAGATATTCAGGACACAGAATAGTCAGCCAAGGGTGATTTATGGGAGAGGGGTCAGGGATTTCCTGCCAGGTTCCGAGAAGATGACAGTGCAATCATGAAGATGGGGGATACATGCAAGGAAAAAGTTTAGGGTTGGAGAGAATCAGGGGGTGAAGATAATTAGATAATCTGGGACAGATTGAGTCTCAGGTGGTTCTGGGGAGAGATGTCTAGCCATGTAAGCTTCATGAAAGCAAAGATCTTTGTCTGTTCCATTCATTGATGTGTCCCAGTGCCAAGAACAGTACCTGGCACAAGAAGATAGCAGTCCCTAGTTGTTCAGTGAAAGGACCTGGCTCTAGAGGAGGAAAGAGCTGTGGTCTAGAGAGGTCAGGAAATCCTGATGGGAGCCAGAGCCACAGAGATGGTTGACACGACAGCCCATTGAGCAGGGAGAGTTATAAGGACAAACTCGAGGGGCACGAACACTTAAAAGATGGGCAGAGAAAAGGCAACTGACCCCTAGAGGGACTGAGGAGCAGCCAGAAAGGGGGAGAAACTAGGGAAATAGGGGGATGTCAGCTACCGTCTCAGACTTTGCAACTGAGCGTTCTTTAAGCTTGGTGGATAACGAGAGCAACCAACATTGGAAGAGTGCTCTCCAGTTTATAAAACAGACTTTCTCAAATTCTTCTTTTCCTTTTTAATTTCAATCCAATATACCTTCTGCTAATTTTTTTTTATTGAGGTCAGAAGTACTTTATTATAAGGTTGTGATCATCTTCAGTGTATTTCAGGATGAGTGTTGGCATCTGTGTAACCCCATCTGGTTCACAAGAGAGAAACACTCCATCACTCACTCAAACGTCTCCTTCACACACCTTCTCACCACTCCCCTCCCCACCGGAGACAAGCTTTCTGGTTTCTGTAACCTTCCATCAGTTCACGTACTCCTTTCAGTTCTTAAATTTCATATAAATGAATAATACAATATGTATTATTTTGTGTCTGGCCTCTTTCACTCAATGTAATATCTGTGAGATTCAGCCATGATATTTTTGACTTTCAGTATTTTATTCTTGTGTGTTTCCAAAAATGTAATTATCCTTGAGGATAACGATTTCTATCTTTAAGGGCTACTATGGAAATTAAACATGATTGTACCTGATAGCCACCCTACAAAATGAATATCTACTGATTACCGGGCATTGGTTCAACACCAAAACAATTTAATCGCCATAGAGGAATCATTATACCCTTTTCACACAATTTGGTGACATTTTGGAGGGAAGTAAGGAAACAGTGGTGTGTTGGTAGATCAGTTTTCTGGCAAGGGGGTAGGGGGAAAATCCCTGATTTGTAGCCTTTGCCAATTTTTATGGTATAATACTCCCACTGTGGCTGATACCAAGCTACCTATGGTTTAACAACCGGCTGGCAATATTCCTGGACATTTCATACTCAAGTCTCCAACACTGCCATGACCAATGAATGATTCACAGATGCTGAAGCTCAGACCAGTTCAGAATCCTGTTCAAGTTCTCATACTTGGAATATGTGGATTTAAAACCAGCCTTTTCTAGCTCTAATTGTCTATGCTTTCCACCCCCTGTGTGAGACATTCTTTAAAAATGAGTTGGCATCAACTGATGGGCCTCAAACTGACCCCAAAATTCATAATTTTATAAACTTTAATTTTCATTAGTAATCTACTAAGTGACTAAGTGAATCATCCGATACAAAATGTGATATTCATAAACTAAAATTGGGCTGTTACTAGGGTTTATAAAGACTCTAAATTCAGGGTGCCTGGGTGGGTCAGTCGGTTAAGTATCTTCCTTTAGCTTAGGTCATGATCCACATCACAGTCCCTGCTCAGTGGGGAGACTGCTTCTCCCTCTGCCTTCTGCCCCCCCTGTTTGTGCTCTCTGTCAAATAAATGAATAAAATATTTTTTTAAAAAAAGACTCTAAATTAAGGATTCCACTAAGAAGTCTAGCTGCCGGGCCAATCTTCCCAACCCTGTTTAGCCTCCTGCTGCTCATTCCCTCACCCAGATGGCTGGAATGCTCTTAATTTGGGTAACAGACCTTCTGTTATCAGAGTATCCAATCTTTATAGTGCGTTCTTGAATTTGTTGTGATTTTCAGTGGCCAATATTCTTCCTCTTCAAAGTTACTGTTATTTCCTTCCCCTCTTTAGTTTGTCAAGTGGCGTAGAACATGTAGTAACACGTATTTGCCCTAGCAGCACTTTTGTCCTAACATTTTCTAATAACTAGACTGTAAGACATGTGTACATCATGAGTCAGTCATGACTCATCCATACGCTCATTGCCAAAGCCGTTGTAAATATCATCTCTCTAAGTGTTGTGTTTGCACTGATGCTTCTGTGGTGAGGCTGGCTGCCTGCGAAGTGGTGCTGTTTGAACAATTTGCAACACGTTCTCCATACAAATGCAATTAAATCACTGAATTATTGTCAGTGTTACAAGGCATTGTTTATAATACAAATTATATGAATGTATGGGAATCCTGCCATATGGAAATAATAAATGTAAATCCAATTATAGGTACACCTGTGTTCTTATATGTGGCAACAGGTGAGAATGAAAGAAAGGGAGAAGTTTATCAAGGCTTTAGAACAAGTTCCACACACCACACCGGGAGGTAATATGCTAGAGCTGAAGGCAGATTTTGGAATCAAAATGATTCGAATATACCCTAGCTGTATGATACTGTGCAAGATACTTCTCTCTATCTCGGTTTTCTTGTGTCTAATGAAGCAAATGCCAAATACCACACAAAGATATTTTAAGTACTACATGTATAAAAACAGACACATCAACCAATGGAACAAGATCCAGAGCCCAAAAACTAAAACCCTCATGCCTATACAGTCAACTAATATTTGACAAGAAAGCCCAGAATACTCAATAGGGAAAGGAAAGTCTTCTTAATAAATGGAGTTGAGAAAACTGGATATTCACTTGTAAAACAACAAGATTGGACTCGTGTCTTTGCACCACTCACGAAAACCAATTCGAAATGGACTTCAAGACTTAAATGTTAATACCAGAAACCACAAAACTCCCAGAGAAAAACACGTGGAGACTGCTCCTTGGACTGGTCTTGGCAACAGTTTTTCAGATATGATATCAAAAGCACAAGCAACACAAGCAAAAATAAAATGAGACCACATCAAACTTAAGTTTCTGTGGCTAAAGAAAATGATCAACAATGTGAAAAAGGAACCTATGGGATAGGAGAAAATATTTGCAAGCCATATGTCAGATAATGGGTTAATATCTAACATATATAAGGAACTCAAACCATTCAATAGCAAAAAAGACTAAAGATCCAATTTAAAAATGGGCAGAGGACCTGGACAGACATGTTTTCAAAGAAGATGTACAAATTCCCAGCAAGTATATGAAAAGATGCTCAACATCAGTGAAATGCAAATCAAAACCACAATGAGATATCATCTTACATCTATTAAACTGGTCTATTATCAAAAACACAAGGGGCACCTGGGTGGCTCAGTGGGTTAAAGCCTCTGCCTTCGGCTCAGGTCATGATCTCAGGGTCCTGGGATCAAGCAGGGAGCCTGCTTCCCCCTCTCTCTCTGCCTGCCTCTCTGCCTACTTGTGATCTCTCTCCCTCTGTCAGATAAATAAAATCTTAAAAAAAAAAAAACAAAAAAAAACACAAGAGATAACAAGTGTTATCAAAGATGTGGAGAGGGATCCCTACGTGGCTCAGTCAGTTAAGCCTCCGATTCTTGATTTTGGTTCAGGTCATGATCTCAGGGTTGTGAAATTGATCCCCATGTTGGGCTCTGCACTCAGGGCAGAGTCCTCTTGAGATTCTCTCTCTTCCTCTCCCTCTGCCCTCCACCCCTGCTTACACTCTCTCTAAATAAACAAATAAAATCTTTATTAAAAAAAAGATATGGAGAAAAGGGAACTCTTGTGCACTGTTGATGGGAATATAAATTTGTACAGCCACAGTGGAAAACAGAATGGAGGTTCCTCAAAAAATTAAAAACAGAACTATCATGTGATCGAATAGCCTACTTTTACTGAAGGAAATAAAATCCCTATCTTAAAGAGATATCCTCACCCTGATGTTCATTGCAGCATTATTCACAATAGCCAAGATATAGAAACAACCTAAACAACCTAAGTGTCTGTCAATAGATGAATGGAAAAAGAAAAAAGAAAACATGATATATGTATAACATACGTGATTTATTTTATATATGTGCATATATATAAAATATATGCATATGCGTGTGTGTGTGTGTATAATTTAGCTATAAAAAGAAAGAAATTATGCCATTTGCAACATGGATGAACCTTGAGGGTATTATGCTAAGTGAAAAAAATCAGACATAAAAAGAAATACCGCACAATCTCACTGTGTGTGGAATTTAATAAAAGCTGAACTCAGAAACAGAGAGTAGAATGATGGTTGCCAGGGGCTTAGGCTGGGGGAAATGGGGGGTTAAAAAAGTTCTTTGTAGGGGCGCCTGGGTGGCTCAGTCGTTAAGTGTCTGCCTTCGGCCCAGGTCAGATCCCAGGGTGCTGGGATCGAGCCCCGCATCGGGCTCTCTGCTCAGCAGGGAGCCTGCTTCTCCCGCTACCATTCCCACTGCTTATGTCCCCTCTCTCGCTGTGTTTCTCGCTGTCAAATAAATAAAAATCTTTAAAAAAAAAAAAAAAGTTCTTTGTAATTAAATGAGATAATGCTACGCCTGGAACAAAGTAAATGGTATGTATTATTATTTCTTCCTATGTGATCTCCACTCAAGTAAAATCGTGGACTTCCCTTTCCTATTGCTTCTCCAAGATTTCGCCAGATACACAAATACACTGTTTGGCAGATTGACTATACAATCTGTCATTCAACCAAGATACACCTTTTCTAGAAAATCTGAGTAGAATTGATTCTACTTTAATAACTGGACAGTCTTGTGGACTCAGTTATTTCCTCACCCAGTTATTTCCTCACTCAGTTATTTCCAGAACTTAAAGTTCTTCCTCCTCTTTTTAAGTGGGTAGATGCACTATACACTAGAAATAGTTGATATAGGGTTAACTCTCCAAATAAGCATGTTTTAAAAGGAAGTTGTAGCTTCAGGAAAGAAAAAAGTGAGTAGTATTGGATCTAAGAAATGATATTGAATGGGAAGGGAGTAACTTTGTTGAGCTCCATAAAGATCAACATGGAGGCTCTGTAACAGAGTGATTAAGAGTGAGGGTCATGTGGGGTCTAGTGGTGGTTACCAGGAGTTGGGGGGTGGGAGGGAGAGGGGAAGATATCGCTCAAAGGATGCAAACTCTTTGTATGTGTACTACATCATATATACTACATGTTACTAAGAGAGTAGATCTCCAATGTTCTCACCACAAAAAAGAGAGTAACTACGTAACTGGATGGATGAAGGTGGTAGTTAATACTATGGTGATTATCATTTTACAATTTACAGATGTATAAAATCTACATGGCATATACTTTAAACTTACACAATGTGGTAGGTCCATTATATCTCAATAAAGCTGGGCGGAACTTTAAAAAAAAAAAAAAAGAGTGAAGGTCACAGAGTAAAGTAACCTAGCTTGGAGTCTATATCTGTAAAGTTGAGCCTTCACCACGTAAAATCCACTGAAGTGCTCAGGATATAATAAGAACCTAGTTAGTGAATGTTAGTTATTAGTAGGTCTGTTCTCGGTGCTAGGTCACAGTGAGGAATAAGATAAACAATATTCTTGCATTAAAGAGCAAAAGCATCCATGTGGCTTAGTTGGTTAAGCATCTGCCTTTGGCTCAGGTCATGATCCCAGGGTGCTGGGATCGAGTCCCGCATCAGGCTCTCTGTTCAGTGGGGAGTCTGCTTTTCTCCCTCTGTCTGCTGCTCTGCCTTCTTGTGATCTCTCTGTGTCAAATAAATAAAATCTTAAAAAAAAAAAAGTCATCACAAGAAAAAAGAAATTTTCATAACAATGGAAGGTGACAGAAGTAAACTAGACCTGCTGTGGCTACCATTTCACATTTACAAATATCAAATCATTGTTATACACCCAAAACTAATGAAATCGTCTATGTCAATTATACCCCAACAAGAACAAAAAAGGTAGTAAAGGATAAATAACAGACATTATTATCAGTTTCTTTTTTTTTTTTTAAGAGTTTATTTATTTATTTGACAGAGAGAGCAATCACAAGTAGGCAGAGAGAGAGGAGGAAGCAGGCTCCCTGCTGAGCAGGTCTCAATGCGGGTCTCAATCCCAGGACCCTGAGATCATGACCTGAGCTGAAGGCAGAGGCTTAACCCACTGAGCCACCTAGACGCCCTTGTTTCTTTTCTTTTCTTTTTTTTTTTTTTTTTGAAAGATTTTATTTATTTATTTGACAGAGAGAAAGAGATCACAAGTAGGCAGAGAGCCAGGCAGAGGAAGAGGAGGAAGTAGGCTCTCTGCAGAGCTCCCTCCTGAGCAGGGAGCCCGATGCGGGGGTCCATCCCAGGATCCCAGGATCATGACCTAAGCCAAAGGCAGAGGCTTAACCCACTGAGCCACCCAGGTACCCCTATTATCAGTTTCTTGAAGATCCTTCAGAGGTAGACCAGGCCTAGATGCACATTTTCAATTTTGCAGTCTTTAGCATATAGACAGTATTCAAAACCACAAAACTGACTAATCACACTCCCCGCCCCCTCCGCCTACCACTGGAGAAGCCGGTGTTAATGAAGTGCTCACTCTGTGAGGCACTCTCCTAAGTGCTTAATGAGTATTACCTCATGCCACCCTTACAATAGCCCCCATGACATCATTATTATCTTCACCCCCACTTTCCAGTGACTCACCTCAGGTCCCGAAGGTTTGGAACCAGAGCAATCTGACTCTGACGACTGCATTTTCTTTCCCCTGAAGCTCCTAGAGCTGGAGCTTGCTGGCCCCTCACTTGCACGGGCTTCTTCCGAGACTGGGAGAGCCGTGGCCCTGTGGTTGCTTCACCATATGTTTTTGAAGTTTTGCAAAGGCAAAATCATTTCACCACAAGCAATTAAGGCCACTTTTTCTTTCCACTGCAACTACTCCTCATGGCGGGTGATGGTGGAATGGCCACATTTTTGGGACCCTGCAAAAGGCAAGTTGAGTTGGGGATAACTTTGGTGTTGGTTTAGTTGCATACATTTATGTGGTTCCCGAACACCTTCCCATATACGTATTATTAGTTATTCTGGCGTAGGAACAGCTTCCAGGAGTATTCTCACCGCCCACTCCAGCAGCAGTACCAGCGTTATGACAATAGTTCAGAGACAGCAGTATCCACATTCAATATGAACGCATCCCGTGGTGCCCAGTACATGTATGTGGGCAGTGGAGGAGAAACAACAATGGATCCTGCAGTTAGTCTGTGGACAACTCTTCCCGTTATCAGATCTGTGCGATTATAAGGAGGCAGATATGGTTCCCATCGGCAGCTAATCAAAATAGAAGTTCTTTCTTGTCAGGAGTATACCCAATATACATTTACTTTTTCTTTTTGGATGGAAGTTATATAAAATGGAATTTATTTTATTTATTTTTAAAGATTTTATTTATTTATTTGAGCAAGAGCACCAGCAGGGGGAGAGGCAGAGGGAGAGGGAGAAGCAGATGCCCCACTGAGCAGGGAGCCCGACTTGAGGCTCGATCCCGGGACCCTGACACCACCATGACCTGAGCCAAAGACAGATGCTTAACTGACTGAGCCACTCAGGTGTGTCCACCAACTCAGAAGTTCTCTGAATCTTGGGGCACCTGGATGGTTCAGTGGGTTAAAGACTCCACCTTCAGCTCAGGTCATGATCTCAGGGTCCTGGGATCGAGCCCCGCATCAGGCTCTCTGCTCAGCAGGGAGCCTGCTTCCCCCTCTCTCTCTGCCTGCCTCTCTGACTGCTTGTGATCTCTCTCTCTGTCAAATAAATAAATAAAATCTTAAAAAAAAAAAAAAGTTCTCTGAATCTTGTAGTTCGAGAGCTTTTATAACCCAATCTCCAGTCCCCCTCATTTTGCTGGAAGTCAGAGGGTGGGGATGAATGTTCCCAACTTCTACTCTTCCATTTGGTCTTTTTGGTGACCAGCTCCCTCCTGAAGCTATTAAGGGGGCCTCATTCTGAGTCATCTCATTAGCATAAACCAAGTATGGTTGAAAGGGGCTCAGAGAGAATAAGACATTCCTCTCACTCGGGAAATTTTTTTTCTGAAAAAAAAAAAAAACTCTAAACTAAATTTTTTTTCTGAAAAAAAACTCTAAACTCTTTTAAAACTCCAACAGTTTTAGGAGCTCTATACTGGGAACTAGGCAGAAAGTCCAAACATATATTGTAACACTGTCTGTATGAAGTTGCATACACATCCAAATCAGGACTCTCTCACTTATTTTACCAAAACCTTTAGAAACATCTTTCTAGATTTCAGTTGAAAATTATGTATTAGAGTTTTATCAACTTTTTGAATAAACTTTTCCCACTTGGTTTGTGTTCAGGCTTTTCTTCCAAGTTTTTGAAAATAAATTTTAGAATCCTGAAACATTTCTGTATCTATATTGTAAGATTTGAACGACTTTATAATGAGTAGACTCTCTCATCACATTTTGACTCTTTACAGAAAAATCCAAATTGGGGGGCATCTGCATGGTTCAGTCTCTTAAGCATCCAACTCTTGATTTCAGCTCAGGTCATGATCTCAGGGTTGTGAGAGTGAGACCTGCATGGGGCTCCTCGATCAACACAGGGTCTGCTTGGGGATTCTCTCTCTACCTCTGCCCCTCTCTCCACTTTCTAAACAAACAAATAAAATCTTTAAGAAAAAGAAAAATCTATGTTGGTATATGTGTTTAAATTACTCCAACCACAAACAACACAAAAATGAAACAACCGTTAAATAAATAAACCATTTTTAATATTCTCAAAGATGACAGAACATCTACAAAATAAAACAGGATGTTATGAAGGAGTTAAAAAAAAAAACCTTGGAAGTTAAAAATATAATATTGTCAAAAAGTTCAATGAAGGGTTATAAAATGGTAAAATAAGTCTTCCATAAAATAGGGGGGGAAGGGGTACCTGAGTGCCTCAGTGGGTTAAAGCCTCTGCCTTCGGGGCAGAGGTCATGATCTCAGGGTCCTGGGATCGAGCCCCACATCGGGCTCTCCACTCAGCAGGGAATCTGCTTCCCCCTCTCTCTCTGCCTGTCTCTCTTGACTACTTGTGATCTCTTTCTGTCAAATAAATAAAATCTTAAAAAAAAAAAAAAAATAGGGGGGGGAACCTGCATAACATGTGAGACAAAAATAGGAAGTCTTCCATCTGACTAACAGGAAATCCAGAAAAATAACAGAAATGGCAAGAATAAAATTGACAGAGGACTAATAGACTAGAAGTACTTGGAGCTGAAGAACAGAAGTCCTCAGGTTGGAAAGTTCACAGAAGCCTAACATGATGAGGGTCAAAGTCTGCAGGCAGACAGATCATTGTGAAGTAGTAGGTCCACAGGGATAAAGAGAGGAAAAGCAGGTCACCTGCAAAGGATGCCACCTGAATGACAACATTTGTCATGACAAATACTAGACTCCGGAAGACTGCTGACAGTCCCCTTCAAAGTCGGAGGGAATCTGACTTTACAATTGCACGATTTGAATAGAAATGAGAAAATCACTGAGAATAATGTAACATCTATGTATCCATCACTCACATACAGTAACATTTTTTCATTCTTCCTTCAGAAAATAAGTAAGAAACAGAGCACCCCATACCCCAAGGCCACTATTCTCACAAATCAGATGTGTATCTTCCAGCATATGTTTGCACTCTTTTACTACTGGTATGTGCAGCTATAAACATTAAAGAGTGTGAGTCATGTGTTTGAAAGTTACCTGAATTGAATTTTTATAACATATATCCTTCTGCAGTTTGCTGCCTCCCGGGTTCTATCCACAAGCAATGTAGCTCACCGCCAGGGGCATGTGCAGGTCTTGTGGGGCCTGAAAAGAGAATATTGTACTTATGTTGGCAATACATACACTAAGAAAAAGGATATTAAGTTATGAATGCAAAATTGTATATAACAGTAAATTTTTATTTAGAGTAAGAAAGGAAATTACAACACATTACAACTTTTAAAAAGCAAGAAGTTCCTGAAAAAGTTAAAAATAGAACTACCCTACAATCCAGCAATTGCACTACTAGCTATTTACCCAAAGGATACAAAAATACAGATTCAAAGGGGTACATGCACCCTGATGTTTATAGCAGCATTACCAACAATAACCAAACTATGGAGAGCACCCATCAGCTGATGAATGGATAAAGAATATGTAGTATAGATAGATAGAAAAATAGATCAATAATAGAATATTACTCAGCCGTCAAAAAGAATGAAATCTTGCCATTTCCAAGACATGGATGGAGCTAGAGGGTATTATGCTAAGTGAAATAAGTCAGGGAAAGACAAATACCATATGATTTCACTTATATGTGGAATTTAAGAAAGAAAACTTAACACATGGGAAGGGGGCAAAGAAAAAAAGGAGAGAGGAGAAACAAGTCATAAGTGAATCTTAGTGATAGAGAACAAACTGAAGGTTGCTGGAGGGACGTGGGTGGGGATGGGCTAGATGGGCGATGGGTATTGAGGAGGGCACTTGTTGTGATGAGCAATGAGTGTTGTATGTAAGTCATGAATCACTGAAATCTACTCCAGGAACCAATATTGCGCTGTATGTTAACTGACACATTTTAAATTAAAAGATAAAAGCTGATAGGCAGAGAAATGCAAAACTTTTATTAACTCACTGAGTGACACACATCTATATACTTTACTCCCACGACTTCTGCTGCTTACTTTTTGAGAGCCTCTTCACAGGATGATGATTTTGTAATATCATCTTCAAAAGAGAGGAGAGAGTTAACTCAGTTCCATGGTTGACCAGAACTCGTTCTTTGTAGCTGAGAATTTAGAAAAGTTCCTTTTTGCTTCACAGATCATTTTAGGTGATGTCATATAAACTACTAGGATTGTTGTCAACTTTAGGAAAGCTTCCATTTTGCACTCTGAGTTTTTCTTTTTCATAGCAACCTGCTCTCATTGTGTGGATACAACATCTTTTATGAGCATACTAATTAGATGGTCCATTTAAATGTGTTTATTCGGTTTTGGGGTTCGTTTTCCCCCGAGTTATCTCTGCTTCCTCTGGTGTTGTTACTTTTTTCTGTTAGTTTATCTTGTCCTTTATGTCTT
This sequence comes from Procyon lotor, assembly GCA_028646535.1. Taxonomy (NCBI): domain Eukaryota; kingdom Metazoa; phylum Chordata; class Mammalia; order Carnivora; family Procyonidae; genus Procyon; species Procyon lotor. The sequence continues at coordinate 46,828,333 of CM053613.1, forward strand.
ACTTAAATGTCGGGCCATTTTTTTTCATTTAAATTCAATTTAGTTGACATGTCGTGTATTATTAGTTTCAGGGGTAGAACTTACTGATTCTTCAGTTGCCTGTGACACCCAGTGCTCATTACATCAACTGCCCTCCTTAATGCCCGCCACCCAAGTACCGCACCCTCCCACCCACCTCCTCTGTCTGGCCATCTTTGATGGTGTACCCGTGCTAGAGTATGAGAGGACAGGAGAGCTGCCTGAGACTCCCACATAGGAAGGCTGAGAACTGTGCTTTATAACAAGCAGGGGAGAAACAGCCATTCTGTTTGGAAATCCTAAAGACCAGACACAGAGGATGGTCCTCATTCATTCCATGTCTCAGGGGTGAGGAGCAGAGGGAGAGGGAGAAGCAGACTCTCTGCTGAGCACGGAGCCAGACGCAGAGCTCGATCTCAGGACCCTGGGATTATGACTTGAGACCAAGGCAGACACTTAACCAAACCACCCAGGGACCCCTAAACCACCAACTGTCTTGCATGGGTTGCGGGAGGATCCTGGCATCCAGGCCCTCTGCACACAGGGATGGGATCGAAGAGTTGAGTAAGAGTTCAGCTCTGTAGCTCGCTGCTATCAGGAGGGCAGAAGTGGTTGCAAAAACATTGAGAACACCCGCGTAAACAACTCAACGTTTATTTTGGCTCTCAGGGCTTTCATGATTACCCTCCAGAGAGGACTGTTTTGCCAAGAAATCTTCCTTTCAGCAAGGGAAGGTAAATCTCAGCGAGAGTGGTATCTCTGGAATTTTGCTTGAGGGCTGGTCAAAGTCCTAAGGCACAAGGCCCTTCCTCTTCGATAAGCTCACAGCTCAGAAAATACTTCTCAATGCTCATCTTAAGAATGTGAGCAAGGAGGAAAAAAAAAAAAAAAAAAGGAATGTGAGCAAGGCGCAAAGATGTAATGAATACCAATGCCACATTTTTAATTTTTGAAAACTGGGTCAGTCACAGATCTGAATAGCACTGAAACGCAGCTGCTTTCAATTTTTTTTTTTTTTTCCTGACAACACGGTCTAATTATAAGCTGCAAGAACAAGTAAATCAGAAGCGTGCGCTTGATTACAATACAAGCAGGTGGATTTTGCGTTAACTTCATGGTTCCAGTTCATGTCTCCAGGCTGACTTAGAAACACAGAGCCCTAAATTCATAGAGTTTTCAGTTTGCAACATGCATAACATGATGGGGGGTTCCGCCACCACCCAACATGGAGGCGAGGCCGAACTGGTTCTGCTCATCTCACTGACAAGGGGGCAAGGGTTTCCCTCCAGGAGGCCACATCCCTTCACCCCATTTTCCCGGGCTCACAGCAGTCAATGCTGCCAACATGTGAAGGGGCAGATGGGAAAAGAAAACTTACCAAGGCCTTCAAGCCAAAGGCACTCAATCCCAACCAGATGCTCAGGGCCCACCCCAATTCTGCAGGTGGCAGCTGATGCACTCCAGACGGCAGCACGAGGGACAGCTGGTTCCCGAGGCAGCTCCCACCTCACGGTTCCTCCTCCTTCCAGTTCTCCGCAGCCACCTCCCCCCCACATCTTCCTCTTCTGCGGTCCACAGTGCGTGCTGCCTCCACCCTCTTCTCCTCCGACTTCGGCCTGCGGCCATCGATGTGGTCTCTGTGAGCAGGAAAACCTGCAAGGCTGCAGACCAAACTTTCTGTCTGGAGCAGCGTTTATAGCCTTGGGAGGCGGGTGACCCACGTCGACCATAAAGGCCAGGAGTGGGGATGGGAGCTACCGTGAGGGATGATACGAACCGGTCTGAGATCTTAGTGGTACTGTAGGGCACGGGGAGGGATTTTGCTTTGAGATTTCCTGCTTGAGTCGGCTTTTTGGATCAATTGGACCACTTCTAGCTCAGAAAGAGGGACTCCTGCTCCATCTGCTATTGCTAGCTGCATTTCCTTGGGCACCTGTGGGTGTCCACGCTGCCCCAGAGGCATGCCTTTAGTTCTGTTCATCACTCTTGCAAGGTAGGCATTTGTATCTGCGTGCTATAAAGAAAGAAACTGAGGCTCCCAGAGGCTGATTACCTTACTCAAGACAGCCTTGAAAGCTAAGTAATAGAATAAGAATTTGATTATTAGTCAGGTCTAGTGGTAAACTAGGAAGAGACCACGTGCGAGGTCAGACCAACAGGCTGTCCAGACTAGAGTCTCTGTGACAACGGCACAAAGAAAGCAGTGAAGAACGCCTGCTTGCACTTCCTTAGCTCACGTGTTACACGCGTGCCCACTACATCCGTACCTCCTTATATTCACCTACTAGGAAACTAACGTGGATTAAATTCCAGAGCCTGCTCCTTGTGGCTTCTGGGAATCGAAACCCGTTTCTCTGGAAGCTATTCCAATGTCTCCTTTAAGGATCAGGACAAATCATTCTGTGACGAAGTATAAGAAAGTTTTATCTGGAAAGGCTCTCTGCAGATGCCCATTGGGCCTTCAGGATGAGCTATTCAAACGCTAACTGAGAACCTGAATGACATAATTCAGGGTCTAAAAATGTTTAGAAAAGTTTCCATTTATGTTTGTGAAAACCTGCTTCAGCTCATTACAGGGCAAGTGGAGCCAAAAGCAGGCAGACGGCCCAGTTTCCTGTGGTAGGAGCTCTCTCATCTACCTTCTGGAGGCCCAGCATAGAACCAAGCACATCGCAATTATTTCCATTTGTTGAGTACCTGATAGGGCCACGTAACTTTACAAGCATCCTCTCACTTGATCTCCAGGACAGACCTGCAAGGTCGGATAATCATTCACCCATGCAGACTCCTGAGGCTCAGAGAAGTTAAGCAACTTGCCACTAATGAGTAGCCCACTGGTACAAACAGGCTACCAGAGAAGGTTTCTTAGAAGGTCATCCTGCAGGATGCACTGGAAGGAGGGAAAGATGAGAAAGACCTAATTAGCAGCAACAAGCCGTCCTAGGGACAGCAAAGAGCACGGTCTTGTTTACACCTAATTCAATAGCAATTGGGGGGCGGGGGAGAACAGGCTTCTCAAGTCTTTCCAAAGCATTCGACTTAGTTTCCATAGAAATAGTAGTTCAACTTTTTACACTCATATTTCACAGGTTTATACTTCATTTTATTAAATTATACCATGTGTGCCTAGAAAAATTGAGTTTGTTAGCAAACATCATTGACTCCTGATAAATACCTAACTCCTTCGTTGCAGTTATCTACCTTTCTCGTGCCATATTTTTCTTGCTTATAAATAGTGTTGTCTTAAGCATTTAATTAGTTATCTATCTAAAAAGCTTGGTAAGCACTCAAATGCTTGAGGGCAGAAGTACACAGGTGTGCCTCAGCTGATAACTTTTCCAGAAGTAAATCCTGAGTTGGTTCCCTGAAAGTACACGAGAACTTCCATACTGGGGGTGGTTTTACTAGACAAAGATGTCTGCTACGGATCATAGAAAATCTCCCACCCGAACACCTCCTTCAATTGCCTGTTTTCCAATTAAATGGGCACTTGGTTCTCAGGGCACCTGATACATACCTTCTCCAAGAGCCTGATTCACATGTTTGGCCTGAGGGCAGGAAGCAAAACAAAAGCAAGTTCCTCCTTCCTCAACATTTGAGCGACTGCCACAAAAACAAATAAATAACGTTCTTTTATTCTCCCAAAAGAACCCTTACCTGGAGTTTCTTAATCTCTCCCCCAACACAGCAGATATATTCTCAGGAGTGTCAGGTTGCAAGGTACACACAAATTGCGAGAGTATTGCTGGGAGCAAAATGGCAAACTCTCTGACGTTAGAGGACTCCTAGTTGATTTCCTTTCCCAGTCACGGGCAGCCGGTCATAAGCCTCCTAGATACGCTACAGCTCTAGTGGAAAAGCTGGAAGGTAAGGTCCTTGAGAGGAATATGACAGAAAGAGCAAAGTCTTTGGAGGTAAACATGACTGGACCAAATTCACGCTTTGCCACGTAGCTGTGTGATCTGGGCAAGTCACTTAACTTCTCTGAGCCCCAGTCACCTCAACTATACAATAAATAATCTTTGCTGCATCAAATCCTTCAGAAGATTTCATGTGTTAAGGCCGGAATGCACCTACCACATAACTGGGTACATAGGAAGCATTTAATGAATGGTAGCCATTAGTACTGATTATTCTCAAAATAGCTCCCGCACTGACCTTTAGGGATAATGAGGCTCTAGAATGCAGTGGCTAAAAGCCAGGCTACTCTGGTATAAATCCCAGACCCTCTGTTCCTGAACTGGCTAAACTTGGGCAATTTTCTTAACCTCTCTGTGCCTCATTTTCCCTGTCTCAAAAATAAAAAAAGCAACAGGACCTATCTCAAAGAGCTGTTGTAAGAATTAAATAAGTTGGTATATGCAACGTGTTTGAAACAGTGCTTGGAATGATTAAGAACTAGGTCATCTACTACATTACTATTGTATCATAATTGTCTCTTTAACTATGAACACCTTAAAACAAAAGTTGTCTTTCCTTTCTGTAACTCCAGAGTGTCAGAATGACTGCAACAGCTTAATACGTGTTAATGGAATGAATGGAAGCATCTCACATGCCCTGTTAATCAAGACTGTTCCTGGAAATGACATTAACACCATCCAAACTAAGGGCGGGGGGGGGGGGGGCTATTTACTGTGGTACTGTGGCTCATATTTATTTATTTTTTAAGAGTCTATTTTTAAGTAATTGCTACACCCAACATGGGGCTCGAATTTATAATCCTGAGATCAAGAGCTGCATACTCTACCAATTGAGCCAGCCAGGCACCCCTGTTGCTCGTATTTAAATTCTCCAAGGCAGAATCTTGTTTCAGGCACAGTTAAAACCAAATGTAGCGGGGAAGCCGCAGCCCCACCCACACACAGATTTCTCCAAAAGAATCTTCTATTATAAAGAGGAGGAGAAAGAGATGCTGTGCAGGCAAAACTGCTCGATGCCCTGACCTTAGCCAAAATGGTTGTCAACATCATTGGTCCTTGACCATTCTAGACAATAAGAATCTGTCCAGTTTTAATAGGCCTTTTAGGGGAAATATAATAATCTTTCTAAGTAGCATAATTGTTCCAGATTTCAACTTCCTCACATGAGGGTCTTCCTTGAATAGAATCTAATCCAAATTCCTTGAGCTTCTATTCAAGATGTTTTTCTTCTTGTTTGTTCTACTGAAGAAATTAAAAAGCAGCGAGGCAAATGCTTTACTCTACAATTCAGTAGAATTGTACTCTACAATTCACCTCGATGTGGTGCTACCTGAAGTTGTGTTGGCAAGGAGTCTAGACCAGTGGGGAAAAAACTGATCCATTGATAGTTTCTGCCGGCCCCGGGTTCTGGAGTGGACAGTAGTCACAGACTTGGCTGAGCTTGCATCCCTAATACTTACAATCCTTCCTCTAAAAAAAAAAAAAAATTTCTTATTTCCTCACCCAGCACCTTTACTCAAACAGGAGAGGCACAGAGGAAATGTCAGGAGAGGGGGGATGAAGGGAAAGATGTACAGAATCAACACACTTGTTAAGTTCTTCCAAGTTCCACTTAAATCTTGAGATGTACTTACAGGGCCAAAAATTATTCCCCAGTGAATCAGCAAAGATATCAAGTGCAATTCACTTTTTTTTTTTTTTTTTTTTTTTGGATGCAAAAGAACATTGCAAACTGCTCTGTACTCTGCTCAACTTTGCTGAGGTGCCACCTCAGGTGTTCGCAAAAAGGAGATGTGAGAAAGAATTGTCACACCCACCAGCAACCCTTCCTTCCACCGAGGTCACATCATGAGAGGTGTGATCGCTGACGTCAGATGTGCCGGCACTGTCCAGTGCACCATGACAAGCACAGCAAGTCAGTCTGTTTTGCGATAACTTTTTCCATGTCTTTCCATGTGCAAGAATGGGGCTGAATTGATTTCTGTTTTGCCTGTCTCCATTGATTCTTTTTACTCTGGAAAACTTCACCAAAAAACCACAAAAAAACAAAATTAGAAAGAGTAGCATAAAAAATACCCATTACCCAGATTCAGCAGCATTAGGATTTGACCACACCGCCTTCAACTATCCCTCTCCTTCTCCTGTGCAGTCCTGTAAAGCAAATCCCAGACCTCATGTTATTTTGCCCCTAGAGATTTCATTTTGCATCTCTAAGATATACAAATATTTTCTTACATAACCATGCTGCCAGGAACATACTTAGCTACAGTAAATGTTCCTTGATATCATCTAATTCTTAGACCATTTAAAAAAATGTTTATTGATTTATTTGCCAGAGAGAGACACAGCGAAAGAGGGAACACAAGCAGAGGGAGTGGGAGAGAGAGAAGTCTTCCCACTGAACAGGCAGCCCGATGTGGGGCTCGATCCCACGGCTCTGGGATCATGACCTGAGCAAGAAGATAGACACTTCACAACCGAGCCACACAGGCACTCCTAATTTTTAGACCATTTTCACAGTTCCCTGATAGCTCGGAAATTTCTTCGTTATCATTGTTTTGTTAGAATCAGGATCCAGATGAGACCCATGCATTACATTTGATGGTTATGTCTTTTGAGTGTTTTGAAATGTAGAATAGTCTCTCCTCACTTTACCCTGTCTTTTACTTCTTCATGCCACTGACTTGTGATTACGCTAGTTCAGTGGTGCTATAGAATATCTCATATTCTGGATTTATCCGTTTACGTCCTGGTGGTCTCACTTAAACCTGAGCCTCTTCCTCCTTTATTTCATGTGAAGTGGAGGTTAGTTCTAAAAGCTTTATTGGCTTCAGGTTCTTTTTTTTCCTAAGGGAGCATCTCAAGAAGTACATGTTGTCTGGCTATCTCACTCTTACTGAAGGTTGGTCTGTGGATTCAGGTGATGTCAGCCAGATCTCTCTATTGCAACGATAAGCCTTTTTTTCATCTAATGCTTTCATCTGTTACTGGTCTCTGCCTTCATCAGTTATATCATTAGGATGGAAAATGGTGATTTTTCTAATTCCGTCATTCCTTCCGCTATTACTAGCTGGGACATCTCTGTAAAGAACTCTTCCTCATCAATAGCCCCAGTAGAGTTATTTGGTCACCCTGAAATGCAGATTGAATTGGAAGGGCAGCATAATGCTTGCTCATTTTCTTCCTTCCTTTCTTTTTTTTTTTTACTCATTTGCTTTAAATTGCCATTTTTCAGAGTAAGATTGCAACCTAGTTACCACTAATGGCATCCAATGAGTTTGTTAATTTGTTTTGGCACTCCTCCTCCTCAGTAGACTTTTATATATCCTATGTATTTCAATCAATTTCAATCACTACCTTTTTGGTTTCTTAAATTATCCCATTCTTGGTCAATTGGAGCCCCATCACTGGGCTCTTGAGTCCTATTGATATAACCCACCTGTCTTGGATCACATCACTATTCCAGCCTCATCTTGTACAGGTACTGTCCCAGACTTAAAATCAGCCGTCCAAGAAGTCCTGGTTCCTTCAAATGGGAAATATCATTTAAGGACCACCATCTAGGCACTAGTGGGTGCTCGTTGCCCGTGGGTTTTTAATACTTCTAGGCCCTTCTGAAAAGTACAGAAACAGAAGATATTTTTGAAAAAAGTAAAAACCATATTTCTAATATCAAATTTCTAATATTCTACTGTTATTTCTAATTATTTCTAATATATTTATAATTCAAATTTAATGTTAATTTTACATTAATGCCTTTGATTTCACATTTCTTTTCTCTTACACTGAAAATCTTGGCTCCTAACATTAATATAATTACTTATTACTATATGCAACACTGTATAAAAAATAGTTTCAAAATACTAACACAAAGACTGCTACTAGCAATGTAATTGTTGAATAAAGTCTTGCCCTTAACATACCACAATGTACATATGACCAACATATTACATTGTAATATCACTTAAAATCACTTGAAATAATTGTTTTCTCTGTGTAGCTACATCATTAACTTGATATACAGTTATAGGTTCATTGTTTTCAGTTTGTTTTAAAATTGTAGGAATTGTCATTTTAAATTAAATTTAATGCTTTAAATGTGTAAAACACATTTATATGATTCCAATGTGAAAAATACATAGCAATTGTATTTGCAGAATATCTTTTCCATCCTTGTCTCCTCCACTCTATATTATGTTGAATTGTATGAAATTGCCAATAATTTTACCAGCAAAAATGGTAATTTCTTTGGAGAGCCATATATAAATGGAGTCATTTATATATATATCCCCATCCTTTCTTACAGAAAAGATAACTACTATATATATTAACTACTGTATATATTATTCTCCACTTTGCTTTTTCACTCACTTATATTCTAGAGAGCATTCCTCCACCTTCACTTTCGGCGGCATTATCTTCCATGTGTGTAGGGATGTACCAGTTTTATTCAATCCAACTTCCACTACTGGACATTTGAATAGTTCTAATTTTTTGTTATTAAAAATAATATCTTCATGAATAACATTGTGTCATTTCATATTTTAACCCAATCCATATTTTTTATAATTAGATTTTATTTTTAAAATTTGCACAAATACAGTGCAAGTTCTCTTTTTTTTAAGTGGGGGAAGGCGCAGAGGGAGAAGGAGAGAGGGAATCTTAGGTAGGCTCCACACATAGCACAAAGCCCGACCTGGGGCTCTATCTCATAACCATGAGATCAGGATCCGAGTGGAAATCAAGAGTCAGACACTTAAATGACTGAGTTACCCAGGAGCCTCCTAACCATTCCATATTTTAATCAGTAGATGTAAGGCCACCCTATCTCAAAGAGACCACCAACATCATACCTAGCCTAAGTCACTCATTCTGGTGGACATTTGTCCTGGTCTTTGGTACCCAGGACCTTTTGAATACCCTTTTGATGTTAGCAGGATTTCCCCTTTTGAGTTCTGCCCGGTTAGAAGGCAGAATCATCACTCCCCTTCTCATTCCTTTGCAGCAAGGAAACAGGTATGTGCCTTGTGCTCCTTGAGTCAGATGACTTGGGTGCGGCTCTTGTGAGGAAGATGGAGGGAGGGGGAGAAAACTGAAGAGTGCACTCCTCTTGCTGGTGTCAGTGACAGCCGAGCCATATGCTTGGGGGGCCTGCTGGTCTGTAAGGTTGAGGTCCTGATGCAGAAGAGGCTTGATGCCTTTGGCAGTAGTGGTGGCAGTCACACTGAGCTCTTGGCAGCTGGTAGTTGCTGAGGGGTGATGGGCCAGCGGCTGCTGTTTCCTCATTAGGCCAATTGTGCCGCATAGTTCTGGGTGATTTTCCTGGAAGCATAACCCCAAGATTGTTCCCTCCAGTCTTCACCACAATTCTACAAGCTACCCCATAGTCTTTGAATAAGCCGTTTTCTGCTTAATCTGTCAGCATCAACTTCTGCCACTTGTAGCCAGGATGAATGCTAATTCATGCAGCAGATGCTGGGAGTCAGGGTGTAAGTTATAGGTACCACAGGGGCCTGAGCATTCTCTGACTTGCCCTTTTACTTTTCTGCCTTCATCCTGAGAGTGCTTGTAATTTCTGGGAGAGAAGAGCCTATGGCATAATCAAAAGAACTAGGTTGGTAGGGGCTCAGGAGCTCTTCTGCAGGAACCCCTTTGAAAATCATCAGTCATAAGTAGAGGGTGTTTTCCTAATTGATGGAGGGGCAGAAGGGGTGGTAGGGATGAGGTGAGCAGAGATGCAGCACAGCTCCAGGGGTCCACGAGGCAGAAGGACGCTGAGACCAACAAATAGAACAGAGGGTCTGAATGTAAAAATCTCACCCTCACCCCTAAGGCTTCTCAAGTGAGTAATTGGGGCAGGAGGTCCTAAGGAAAAAACATAACTTTCAGATAATCTGGAATATGGGATCTAGAGAATCAGAACTTTGGGTAATCTTGTGAGTGGACCCATCTGGACCCAGTGGCAGGCTAGACCAGGTGACATGTATTATCGTTCATATATGGCAACTATCCCCTCGGTTTATCCTTCCATGTTGTGTTTGTTAACCAAAAAATTCTAACTTAGCATATATTTAATTCTATGGATACTTTTCTTTGTGATATCTTCCACTGTCTTTCTGTTTAGATAACATGTTCCCTTTCCAAAAATACATTCAACGTTATATTTTCTTGAATTCAGTTGGGTGTATGATCATCTTGCACTCAATGCTTGGATAATGCTGGCAGGCTAAAAACGACCAGGCAACATTAGACATATTTCACAAATTCAAAGAATGTTTTGCGATAATGGGATACAATTCTTTACCTCAAAAATTGTCAGGGCTAGAAGAAAAAACAATGAAGGTGAGCATGAAGGAAAATGGCACACTTAAAGCACTGTTTTCAACTTACCATTCTGTTTAAGAGCCTAAAGTTAAATAAATAACAAGCAAGGTGAAAGAGAGGAAGGGAAAGAAAGAAAGAGGAAGAGGAAGAGGAAGGAAGGAAGGAAGGAGAAGAAAGAAAGAGAAAGGAAGGGAGGAAAGGAGAAAGAAAGGAAAAGAGGAATTTGTTGATTGAAGGAGACTTAGGAAACACTACTTAGGAAACGTGGACCTTGTACAGGTGATGATTCCAATAAGCCAACTTAAAAAAAGAGAGAGATGATTGGAATTTGAACACTGTGTATTGGATGACAATAAATAATTATTTTGGAGTCGCCTGGGTGGCTCAGTTAAGTGTCCGACTCTTGATTTCAGTTCAAGTCATAATCTCCAGAGTTGTGGGATCAAGCCCCAAGAGCTCTGTGCTCAGCATGGAGTCTGCTTGAGATTCTCTCTCCCTCTCTCTCTGCCCCTCTTACCCCCCCCCAAATAAATAAATAAATCTTTTTTTTTTAAAGAATAATTATTTTGTTAGTAACAATAATTGTGGATATGTTTGTTTTTTTTTTTTAAAGATTTTATTTATTTGACAGTGAGAAACACAGCGAGAGAGGGAACACAAGCAGAGGGAATGGTAGTAGGAGAAGCAGGCTTCTTGCCGAGCAAGGAGCCCCATTTGGGGCTCGATCCCATGGTTTTGGGATCATGACCTGAGCCGAAGGTAGACGCTTAACGACTGAGCCACCCAGGCGCCCTGTGGATATGTTTTTAAACAAGTTCTTAACTTTTAGAGACACATCTGAAAAGATATGATGTCTGGGATTTACTTCCAAACGATGCAATGGTGTGGGAGAGGCAAGGATATAAATGACATGGGACTGGCTCTGAGTCGTTAATTGTTGACCTTGGGTGATGGATACATGAGAGTGTGTTATACTATCCTTTCCACTCCATACATTACTATTTGAATTTGAATTTTAAAATAAACAATTTTAAAAGAAGATAAAAAAAAATACACAGTGGCAATGACATGGCAATAGGAATTGGTAAATATTTCCAGATGGGTGGTGAAGCTCCAGTTTCTCAGGGTGGCGCCTTTGGGGAGAGATCATGGCCTCACCTAAGCCGGCTGCACCTTGCCAGTGTGCCTGGGATTTCACAGCAGCAAATCTTTACTGAGAGCTCTCTGTGTGTCAAACCCAGTGAGAGAGAAAGGTTCTTCTGGGATGCAGGAGTACCAGTTACAGAAATAGTATAATGAAATCATCCCTCACAGAAAAAGCCCCTAAAGGTTCATCTAAAATAAACATTTATCATTTCTGTAGTTTTAAAGAATACACTTTTATTGAGAAAAGAATAAAACATAATCTGACCATGTCACAATGCTATTTTAAAAAAATCCACAGTTTTTTTTAAAAAAGGATTTTGTCAGAGAGAGAGAAAAAGCACAAGCAGGGGGAGCGTCAGGCAGGGGGAGAAGCAGGCTCCCCACTGAACAGGGAGCCTGACACAGGGCTCGAACCTAGGACCCCGGGATCATGACAGACCCAAAGGCAGACTGAAGGCAGACATTCAACTGACCGAGTCATCCAGGTACCCCCATCTATGAAATTTTGTCATCAGGACAAAGCTCCTTAGCCAGCCTACCTCACATCCAGACCCCGCCTCCTTCCCCAAACCCCATCTGCTGCCCCTCATCCCCACACATGGTCAATTCCAGCCACAGGAAAGGACTTGTAGTTCCCAGAACATGCTTCTCAAAGTTGATGTTCTCTTGGGCAAGTTTCAGCCATTCATTCAACAGCATGCATTGATCTATTCATCTGTCCTGGGCCTTTCATCACACTCTGTCTCATCACTACCTGAACTGTCTTTTCCCCTCATTAGTTCATTCTTCCAGCCTCCTCGTACTTGTTATGATTTCTGAAAAATCATCTTTGAACCATTCAAGCTGAAAGAAGTGCCTCTCTTCTGTATTCCTTTTTTTTTTTTTTTGACAGAGAGAGAGAGATCACAAGTAGGCAGAGAGGCAGGCAGAGAGAGAGGGGGAAGCAGGCTCCCTGCTGAGCAGAGAGCCCGATGTGGGGCTCGATCCTAGGACCCTGAGATCATGACCTGAGCCGAAGGCAGAGACTTAACCCACTGAGCCACCCAGGCGCCCTCTTCTATATTTTTTGTATACAGGGAGCAGCAGGGGAAGCATGGGGACATGTCTTATTTCTCCCACTGTGCCTTGAGAGCAGAGATGGAATCCTTTTTAAGCACAGTATGTAGCTTAGGGCTTGAGTCATACTAGAAAATCAATAAACACTTGTTGAATAAATGAGCAAATGAACGACTGAAGCTTCCCGACTAGATGTAAACCCATAAGGGCAAGAATTTTTGTTATTTTGTTCTACTTTATCCTTAGCACCCAGGACAGTACCTGGCACATTAAATATTTGTTGAAATAATTAAAGGTATTTGTCAAAGAAAAATCAAGGCGATGTCTATGTTAAAACTCAAATGCAAACTGGCTATTCACCATGGTCAGCCTGTCTGTGATGGGCAGCAGACTCAGACCCCGGGCTAAAAAAGAAATTAAAATACAAAAAGTGGGGCACCTGGGTGGCTCAGTGGGTTAAAGCCTCTGCCTTCGGCTCAGGTCATGATTTCAGGGTCCTGGGATCGAGCCCCACATCGGGCTCTCCGCTCAGCAGGGAGCCTGCTTTCCCCTCTCTCTCTGCCTGGCTCTCTGCCTACTTGTGATCTCTCTCTCTCTCTCTAATGGATAAATAAAATCTTTAAAAAATAAATAAATAAATAAATAAATAAAATACAAAAAGTGCTTTGGAGGCCAAATACAAGTCCATATTTTATTGAATTAATAACCCAGATCTTTAAACTCTCTCTAAGCAGGAGAGACCAGGACATTTACTTATATGTTTTTACATGCACTGTTTTAGAAATCACTATACTAAATGTTTATTTGACTTCACCTAAAAAAAAAAAAAAGTTAAGATTTTTGGAACTGAAGTAGATCTTCATTTGACACAGGTTTGCCAGTGTTGCCTGTGGATCTAGAGAAACATATGCAGCAATGGGGCAGCACGTGATTTCCTACACCAGGAACAGCCAGAACCCTAGGAAATCATGAATGACATCACCCTTATTGATCTAATTTCTAAAAGACAATGGAATAATTTCTTCTTGCCCAAACCTTACTATAGCCGTTTGGACCAGCAACTCCCTAGCGGGGTGAGGGGAGGGCTGCTCAGACAAAGGACAATTGTTGACCTCCCCATAGCAGCAGGAGGGTTGACAAAGTGATCTTTCTTAGGAGTTCTGCCTGGGACTATTGTACACACGACAGGTGCCCCTACATAAGTAAGGCCGAGTTGGATTGCATTTGGATTTCTTTTCTTCTTAAAACCATCTTCCTCTAGACTTGTCCTCTCTAAGTCACTAGAACGGCAGAAGGGAAAAGTGAGATCTTAAACTTCCTGGGGAATCGAGCAGGATTTCCTTCCTCTTTCCTCACCCATCCACCTTTTCACAGATGCCATCCGCTGGGACCTCTTTTGAGAGGAGCTTTTATTCCCTGCTTTCTTTCAGGCTCCTGCCTCACATAATCTTCACTGGCTTTTCACAAAGAAAACTAGGACTCCCATTTATTTTATCCAATCCACCGCTACATTCAGCCTTGAAAACAGCATGCAGTGCATTATCCTCTCACAGAAACAAATAGCAGAATGGAGCCCAACTATTTTCCATGAGGCTGGTTTTTGCTAATCAAACACATTTATTCTCTGAAACATTTTCTGTGCCTGTTGAGAAATAAGTGGTACCAGAAAGGACAGTATCTCTCAGCATGCAACTTAGAAATGTACAGATAATAGGTCTTAATGTGAAAATAAGTCAATAACTTGTAGAGGGACAATAGGACCATTTTGTGTATGATCAAGATGGATACACCATTGGAACCCTTGACCTAACGGTTCTGCTGTAGGAGTCTAGCTCACAGGAATGCTCACGCCTGGGAGCTAAAGCATAGGAATGGCATTACTTATTGAATCACATGTACATACAGAGCCATATGAACTGACAAAAAGAGACACACTGTATATTGAAATGTGGAAAAAGTTCATTGTGGAACAATATGTAATATGTGATTCCACTTTTGTTTAAATAATCCACACCATATGTATATGGATGCGTGTCCTTTTACATATTTACAGATATAAAGAAAAAGTCTGGAAAGATAGCCAACAACAAACTGTTAATGGTGGTTCCTTCCTCTGGAGAGTGAAATTGGAGAGTTCATTTTTTACTTCATCAGCTTTGGTATTATTCTTATAAAGTGCTTATTCTGAGCTGGGCAAGTGCTGAACACTTTATATATCATCTTACTTGTTCCTCCAACTTTGCAAAGCAGGTAATATTATCCCCATTTACAGATGAGAAAACAGATTCTAAGAAGTGGGTAACTTGCCCAAGGTAACAGGAATAATAAATAGCAGAGCTGGGATTCAAACCCAGGGCTTTCTGACTTCAAGACCCAAAATGTTCCCATTGGTTCAACAATGTCATTTTGTGTGACATAGTCCTGGTTCAGTAGATGGCTTATTAACACTCCCATATGGCTGCTGAATGTTAAGTTTTTTTCTTTAATACATGAAAGGAGAAGGAACAGTATAAAGAATCCATGTGATCATTATCATCTAGAGGCAACAATTACTAATATTGTGTGTCATTGTTTCATCTATTCCCAACATATACTTTTTACTTTTCAGGAAGCCTTTTAATGCCAATTCAAGATATCATATCATCTCCCCATAAATACTTCAATCTCTAAAAATAAGAACTTTAAAAAAAATAATGATGTGATATCATTTTCACACAAATAGGTAACAATCATTCCTTAATATCATTAAAACCTAATCCATATAAATTTTCCCAGATTGTCTCAGATGTATCTTTTTGTGGTTATTCAAATTCATGTCTCTTAAATCTTTGTCTCCTTGAATCTATAATTTCTCCCTTCCTTCTTCTTCATATGACTTATATATTGCAGAAACCGAGTCATTTGTCTTGTAGAATTTCCCATCTTCTTGATTTGATTTCTTATATTTTTATGGTGTCATTTAATATTCTTCTCTATCCTTTATAATTCTCACAAACTGGTGATTAGAGATATTAAATTCAGGTTCAATTCTTTTGGCAAGAATTTTTCTTAAGTGGTGATGTGTACTTCCCACTGCATTTTATCAGGGGGCAATTAGTGTCTGGCTGTCCCATTTTTCATAATGCTAAGGTTGAACACTGAGTTCCAAGGTGCCTTCCTCATACGTACATTATGAGATTCCTCATTGATCTTCCACCTAATAGTATTAGCAGCCATCAATGATTTTTTCCTGGACTGATTGTTTCATTAGGGGCTTAGGGTCACTTAAAATTCTGTTAAGACTTAGGGATTTTTTTCTAAAATTTATTTATGTTAGAGAGAGAGAGAGAGAGAGAGAGAGCATGAGTGGGAGAGGTAGAGGGAGAGGATGAGGAAGAAAGAATCTCAAGCCGACTCCACGGTCAGGGCGGAGCCAACATGTAGTTTGATCTCATGACCCCAAGATCATGACCTGAGTGGAAATCAAGAGTCGGACACTTAACCAATTGTGCCACCCAGATGCCCCCTAAGACTTAGGTATTTTTTAAACAAACATCCTAAGTTAGCCATTTGGGGCAAGATATTAAAAAAATCTTTTTTTATCTACTACCCATCATGGATTTTTCTTGTTTTTGTTTCTACAAAAGTAATTGAGTTTTTACTGTGTTTTATTTGAGCTTTTATGAGTAATTGAGTTTTGTTTTCCTGAGACCATCAGTATTCTGAAAACCTCTAAGCCCCACATGGGACCATTTTGCTACTTAGATTGACATTTTCATTAACCTGTTATTTGGGATTTTTTTTTTTATGCTTCGATTCCTAAATAGTTCCTAAAAATTAAAAAGAAAAAGATCTCCCATTCTTCTATGACAAATATCACATTAAGCCAGCTAACCACCTCTGAGTCATTTTCTATTTCATGCCCAGGATAAAGGTGGTTTCTGTCAGTGGTCCTAAGTCCATTCTTATTCATTTCACATCTATTGTAGCTTCTGTCCTGCGCCAGGTTCTGAGACTAAAGAGAAGAAAGGACCAGGCCTTGCCCTCCAAGAGTTCACAATCTCCTACACCAATAAAACAGAGAGGTTCCTGGGATACAGAGAAGAGGCACACCCAACTATGAAATCAGGGAAAGGAGATGTTGAGTTTTAGAGAATGAGTGGAAAGTAACTAGGGGAAGGACATTCCAGGAAAAGAAAACCCATACAAAGGCATGGAGGCAGGAAAGAATAGGCCCTTTCAGAGCGCTGCACATGATTTTGTACGGCTGGAGAGTAAGGTTTATAGAGAGGGGTGGCTGTGGCGGGGCAAGAGCAGGGCATGAAGTGCCTTGTTTGTCATACTAAGGAGTTAGGATATCCCTGAAGGATTTTAAGCAGTAGAGTGACAGGATCTAATTTATGTTGTATATTTTTTCCTCAAAAGATTTTTTTTTCAGGGCGCCTGGGTGGCTCAGTTGGTTAAGTGACTGCCTTCAGCTTAGGTTATGATCCTGGAGTCCCAGGACTGAGTCCTGCATGGGGTTCCCTGCTCAGCGGGGAGACTGCTTCTCCCTCTGACCCTCCTTCCTCTCATGCTTTCTCTTTCCCTCTCTCATTCTGTCTCTCAAATAAATAAAATATTTAAAAAAAAGAAAAAAAAATTATTGAAGTCAAATTCACATAACATAAAACTAATCATTTTAAAGTGAACAATGCAGCGGCATTTGGCACAGTCACAACGTGTACAACCATTACTTCCGTCTAGCTCTAAAACACTTTGATTGCCCCAGAAGGAAACCCATACCCCTTAATCGGACACTCCTGATTTCCCCCTCTCCCCAGCCTGGCAACCAGCAGTCAGCTTTCTCTTCTGTGGATTTACCTTTCTCCTCACCCCTCAGTACATTTTTCTTTTTCTTTCTTTCTTTCTTTCTTTCTTTCTTTCTTTCTTTCTTTCTTTCTTTCTTTCTTTCTTTCTTTCTTTCTTTCTTTCTTTCCTTTCTCTCTCTCTCTCTCTCTCCCTCCCTCCCTCCCTTCCTTCTTTCTTAAGATTTTATGTATTTATTTGACACAGAAAGAGAGAGAGATCACAAGTAGGCAGAGAGGCAGGCAGAGAAAGGAGCTCCCCGCTGAGCAGGGGCTCCTCCCCGATGCAGGGCTCAATCCCAGGACCCTGAGATCATGAGCTGAGCCGAACTTAACCCACTGAGCCACCCAGGTACCCCTACATTTTTATTTCTAAAAATTACACAAGTAATATGGATTCATTACAGAAGAATCAGAATATAGATGAGCAAAAGAAGAAAATATTGCTCATAATCTTAGCATAGCTAACTTTTGTATGCTGTGATCCTTCTAAGTAGTTTTTTTCTGCGTTTCCCCACCCCTATCCTCCATGTCCTTTACAAGATCCTCCAACCTTCTGGAGTAGCCCCAACTCCTGAGATATAAAAGAATTCTGCTCAAACCCCTATCCTATGAATGGCATGAAACCCAAGTCCCTACCAATATCTCTGATGGTTCTAGGGGGTTTTGGAGACGGAGGCAGGGGTATGCTCTCTTTCGCCACCTCTAGCTCTAATTTTCTGCCTTGATCCCTACACTTCATTTCACCTCCTGGGCACATTGTCCCTTCTACACTTCCCCAACTCCCTCTCTTCCCAAAATATGGCCTAAACAAGGTGATACATTAGCAAATACTTAAAAGAAGATTTGGGGGCAACAGAGGATGGCTTACATTGAAGCACAACTCAGAGAACAACTTGAAACTGAGTTTCAGAGCGTTCTAAGAGTCCATTAGTCATTCTCCTCATTGGGTGTCTCTTCACCTGGAGCTACAGGCTTTCGCTGCAGGAGCTGCAGCATTAGCTGCAGGCTTCCCTCCCTCCCTATCTTTTTCATTTTTTCAAATTCAATCTCCTCTAACTTATTTCCAATTCCCATTCCTTTTTACACAAAGCAATTCAAGGCTACTTTTGCTTTGCTCCAAACTGCAAAGCGACTCTAAGCTATTCTGCTAAATCAAAATTGTCCCTGCCCATCAGAACTCTAGTGCCAGGCTGTCCAACTCATAACTTTCCCCCTACTGTCCGCATTTCCATTATTCTTTATTATTTTAAATATCTTTCCTTAAATTTTTTAAAGATTTTACTTATTTATTTGACAGAGAGAGATCACAAGTAGGCAGAGAGGCAGGCAGAGAGAGAGGGGGGAAGCAGGCTCCCTGCTGAGCAGAGAGCCTGATGCGGGGCTCGATCCCAGGACCCTGAGATCATGACCTGCGCCAACGGCAGAGGCTGTAATCCGCTGAGCCACCCAGGCGCCCCCTTTCCTTAAATATATTTTGTTCCCATTTTCTACATCTTTTTTTTTTTAAGATTTATTTATTTGTGAGAGAGAGAGTGTGTACAAGCAGGGGGAGGGACAGAGGGAGAGAGAGAGGGGAAGAGAAGCAGACTCCCCAGTCAGAAGCGAGGGTCAGTCACACCACCCTGAGATCATGACTTGAGATCACAACCTGAGTGGAAATCAAGGGTCCACACTTAACTGACTGAGCCACCCAGGCCCCCTTCTACATCTTTTGAATTGGCTGCACACATTCCCTATTTTTGGACACTTAGGTTGTTTCCAATGCTTTATTATTATTGACAGTTCCATGTTATATAGTAAAGATTATTAAGGGAATATATATCCTTATTATACATATGGATATATGTCCTCAGTTACCACCTTGCTGTACATTCCCAGTAGTAGCATAGCTAAACTAAAAAGTAAATCCTATCTAATGGCTTTTAAGTTCTTTTAAGTTCTTCTCTAGAAGAACTCTTAAGAGTTGATATACCCAGTAATGTTTGAAAGTGCCTGAATCTATTAACCTTTGCTAATAGTGTATATATTTTTTCTTATTTTTTTCTTTGTGGTTTTACTTTACATTTATTTGATTTATAGTGGAGTTGAACTTTTTTATGTTTATTAACCGTGTGTGTGTGTGTGTGTGTGTGTGTGTGTGTGTGTAAAATACCTTTCTGGTCAACTGTATAGTTTCATTTTTCATTTACTGATTTGGATGGTCTTTGAATATTAAGGATATGAGCCTTTAAGGATATTTCCCACAATATCATTTGTCTTTTAACTTAGTTTATCATGAATTTTGCAGTATAAAAGATTCACCTTTTTATACAACCACATTTATCATCCTTTATGAGCTCTGTTCCTAGTTTCATGTTTAGAAAGTCATTCCTCACTCCAAAGTTTTGTTGATATTCCCTGTATTTTCTTCTTACATTACAATTCTTAATCCTTCTGGAATTTATCTTTGTGCACTATGTGAGTTTGAGTTTGTTTTTCAAGGTGATACACTTATCTTAACGTTTCCCATTGATAGGAGGCACAGGCTTTTTTATGTACTCAATTCTTCTATGTACTTAAGATATATTTCTGAACTGTGCTTTTTGCCTAGTAATGTTTTAATTATTGTATCTTGCTGGTTTGTCTTAATATCTGGTAGGAAAAAGCTTTTTGGGTACTATTCTTCCTAAAGATGTGCTCGACTTTCTTACTTTTTTCCTTTTTCCTTTTGTTTTTGTTCAAAACATTTACTTTGCATCTTATACAGGACACCCTGAGGTTTGCATCATGACTTGAGAGTTACCCCTTGGATCTATAGCCAGTATGTTCATCTCAACAGCATGACTCTGGGAGTTGGAGAGTCACGAAAACACAGGTGAGATTTTTGAGGGAGAAAGGGTGCAGAGCAGGGGTGTATGTCAATCTTTTTTTTTTTTTTTTTGTTAAAGAAGATTTCTTTTCTTTTTTTTTAAGAGTTTTATTATTTATTTATTTGACAGAGAGAGAGATCACAAGTAGGCAGAGAGGCAGGCAGAGAGAGAGGGGGAAGCAGGCTCCCTGCTGAGCAGAGAGCCCAATGCGGGACTCGATTCCAGGACCCCGGAATCACGACCTGAGCCGAAGGCAGAGGCTTTAACCCACTGAGCCACCCAGGCGCCCCATGTCAATCCTTTTTTAGGAAAAGGCAGTAGAGCATTTTGAGTCACTGAAAACTGGTGCAAAAGTTTTGCAAACTAAACTTTTAAATAGATTTCTTTCACATTCTTAAAAAAAAAGTTCCAGGTATTTTTATTGGAGCTTTGTTACATTTAAAGGCTTAGACTGAGGAAAATTAATATATTTATAATATTAAATCTTCCAACACAATAATGTAGAATGTCTCACCTTTTATTCAAATCTCCTAATAGATTCTGTGGTAAGGTTTGTAGATATGCACATTTATCATTGTATTTATTACTAGGTGCTTTGATTTTTTTTTTATTACTTTGCTATATGGATTCTTCATTTCTATTTTGTTTCCTATCTAATTATTGCTGATATATTAATTTTTAAATATTTCTGTCACAGGGGCACCTGGGTGGCTCAGTGGATTAAAGCCTCTGCCTTCAGCTCAGGTCATGATCTCAGGGTCCTGGGATCGAGTCCCGCATCGGGCTCTCTGCTCAGCAGGGAGTCTGCTTCCCCCTCTCTGCCTGCCTCCCTGTCTACTTGTGATCTCTCTGTCAAATAAATAAATAGAATCTTAAATAAATAAACATAAATAAATATTTCTGTCATAATTGCCAAACTTTCTGAATGCTCTTGTTAGTTCTAACAGTTTTTCAAGCAAACATAGTCTTCAAATAATGATAATTTTTTTTCTTCTTATCAAATATTTATACCTCCCTCATCTCTTTTTCTCATTACTGCATTGATTGGCATTTCCAGAACAATCTTAAATAATACTAATGGCAGTCAAATTAGTAACTTTAATGGAAATGCTTCTAATGTTTTATTGGTAATATTAGCAGTTGGCTTGAGAGCAATATTCCTTAACATACTAACATGTTAAGATTTTCTTTAATCAAAAATGTATGTTGATTTTTATAAATTTTTAAACTTTCTATTAAGATGATCATATGCTTTTTCTCCTTGATATCATTGGTCAATACATATAATATATTCTATATTGATGCCATAAATTATGTAAATAGGTACTTTTACCATTGAACTTTTCTTTTACCATTGAACTTTCTAAGCCCTTTTGGTCATGGCAATTTGCCAACATTATAACTGCAGGTTTAGTTTGGAAAATGGATTGGAAGGAGACAAGGACAAAGGTAGAGAGAACATTTAGGAAGCAATTACAATACTGAAAAAACAGCAGTGGAAACAGAGAAGAGGTCTGGATCTGAGAGATGTTTAGGAAGAAAGATCAATAGCAGCTCCCTGGATATGAAATCTAAAAGGAAGAAAGGAATCTTTCCTGCTAAGAACTGCTAGGTTCTTGGTTTGGTGACATTTACCAAGACAGGGATATAGGAAGAAAAGCAGGTTTGGGGTGTGTTGGAGGAGAGGATAAAGGATGAACTCAATTAGGACTATGAAGTTTGATGTCCCAAGTGGAACACCCAGGTAGAGACAGGTAAGTCATCATCTACATGGATCTGGAGCAGAGAGACCTGGGCTGCAAATATCAACGTGGTGATTATCAGTGCATAGAAGACAGTTAAGTGTAGAGCATGAGAATACAAGAAGGCTGAAAATTGAAGCCCAAAGAATGACTCATTTTAAGAGATGGGAGAAGGAAGAAGTGGGCTGTGCATGGCACAAAACTTTACTCCCCCGACTACTTCCTTCTTTCCAGAGGCACCATTCACCTGCTGGGCTGCTGCCTCTGCTGAGTTCCCTGGAGTCAGAGAGGAAGCCCCAGACCTGCATGACCTACACACCCACGCATCTGTAGTGGTTTCTCTTCACTCTCAGATAAGACTAAATGCCATACCCACAAGACATGAACAATGGACCGAGTAATGCACCAGAGAAGTCACATGGAAGGGGTGCCTGGGTGGCGCAGTTCACTTCGTGTCTGACTTTGGCTCGGGTCATGATCTCAGGGTCCTAGGATGGAGCCCTGTGTCAGGCTCCTTGCTCAGCGGGGAGTCTGCTTCTCCCTCTCCCTCTGTGATTTCTCTCTCTTTCAAATGAATAAATAAAATCTTTTTTTAAAAGATTTTAATTTTAAAAGATTTTATTTATTCATTTGACAGAGGAGAGAGATCACAAGTAGCAGAGAGGCAGGCAGAGAGAGGGGGGGAAGCAGGCTCCCTGCTGAGCAGAGCCCAATGCAGGGTTTGATCCCAGGACCCTGGGATCATGACCTGAGCTGAAAGCAGAGACTTAACCCACTGAGACACCCAGGTGCCCCGAATAAATAAAATCTTAAAAAAAAGTCACACAGAAGGACAGGAGAGTTAGCTTCCTGTGGGGCCTGAGAAATGGGAAATGAGAGATGGAAGTAAGGTAGACAGATGCATTTTTCTCATTTTCCCCTTCTACAGACTATTTCAAGGTTGGGATTCCTCCCTATGGCCATGACGGAGAACCTGTGTGGCTCAAGGAATCTACCTAAGTCACCTGCTATTTCTCATCATGGCTTGTTGAGAGTAGTGCCAGCATGTAACACATCATACTGCACTGCTTGGTTTTTTTCACTGTTACCTTCCTAAGCTTGTACCTGCCTCTCCCCCCGACACAAAAAAGAATCAGCACTTTAATATTGACCCCAAGTACTATAATCTAGAGAATTTGCACTAAGACACAGACACTAAATTGGTAAATTGAATAGAAGAAAGACTATTTAAATCAACTCTTCATTTGGACTTGGATCTTTAGAGCACGTGTTCTATTTTTCTGAGATTTCGGCATGATGTAATGAGAAAGGGAATAAAAAGGAGGGCACTGTAAAAGCATGAATAGTGATTAGATTTGAGAAAGGTAGAGCAGAAACAGGTAGAGAATTGCCAAATTAGAAGATGAAAAGGATATTAAACATTAATATTAGAGTAGCTGTTGAGTTCACATATTACCCTAGGTTAGGTTATTGAAAGAACACACAATCAGGTTTAATTTATTAAGTCACTATCAAAAGTACTAGCAACATCTAGCAAAAACCGTCATCCCCAAGATGTCTATTTGCTTTGCTACAACAGAAAGGTTACAACAAATACCCTTTATCTATTGGCCTTTGTCATGAGGAGGGCAATGTTCTGGGCTTTATGGAAGTAGGGCAGTTGCTGGGGGAAGGCTTCTCAGACTAATAAGACTTTGATGTGCCCTGAAGATGATATGGTCTCAGAGGTGTGAGTACAATGAAGTATACAGATCATTATTATACAAGGTCATATAACATTTAAGGGTACAAATAAAATTCTGAGATCAAAGGAGGGAGAGATTATGTTAGTGGAAAATAATCAGGGAACACTTCATTGAGAGAGACAGTGCATTTGTTAGAAGTAATTTTAATAGTTACCCACGGCAGAAGGATAGGCAGACTGTAAGAGTCTGTAAGAGTGAAAAACCAGACACAGAGGTAGGAAATAACAGTATAATTGTAGAATGATAAACCTTGACAGATTTGAGGGCTATATCTAAAAGCTTTGAGAATCCCCAAAGAGTCATAAACCACTCTATCATACATCTTCCCCCACAAAATGCATACATAATACTGAATATGTAGATACAAAGCCATCATGTGATGTGAAAGATGGACTATCAGCTAGGCCTGCATACCAACTAAATGATTTGCTTCTTCGTGTCCATATCCAAGTGCACAGGATGCAAATTTGGATCTCGGCAAAATGATACACGAGTGCCTTTTACCCAGGGACAATCAACCTTGAATGTTAAATCCATAAATATCAACAGCCTACTCAAGTTCCATCTGGATGAAGTGTTCAGCACGAATCAACCCAGAAAAGAATTCTGCTTGTTTCAAGATAAATGGAAATATTTTATCATTTGTTTGCAATTTCTTAATATTTCTTCTATTTTGAAATAGGAGCCATGTTTATGCTCATTTCATGAACATATCTTGTGTTTTATCTTCTCTTCTATCTAAACTCTTACTTAACACCAAGAGAAAATTCATCCTTAGGTCAAGAAGCCTAACTAGACTGGTCCACCCCATCAGCAGGTCTTACAGACCACTGGGGACCATCAGAAGAGGGGCCTATGGTAGATAGCTCCTCTGTCCATCCTGGGTCTGGGAACACCACCAAGAAGAGACCTGAGTGGTAATCAGGGCCCTACAGTAGAGGCTGGAAAAAACTCTACCTTTGATCACATCCCAGTGTCCCTCTCCTGACGGCTCTGACAACCTTTAAGCTGAGGAACAGAAAAGGGGATTGCGGGAAGATACAATTAAGATTGCACCTATGCACATGCACACACACGCACACACTCACACACAAACCAAAACCAAATAACAAACAGTGGTCTCCATTGTTTGGCTCGAGGCCAGAAATAGCAGGCACGGAAAGAACAAGAAGCAGTTCCCAAGAACAACTTGTTTCACAAAGCAAAGCCCTGAAGAGTTAACTGACTCAGAGAACCTTAAATAGGCTTTCAGAACCTTCAAAGGAGGGCTTCAGACAGTCATGGCATGGATCAGGACAGGAAGGACTTGAGAAGAAACAAACACCAATTAAACTCACGTTCATTACCCTGTGAAACCAATATTGCAGATCTGATTTTGACCAAAAACATCTAAAAACAAAAAGAAAATGTCCTATTGACTACAAAAATATTCCCGTCTTCTTAGGTCGTAACACATTGAATGGATACAACAAAAAAAGTTAAAGCCATGCTTCAGTGAATTGCTTAAATAATGAATTAAAGAGAAAAAGAGCATTTCTTCTCAGTAATCCCTGAGCTTCATTTCTAAAGGCCTTAATATATAATGAAATTTGATAGACCATTAGACAGCTATTAAATGGGACCATTAGGAAAGCTTCATAGAAACATGGGTGAATGATCCTTAAATAAGGTTGAATGAAAAAAAATCAAAATATAAAACATCTGGAATTACAATAATAGCTTATGTATTAAGGATTTACAACTGAAATATACATATGCACATGGATATGAATTAAAATAGAAGTAGTTGCATTAGGATATGACATTTGGGGTAATCTTTATTTTCTTGAAAGTTTTCTTTGATATTATCACAGCACTTTATCGATTAAAATAAGTATAATCAAAGAACTAATTCTAGAGGAAAAACTGATGAACATCCAAATTACTGCTATTGATTTTTGATATGCTTTGTCATGCATCCAAGTTTATATTGGAAAAGTACTGACAGGAAATTTGACTTCTGTAGGAAACAACAACAAAGCAGTCACTTCGCAAACTTAAATTTAAAAATACAACAGAGAAAATGAGGGGTTTA
>CM053613.1:46854535-46883168 GCA_028646535.1 Procyon lotor
GGGCTATTTTTCAAAGTCACTTGATAATGTAACTCACGAGTGGCTGCCATAGCTTTCCTGGTAGAAGAGGCTTCAAAACTTACTATAGGGCAATCCTTAACAGTAATGACTCCACATCAAGTCTGAAGTGTCTTAGAGACTAAAGGCCACCAATGGATGATGGGAGGCTGACTTATTAGATATCAAGCTATACTTTTAGATACACCTGAAATAATACTTAAAACCTGTCAAACTTCAAACCCAACTACCCATATTTCTGGACTTGACTATGGTACTTCTATGTTAGAACATAACTGCTCAGAAATTACTGACCTTGTTTACTCTAGCAGACCAGATTTAAAAGTTTCCCCTACTGGGGCAGCTGGGTGGCTCAGTCACTTAAGTGTCTGACTTTAGATTTTGGCTCCGGTCATGATCTCAGGGTTGTGAGATCAAGCCCCAAGTCGGGCTCCACACTGGGTATGGAGCCTGCTTAAGATTCTCCCTCTCCCTTTGCCCTCCATCTTCTCTCTTCCTCTCTAAAATAGATAGATAGATAGATAGATAGATAGATAGATAGATAGATAGATAGATAGATAGATAGATAAAATTTTCCCTTCTGAAAATGCAAATAACAACTGGTTTACTGATGGCAGTAGCTTCGTGGATAAGGGAGAAAGAAAAGCGAGATATGCTATAGTTAATTTAATTAAGACCACTCAGGCAAAAGCCTTTCCAATAAATATTTCTGCTCAAAAGGCTGAATTAATAGCACTTACCCTTGCTCTTCATTTGGTAAAAGTCTCAAAAATTAATATCTATACTGACTCCAAATATGCTCTCCTGGTACTACATAGGGCAATTTGGAAAGAAAAGGGATTATAATCAAGCCACAATCCCCTAATCGAATATTGGCCTGAAATAATTACTCTCCTTGAGGCAGTACACCTACCTAGGGAGGAAGCTGTAATCCACCTCAGAGGACATCAAAAGGACATGATTTTAGATAAATCTAAAGAAAATAATCTGGCAGACCATTCGGCCAAGCAGGAAGCACAGAATAAACAAATATTTAGTCTTCTACCAGTCTTAAGCCCAATAAAGTCTATAATTCCACTCTATTCAGACCAAAAACCTCACATAGCCTAGGAATGAGGATATTTTAAAAATAAACAGGACTGGGGGCGCCTGGGTGGCTCAGTGGGTTAAAGCCTCTGCCTTCGGCTCAGGTCATGATCTCAGGGTCCTGGGATCGGCCCCCGCATCAGGCTCTCTGCTTGGCGGGGAGCCTGCTTCCCCCTCTCTCTGCCTACTTGTAATCTCTCTCTCTCTCTCTGTCAAATAAATAAATAAAATCTTTAAAAAAAATAAAAATTAAAAAATAAACAGGACTGGATTGTTAATGACAAGAGAAAAATCTTTATACCCCAAATTAACCATTGGAAGGTAATACAGGGTTTACACCAGGCTACTCATTTGGGCAAAAATGCCTTAGAACATTTAATTAAAATATTTACTTACATATAGATTTAATTTAATATATTTGATGGAGTAAATTCAATAGCTACAATAAAATAGATCTGCCGATCCTGTAGTTTGTGCATAAGTAAATCCGGAAGGTGCAGTCTGCCCTCCTCCACTTTTAAAATGAGTCCTAAGGCATGGAACATATACAGAAGAGGACTGGCAGCTTAATTTCACACAGATGCCTTCTTGCAAAATCTATAAACTCCTACTAGTGTTGGTTGATACTTTCACTGGGTGAATCGAGGCCTTTCCATGTAAAATGGAAAAAGCCATAGAAGTAACCAGTTTTGTTATGAGAAATTATTCCTAGGTTTGGCCTTCTACAATCCCTTCAAAAGTGACAATGGCTCTTCTTTTACTGTACAAATAACTCAACAAATACCATAGGCTTTAAAAATTAAATATTTTCTACATTCAGCCTGGCATCCGCAATCCTCTGGAAAGGCAGAGGATATGATTAGAAAGCTAATCATATTTTAAAATGATACCTTTCTAAACTTAGTCTAGAGACCCAGGTAATTGGGTTACTTACTCACCAAAAGGACTTCTCAGAATGAGAACTGCTCCAAAATAACCTCTAGGACCAGCCCTTTTGAGTTATTAGATGGAAAGCCATTTCTTACACTGGATCTATTATTAGATGAAGATTATAATATTCTATTATTCACTTGAGGCTGACTTAATTCATAAGTAACTTTTTGAATACACTGATCACCTGCTCCCAAAACCTGACTCAACTATAACTGAGAGTCTACCCCATGTTAAGTCCTGGAGACATGGTTTATTTTAAAAAACTGTAAATCAAATACGGCAGGGGACCTGAATCCAAAATGGAAAGGTCCATATCAGGTCATATTATGTACTCCCACTGCAGCAAAATTAGAAGGGCATTCTTCCTGGACTCATATATCTAGAATAAAACCTGTACCTCCTTCACAGGAAACCCATGAGCAAACCAGAGTGTCTTCTTACTCCTATGAACCTATAGAAGATCTCAAACTCCTCTTTAAATGACAATGAAGGTTGGATATTTTCTTTTTGTTCTCTGTTCACCTATCTTAACTGACAATTCCTTGTTACAATGGGCACGTTATGCTGAACTTCAAAATCAAACAGCTTGCCTGAGATGTGGAATTTTGCCCATGTCTAGTACATCTGGGTTACACTGGTGGGTTTCCCCTTTACAAGGTACTGAGTGGCACTCTATATACTTATATTTCAGAAATAATATATAATGATATCCTGTTTTGTGATAAGTCTATCACTAGCCAGAATGTTTCTTCTTGGCCATGAGCAATATAACATGGGATTTACCAGGACATAACCACAGACTTTTTCATACCCTCAAACTATTAAAATATTAACTGACTTTTATAAACCCATAAATTGATGCCTACTAACAAGTGCCTAAGTAATAAAAACCTACTTATTGCTATACCGAGGAGGGTATATATCACATTTGGGATACATATTTATGGCTCACATCCACCCCTGGACAGCTCAGTCAAAAGGCACTTTTATGCTGAGAACAAAGAAATCACACATATGATACCCAGGCAAATAGCACATGACCTCTAGGATGGCTATCATTAGAAACAGGTTCTCAAACCACTGTATTCAGGGATGCTGAATGGTTTGCTACTGATTGCATAAGGTGACCTAAGATCCGATGGCCACCTCCAAACAGAACCACTGGTTATATGGAACTAATATATGTTGTCTACCTTAGATTCGGCTACCTCTGCTTTTTGTAACTCTTACATCTCTAACTGACCAATGTTGACCCATAGTAGGGACAACTCTATTTAGCAGGAAGAAGTTACAAAAGATAAGACCTTCCACCCTTAGCAACCTTAAAGATTTAAGGATCAAAATGGTTCAGCTGGAGGAAATGATGAGAAGAAAGGCAAGAAAAATGTTTAAATTAAATCTCCGTACAGCATGCAGCCCACTGATACCTGAGACATGCAGAGTGTGACATTCCTCAAGGAATTCATGGCTGCCTTAATGTTTATATTTCATTAAAGGCTAAAAGTAACCTTATCTTGACAATAGCTGCATTTTCAAGGTCCTGAACCCTTTCAGCATACAAAAATTCCTTAGAAACCTACGATATCTCTACCTCCCCTCTCTCCACAAAACTTAAAATATATAATCAGTCACCCCTCACCCCTACACCTGTGGGGTGAGGGGTGACTGATTATATATTTTATTATTTATAAATAATAAAATAATAAACAATATTATAAATAAATTTATATTTATAAATTTATTATATTTATATTATTTATAAATTAATATTTATTTAAATATTATAAATAAATTTATATAATAAAATAATATTATAAATAATAAAATAATATTATAATATTATAAATAAATAAATGATTGCTTTTATTTATTTATTTATTTATTAAAAATATTTATTAAATATTTTTATAAATATTAATTTAATAAATATTAATATAAATATTATTTATTTTATTAAAATATTTTATTATTTATAAATAAATATAATTATTTATTAATTATATTTATTATATATTTATCTTTCTATTCACAGGTCCTATCCCTGTGCTATAATAAAACCACCTTTTTGCATCAAAACGCCTCAAGAATTCTTTCTTAGCCATTTGCTCAAGAGCCCAACTTCAAGTCACATCAATTTCATCAATGGATACTATGTATTAAGTGGTAAGTGTCAAGCATTCACCAAGAGCTTTTTGTGAGCTATTTAATATTCACAATAAACCTAAGGGGTAGAAATTTTAGATGAAAAATAAGTTCAGAAAGATTTTTATCTGTCCAATACTATGTAGCTAAATGTCAAAGCTAGAATTTTAACACGTATCTCTCTGATGTCCCAAATGGAAACTTGACCACTACATTCTACCATTGCTCGAAACTTCCACACAGCATTGGAAAGCATTTCTTTTATCCTGGCTTACCTGGAGGCAAATATAAGATCCTAATGCTTATGAACAGATGTATTTCTGTGAACTTAGGAGCTTTTACTCTATTTTTCAACAAGTATTTCTGGGCACGATGGGTCAGTTTCTAAATATGGATTATAACTGATACATTACATTTTATTCAATATTTTTATAGTGAAACAATTGTCTATAGAATATATGTGGTCCCCAAACCAACAAGTAAGATGCTGCCATCTTGTGGCTTTTTATTGTAAGGCCAGGTGTGTAATCCAACAGTGAAGAGAACCCAATAAGCAAATTCTAACCCTGCCTGCCACTTTGCACTTTTGTTGTCTTCCTAACTATAACATCATTTTGTTTCTCCAAATATAATATTAGGAGTTAATCAATACAGCAACATAAGAAAATAGGTAATAACTGAAGACAAAATAATAAAGTTGCCCCTCCTATTTACTAGCAGTGTAACACTCTGTCAATTAAATTTCTGGGCCTGAATTTTTCTTATCTATGAGGACAATGACACCCATCTCATACTGTTGCTTTAAAACCAAATTAAAAAATATATATGTAGGGGCACCTGGGTGGCTCAGTCGTTAAGCGTCTGCCTTCGGCTCAGGTCATGATCCCAGGGTTCTGGGATCGAGCCCCGTATCAGGCTCCTTGCTCTGCAGGAAGCCTGCTTCTCCCGCTACCATTCCCTCTGCTTGTGTTCCCTCTCTCGCTGTGTTTCTGTCAAATAAATAAAAATCTTAAAAAAATATATATATATATATAAATATATATATAATACAATATATATAGTTATATATACAATAATTATATACATATATATATACACAATATATATATACAATATATATATACATATATATACACAATATATATATACACAATAATTATAGTATATATTATATATACTATATATATTATATTATATATTATATTATATATACTATATATATATAAAGATGTAAAGATCCTGGCAAATTGTGGGCATTTGATAAGTATTGGTTCCTTATTCCCTTCACTTCTTTGCCGATCCTTTTCCTTTCCTCTATGTCTGACCTCTCACCACTAAAGATATCCTAGCCTTCTGTTTTCTACCCACTTCCCTAAGTATTTTCCCCATTGTTCTTTCTCTTTCCTGACTTCGCCCTATCCCCACCCCCTCACACACACATTTACACACCTGGACACTTACCTTGGTAAGGCAAGGCTTGGTAAGCCTCTCTACATTAACCTATATGGCTAACCACTCCTCCACTTCAGCATTTATGCTGTTGTGGGTTTAGCAACGCAAAACACCTCCTACCGGGTTTCACTGAGCAGTTTTCTCATTACTAACAGCATTCATTCTATGATCCTGTCTGAGTCTGGTCCCCTCATATTCTGCAAATCCCTCAACTCTGATCCTTTCACCCCTACCCTGGGGACCTGACACACACACTGCAACTCCCTCTCTGACCCCATTTCCCCCCACTCCCCCACCTTACTGACTCTGCCCTGCCCTCTAGTCTCCTTCCTTTTGCTGCTCCCTTTGTTTAAAGGCTCTCCCACAAAACCACACGGTTTGCTCCCTACTTCTATAATTTTCTCAAATACCACCTTTTGAGGAAAGGCTTGATATTCTTTATAATTATATGAAATAGCACAAACAGACAAAACCCCAGTAACTGTTCATCCCCTTTACCCTGCTTAGTTCTAATGTGTAATGCCTCTTTCCACCCATCATGTTGCACTAGAGCAAAGGTGAAGGAGTTGGTAGCTTCTTAAAGGGTTCTTGTGCAGGAGGGCAAGGTTCACTTGGTGGGGCACTGGGTCCTCCACAGTGGATTGATCCAGGAAACATTAATTAAGTATGTAAGCTAGAGATACCACATTAAGATAAAGCTGTGGAAACTTATTTTTCATTCTTGCTGCTCTTACTCCTCAGCACTTAGTCTATCTTCACTTTCATACATCTTAGGATTTCTGCTTCTTCTGGTTTCAGCTAATTTTGGTGTTTATCTTTTAGGGTAGGAATTCTAAACCCAGAGTTAATGGAAAGTCTTCAAAAGACCAAGGAACAACTTGAAATTATTGGCAAGATTTGGGGGTATGTTTGTTTTCTGGGGCAAGGGTCTATGACATTGATCAAATGCAAGGAATCTATGACTTCCCCAACCTAAAAGATTAAAAACCACAGTTTTAGGGATGACAGCTCAATGCTCCCCTATCTTAATATGCATCATGTTTAAACATTTTTTATATCATCCTGTCTTTCTCAATAACTTAAGCACCAAGAGTAAAGGGATAGTATTTACTCATTGCTATGTTACAGTGCCTAGTGTACTGGCTGACATCTAACTAATTCTCAATAAATACTTGTTGAATGAATGAAGACTCCATGGTGATAAAAGCCTATTAGTCATTCTGTCCATAATCTTCACTGAACAAGTCTTGTTCTGGGGTTAAGGTCTGTCTTGATTGATTCAGTTAGATTTTATTCACATCTAGAGATAAGGGAAGAATTATTCTACTAAAAAAAAATGCAAATCTCATTTTAAACATAGAGAGCCAGTCATGATACACACTATAAGAAAAGTTGAGTAAAGATGAAATAGCCAGTTGAGACCCAGAAAGGGAACAGTTAATAGGGAGTTAGGTGAAATGAAATTCAGAAAGAGGTACTACATAACTAGAATTCAAAGAGTTGATAATCCTGGTAAGAATCAGGTTTGTCCAGTTAAATTCAAAAGCAGAAATTCAGTCATAAGTTCAAACCACCAGTCCTATCATTAAAGACAAAAGGAAGTTGAAAAACCAGTTCGTTGAGGTTTATATTTCTAACCGATTAGGCATAATGGAAGGAGTTCTGGCACCTGTGTACTAACTTAGTTTTAACCTTTATATTTAAAAAAATACACTCTTTGACTCAGGTCATTAAATTACATTTGAGGTGAGTGTGTGTGCATATTTTATATATTTTTATATTTTACATTTTATATTTAACAGATTTTAAAGAGATTCATAGATACCTTAGCAATAAATCCTCTTACTCTGTAGACCTCCTGTTTTTCAGGCAACAGTATCCTTCATACTAAAGTACTGCAACAACAGTTGCAAAACAGTAATTCTTTGGCTCTGCTTCCATTCATTCTGCAGGAAAGCCAAACTTCCTTATTTTTGCTCAAATGGTTTTGTGAAGCCCCAAGTACACTTGCAAAATAGTTGTCTTCACCACAATTTTCTTCCTGCCTGCTCTAGCTCTACCTCTCAGTAGAAACCCCTCTGTTCTGCTGGGACTTAAAGGGCAGATAGGTTTCTCCCCCGACCCCTCCTCCCCCAGGATTCTCCACTGCAAAATTTCTCTTTCTCATCTTCCCACTACCACACCTTTCCATACTATTCTCTTTGAAAGAAGTCAATATGCATAGTCCACACTTAACAAATAGCTGTGCTCAGCCTCCTTATTCAATTATTTATGTATAGAAGTATGGCTTCATAGATATTTACTTTATACTTTGAGTTATAATCCAATGTTACTCTATCTTGTTCAAATAGTCTAGTTTTGGCCAGCTTTCAGTTGTCTCCTGCATCCCTTTGACATACCTCCATTTATTATTATATTTTTAATTTTTGGACTTTCTTACATCCTGGCATCACAAGATGTTCCAGGCTCATTCTCTGTTTCCTCCCCCAGTCTTTGAATCAGTCTTTTCTCCAAGGAGCCCTGCTTCCTTTTATAAGAGAATATAATTAGAAACCAAGGTCTGGACATTAGGTGTGCTCATTGCTACTGGGGTGTCCTACCTTCTAGGCCCTCCTAGCTGACAGTCATTGATTTGTTGGAAAGCCAACTCATTTGTTCTGTAAAATGTCCCACATTCTGAATTTGGCTGGTTGTTTTTACATGGTGTCATTTAACTTGTTTCTCTACTCCCTGCATTTCCTGTAAACTAATAGTTACATTTAAATGCTTGGTTAGAGGAGTACTTGGGTGGCTCAGTTGCTTAAGCATCTGCCTTTGGCACAGGTCATGATCCCAGAATCCTGGGATCCAGCCTGTGTGTGGCTTCCTGCTCAGTGGGGAGTCTGCTTCTCCCTCCGCCCCTCCCCTACTTGTGCTCTCTCTCAAATAAAAAGCTTAAAAAACAAAACATTTGATTAGATTAAGCTTATTTTTTTCTTTAGGCAAAATACTGCATAAGTGTTGCTGTGTACTTGAGGCATATAATGTATAGCTAGTCCACTTTGGGTGATGTAAAAATTGGTCAATCAGTGGGTTTATAAATTTACCATCGGTCTCCCAAGTTTTTATATCCATTAATTATTTAATAAAATTCATTAAAGGTTGCAAATTGGTGATTTTCTAAATCCATCATTCTTCTGCCTTTATCAACTGAATTTCCTCTGTATAGAAGAATTTTCCCTTAGTAACTATTTGGTCACTCTAAAATAAGTTTGTATTTTCTCCTGGCCAGAATACTTCTGTAATGCCTTGAAGTAAAATGGTTAAAATTGGACCAAAGTTACAGGGGAAGCCAGACTCATTTTCTCAACCTGTGTAAGAGTCATTCCTTCTCATGAAGACACTGGTCTTGAGAACTGGAATTTTGAGATCTGAGTTTGCAAAATGCAGTTCTGTCACCCATATCAACAAGCATTTTTGCTGAAGGAATTAGGATTTTAATTAATGATTTCTTATTTCTGAAAATAGAGATTGATTTATGTGATGTGAAATACTCAATTAAAAGTAATTAACTGGGTTTATTCTGCTCTTGTTGTCTAATGGAAAAAGTGCCCGAAGTCTTTTTAATGGCAATATATATTAAAATCTCTAATCACACTGTAAAAAATGTAAAATAAAATAAAATTTCTAGTCAAAGTCCAAAAGACTGTTTTCTATATAGCTCTTGTTAGTTAAAGTGAATTATAAGCCGAGTAGTAAATTAAATATTAATTCTCAAGTGACTTTTAGTAAAGGGGAAAAATGAAAGGGTTACATTTGCAGGATTGATTTAAAAGCTACCTCTTTAGACAGCAGTGACTAAAAAGTAGTTTTAATTTACTCTAAATTTCTGGTCAGGCACCCATACCGGAAAGAGGAAAGGGCTTCATTTCTGCACATAGTTTGTGAGTTTTGTACAAGTATTTATTTTTTAATTCAGAGAATGTCTATTGGCACCAGAGAAAACGTGGAGTTACAAAAAGAACTTTCATTAGTTATAAAAGGACAACTGATATTGGGGGGGAAAGCTGAAGAGAATCAACAAGAACACCTGCCAAATGCTCTATCGCTTGAAGCTCGGGCTAATGATTCCCCTCATTTTTGTTCTCTCTCCCTTCTCTCCAGCCCTAAGAAATGTGGACTCTTGGTCAGCATAGCCCGGTGGAGGCAAAACAGAGGTGGCAGAGGGCTGAGTCATTTGAGCCCTCCCCACCCCCCGACTAAACCCCGACACCTTTGGCATTAGCACCAAACCTGGCTGGCTGCAGGGTCTAAGGAAACCGTGACATTCCCAGCTCGCCCACAATGGGCAGCCCCAGATAGGCGAGCTGTTGGGGAGTGGCTGCGGTGGCAAAAGCCATGGACTCTGGCATCATCAGACTTAAAGCTAGCACTTACTGAACACTTTTTACGCGCTTGACTCTGTGCTAGTGTTTTCAGGCTTTCTAAAACAAATCGATGAGGTGGGGCGTACGACCCACAACTGTATGAGGTAGGTGAAGAAAACTAAGTTCAGGGAAACCCAGTTGCATGCCCTTGTCCACACAGGTCAAACCCCGGTTCGTTCAACTCCAAAGTCAACCCACGTTTTCGTTTGACTCCAAAGTCTACTACTCCCTTTAACCACCCCTGGCCTCTGCGCCCCACCTCCGTCATCTCCTATCTTCTCAGTCGCTCCATTAATAAAAACGCGGCGGTTGGCCGAGATTATCTCTAGGAGTGTTTCCAGCTGGACGGTTTTACCGTTTTAGGAGCGGGGAAGAAAAACCTTCAAGGTCTTCCCTTCAAAACAAGTGTCAAGTCGCAGCGGACGCGTACTTCCCGGTCAGACGCTGGGGCCGCGGTCCTGGGAGTCCTGGTCCCGCCGCTCGCAAGGGCTCACGGGTCCCCAGGCGCATGCGCAATGGCCCCGGCGCGCGGCGGTCTCTGCACTCTCTCCGACCAGCGTCGGCTTCCACACCCTCAGGGAGGTGGCGGGGGCGTGTGCGTGTGCGTGTCCGACTCCGGCTGACCGTTGGCCCTTTAGCCGGTGCCGTAGCAGAGCTTCCCTTGCCGCCCTTTCCCTCCTCTCCTCCCCGGCTCCCAACACCCTAGCTCCGAGCCGGGGTGGAGAGGCGTCCTGCAGCGTGACGCCCAGGGACCTCCCGCTAGCCCCGAGTCGGTCCGCCCCCGGGGCGCGAGGAGGGGGCGGGGCTGCAGACTTAGGACTTGGGACTATTGCCCGAAGCTTCTGCTAGAGCCAAGCAGGCGGTCTAGTCTGGTCAGGAGCGAGCCATGACGGCGCTGCGGGGCCTCTGGCCGGAGGTGCAGGACACCTGCACCTCACTGGGGCTGATGCTGTTGCTCGTGCTGTTCATGGGACTGGCCCGCGTGGTCACCCGGCTGCCCCTGCACAGGTTCATGATGGCCCACACCTTCGTCTTGGAGTTTCTGGCCACCTTCCAGCTCTGCTGCTGCACCCATGAGCTGCAACTGCTGAGCGAGCAGGAACCCGCGCACCCCACCTGGCCGCTGACGCTAATCTACTTCTTCTCGTTGGTGCATGGCCTGACTCTGGTGGGCACCTTTAGCAACCCGTGCGGCGTGATGATGCAGATGTTGCTGGGGGGAATGTCCCCCGAGACGGGTGCGATTAGGCTGTTCGCTCAGCTCATTGGTGCCCTCTGCAGCAGGTACTGCATAAGCGCCTTGTGGAGCCTGGGGCTGACCAAGTATCACCTCGACGAGAGGACCTTCGTTTGCAGGAATCCTATTCAAGTCGACTTACCCAAAGCGGTCATCACAGAGGCCATCTGCTCCTTCATCTTCCACAGCGCTTTGCTGCACTTCCAGGAGATCCGAACCAAGCTTCGTATCCACCTGCTGGCAGCACTCATCACCTTTTTGGTCTACGCAGGTTTGTTACTCCCACAAAACGGCAGTCCGAAGCCTCTATGATCTGAGGCGATAAGTTCTTTATCAAGATACATTTGAAACCCCTACACCTCTGCGATGTCAATATTGGTATCCCCATTATTCTAACCATTTTGCATCCTGTTCTTTACCAATAGTGCAGACATATAGATCCTCCGT
Organism: Procyon lotor; assembly: GCA_028646535.1. Lineage (NCBI taxonomy): Eukaryota > Metazoa > Chordata > Mammalia > Carnivora > Procyonidae > Procyon > Procyon lotor. Next base: position 46,866,257 of record CM053613.1, read on the forward strand.
TCAGTGTTTTTTTGAACCCCCAGCAACAGGAGCCATTTCTGTGTTGAAACTGAGAGCTTGTGAAATACTGCCAAGGACTCAAATATCCTACAAAGGGATTGTTTTAATGCTAAAGAGGAAAGATAACTTATCAGCTACCTCTTTCTTCATGCCAACCTGACACTCTGACTAAAAATGATCATGAGTTTAAAAAGTGCCTTTCAATTTAAAGCACAGGCAACATGATTGGTTAATAACAAGTGAGTAATAGAAATTCTGTAGTTGTTTCTTAGTTCTTTTTCTACAAAATTAAAGTCATTTCTTATTTCCTTAATAATTCATCTTGAGTTATAAATGAACTTTTAAGTGGCCTATCACAAAAGATGTATTTTAAAATTAAAACTTTCTTGAGGGGCGCCTGGGAGGCTCAGTCGTTAGGCATCTGCCTTCGGCTCAGGTCATGATCCCAGAGTCCTGGAATCGAGCCCCGCATCAGGCCCCTGCCCCTGCGGGAAGCCTGCTTCTCCCTCTCCCACTCCCTCTGCCTGTGTTCTCTCTTTTGCTGTGTCTTTCTCTGTCAAATAAATAAATAATATCTTAATAAAAAAAATACTTGCTTGAAATTAAAGGTGCTTAAAAAAAAAAGTAACTCATGAAATCTGATGATTTCTTGCAAACTATTGGTTTACTTTCACAGATCTCAGATGCAGTAGATACCCTAGATATCCTAAAGGAGAAAAGGAAATCCAAAACACCAAAAGTTTATTGATGAAATGTGTCATTTAAAATGATTGCAGCAAAGTAGCTTCATTGAGACTATATAAAGTGTTTTAGAGGCAGGAATATAATAAAAGGAAATTAGTAGTAAAGGTCTATCTTCTGCCCACTGAAAGTGAAACTATAAGTAGAAGCAAACCTCAAAATAAAGGCTTCTAAACATTTGCCTGACTTCCTAGGATAAAAATGAAAGACTTTCCAATCCATCTTCTATCCGTTAGATCTATTACTATTCTTTGTGTATAGACACAGATGGAAATAAAGGGTAGAAGAGAGAGAGAAGGATTCATGTATACTTGAGGGGTTGGTGAATAGTTGCTTATTTATTAAAGTTTTAGGTCTGGGCTAAAGTAGAAACATGCCCCATATATGAAGATAATCATCCCTTACAAAAACTTACATACTTATAAAATTAATGTTTTATAGTTTTCCAGGTAATTCCAGTATGAAAGCAGAGTTGAGAACCACTGCTCCCATCCAGACTTGTGCTGGACAATTCAGAAGACACAAGCTACATGTGGTTTTTAGGATTTAAATTAACTAAAATTAAATACTTGGTTCCTCAGTTGTAATAGCTATATTTCAAGTGGTCGATAGCCACATGTGGCTAGTGGGTGCCCTATCTGAAGCACCAGAGACTGTTTGCTGGGGCAGAACATAATAGAAAATTGTGGATTACTACTGTTACAGAAATTGATAATCTATTATGATCTTCCTTTTATGTCAATGTAAGGGAGATAAAGAGTATTCATTGAGCAATATACTAATAAACACATGGGAAATTTATATGAGTTATCTTAGTTAATCCTTAGAAAAACTCATTAATGAATACATTTTAAGTAAAGTGAGGCTCACAAAAGTGAAATGACTTGTCCAAGGTCACATCAGCTAGAATGTGCTGGAATCATGGTTCAAACTGACACTTAAGCTTATTCTCATTTCATTATCAGCATTTCTACACTGCACTCCTCAAAAGTAACAAAAATATGTACATACATATGAACATTACTCAGCCATGAAAGGGAATTAAGTTCTGATAAATACTACAACATGGATGAACCTTGCCAGACACAAAGGAACAAATGTTGCAGGACTCCACTTATATAAAAACTAGCATAGGCAGATTCATAGAGTCAGAAAGTATAATAGAAGTTACCAGGGACTAGGGGGCAGAAAGAAGTAGGGACTTATTCTTTAATGGGTACAGAGTACAGAGTTTCTGTTTGGGGTGATGGAAGTTTTGGAAATTGTGATAATTGAACATTGTGAATATTATTAATGACACTGAATACACACTTAAAAATGGTTAAAATGGCATGTTTTATTTCATATACTTTACTGTAATTTTAAAAATTTTCTTTGGGACGCTTGGGTGGCTCAGTGGGTTAAAGCCTCTGCTTTCAGCTCAGGGAATGGTCTCAAGGTCCTAGGATGGAGTCCCACATCGGGCTCCCTGCGTAGCGGGAAGCCTCCTTCCACCTCTCTCTCTGCCTGCCTCTCTGCCTACTTGTGATCTCTCTCTCTCTCAAATAAATAAATAAAATCTTTAAAAAAATAAAATAAAAATTTTCTTTAAGTTACAAAAGGATTCTTTTGCCAAGTAAGTCTGGCAAACACTGGGTTACACAGATTTTCTAATGTTGAGACTTTACAGGGCCTTTTCTATGCGTACATATTGTGAAACCCCAAAAGGAGGATGTGGGACAGTTTTTCAAACTTATGGAATCCTTTTGTCTAGGAGTATGTAGCAGAAGAGAACATACTTTGGGTAATAACTAAGTAATAACTAAGCCATAACTCCAAATTATCTTCTGTGGATACATCATAACTTTAGAGTTGTTCCAGACAGAATGAACTGTCTTGGGACTAGTCAAGTTTCTGTCATATCAGAAAGAGGTAAGGCTTTTGTAGGAAGGATTTAAGAATGGATAGGGGAGGAAAGGCAGGGGAAGGGTCAGCTAAGTCAAGTCTCATTACAAATTACTTTGATATGTCTTCTTTTTAACTTCTAAGGTACTGTTTGGTAGTGATTTGACATAGATGTGATTTATTAACATGTTAGAGCTGTAAAAGTATTAATGCAGATTTCAAGCAAATCTCCTTAATTTAGGTTTTGGGAGAATTTGGTTCAATGAAAAAGGTTACAGAGAACCGTATTCATTTTTTTAAAAAAAGATTTATTTATTTATTTTAGAGAGTTGGGAGGGGTAGAGGGAGAGGGAGAGAAACTTTAGCAAATTCTGTGCTGAGCATGGAGCCAATGAGGGGCTTGATCTCAGGACCCTGAGATCACAACCTGAACAGAAACCAAGAGTCCGATGTTCAACCAACTGTGCTACCCAGGGGCCCCTGCATTCATTTTCAATTACAGTTGACCCTTGAACAATCCAAGGGTTAGGGGCACTAAGCCCTTGCACAGTCAAAAATCCATATATAACTTTTGATTCCCCCAAAACTTAACTAATAGTCTATTGTTGACTGGAAGTCTTACTGTTAACAATTGATTAACACATATTTTGTATGCTGTATGTATTATATACTGTATTCTTCCAGTAACATAAGCTACAGGTAAAAATTAAGAAAATCATGAAAAAATACCATTTACAGTACTGTGTGGTATTTATCAAAAAAATCTGCATATAAGTGGACCCATGCATCTCAAACCCATGTCGTTAAAGAGTCAATGGTAGACACAGAAAAAAATCTGTTACTTTATACATCTAAGTAAGTTGTCTTTATAACTGTACATGTTCGTTACCGTTATAGAATTTTTAATTATACACTTGTTTTCTGATGTCTTCTTCCAACAGACAGTAAACTTTATGAATACAGAAACTAAAATTATTTTATTCATTATAACATTTTTTTTTTAAGATTTTATTTATTTGACAGCAAGAGAGGGAACACAAGCAGAGGGAATGGTAGCGGGAGAAGCAGGATTCCTGCCGAGCAAAGAGCCTGATGCTTTTGCCCGATGCAGGGCTTGATCCCAGGACCCTGGGATCATGACCTGAGCCAAAGGCAGACGCTTAACGGCTGAGCCACCCAGGCACCCCTATTCATTATAACATTTAACCAGGTCTTAGCAGTGTCACCTGTTACAAATCAAATACTCCTATTCACTTAAAAAAATTATGTAGAAAAAAATAATATATATCTAGATGTTTTATATTTTATGTCTAATGGCTTTCAAAATAAGCCTAATAAATTGTCTAAAGAAATTGTATTTTTACTTCATTTCATTATTCCATTCAGGAGTTTTTGGTATCTTTTTGAATTATGAAGAATATAGGTAAGATTTTTTTGTCAAAGGAGAAGGGAACTAAGTCCTTATATATGTTTGCCTTTAATATAAGAACTATATGAAATAGATACTCGTTTACAAATGAAAAATTGCTTCAAAGGTCCAGAGCATTTATTTATTAATGTAGTAGCTAAGCACACAGGTTTGGAATTGTACTGTACCCTTGGAAGGGACACTTAATGTAGGCCTCATTTCCTCATCTTTAAAATGGAGAATAATATTGTCTATCTCTTAAGACTATTATGAGGAATAGAATAACGTATTTCGAGTTCTTATCCTAGTACCTGGCACAAATATTCTAGTCACTGGAAAGAGCTAACCTCCACTCTAAATTAGTTAATTAACATTCTGGCTTATACATGAGTCTTATGATTTTAACTAGTGTCATTCTGTCCTAGGGAATTTAATTCCTTTAAGAGTACTGAGTAACATCAGCATCTAGAATTGCCAGATTTGAAACTTGGACTTTGACACAGTCTTTAACTGTGGTAATTTTGCCAAGTTCCTGCTATCCTGTAAGACCCTTGACAATTAGCCAGCTCTGTCTTCCCATTGATATCTCTTCTTGGACATATATTATTATGTATTCTCCCCTTCAGATGTCAATAAGTAATATTTTTCAAAGATAGTTTGTTAGTCCTGTGCCTGATGGATGATTCTTTTTAAATAATTTAATTACACAATGCATGAACATATTCTTTTTGTTAAAAATTAAAACACTGCCAATGAGACCAAAGGTGCCTTTCGACTGCCATCCTCTATGCCTGTCCTCTCTCTTTCTCTGCCTAACCTTCCCACCAGGGTAGTCCTCTGCACATGTATGTGTGTGTGTATGTGTGTGTCCTTCCAAACTCTTTATGTGATTTATTATACATATAGACAAAACCCTATAGAAACTATTGTTTAGGTATGTTCTTGTTAACATAAAAGGTATCATACCTTACTTTTGCAGTTTGCTTTTCTTGATGGTAGTAGTTGTTCAGTAGTATCTTAGAGACCTACCAATGTTAATTAGTAAAGAGATTTGTCTCATTATTTCAAAATACTGCATGTTATTCCAAATTAATAAGCTTGTTATTTAGCTATCTTCTTAGGGACAGTTGGGTTTTTCCCAGTTCTTTGCTACTATAAGCAACATTGTATATGTCTACTTGTATACAAATATCAGTAGTTCTCTACAACAGTGGTTTTCAACAGGAACCCCACCCCCACCCCACTGCAGGGACATTCAGGAATGTGTGGAGACACTTTTGGTTGTTAGAGTGTTGGGCGAGATGGATATACTGGCATCTAGTGGGTAAGGACTAAGGATGCTGCTAAACATCCCACAATGCATAGAGCAGCCCCCAACAAAGAGCTATCTATATAATCAAACATGTCAAAGCAAAAAGCACATGTTTTGGGCCTTTTTTTTTTTTTTTAATTTATTTATTAGAGAGAGAGAGAGAGCATGCATATAAGCGGGAGGGGGAGAGGGAGAGGGAGACAGAATCCCAAGCAGGCTCCACGCTGAGTGCAGAGCCTGACATAGGGCTTGATCTCAAGACTGAGATCATGATCTGAGCCAAAACTAAGAGTCTCATGCTTAACCCACTATGCCACTCAGGAACCCCTTGGACTTTTGTTGACACAGAACCCACTCCTGATATAAGTTTCTGTATCAGCTTTTTTTTTCAAAGATTTTATCTATTTTTTTTGAGCAAAAGAGAAAGCACGAGCAGGAAGAGGGGCAGAGGGAGAAGTAGACTCCCTGCTGAGCCAGAAGCCCAACATAGGGCCTGATCCCAGGACGCTGGGATCATGACCTGAGGGGAAGGCAGACACTTAACCATCTGAGCCACCCAGGCGCTAACTATAGCTTAAAATCATAATTTATAGTTTCTCATGATTCTGTGGGTCAGATGGGAAATTCCTGTGACCATATAGCTGGACAGTTGGTGGGGCTGGAAAAACTTCACTCAAGTGTCCAGCAGTTGCTGGCAATTGTCATCTAAGGTGCCTCAATTCTCCTCCGTGTGGCCTCTTATCTTCCAGCAGCCTAGACCAGCTTACTCACTCGGTCAGGGCACTGTTCCAAGAGAGCAAAAAGTGGAAGCTGATGGGTTTTTTGAGACCTGAACCTAGAACTCACTCTGTCACTCGTCATGTCCAGAATTGGCATAGCATCACTTCTGCTGCATTCTGTTTGTCAGTGCAAGTTGCAAAGCCAGTCCATATTCAAGAGGGGAAGGTGGGAGGAGCAGCTTCCACAACGTCACACTCAGCAGAATTGGTGATGTGAGGATTAGAAGATGGGGCAAGTAAAGTAGTTTGAATTTTAGGGTGGTATAAAACTGATGGACAGTGTTCTTAGACCTAATGGAAATAGCAAAGGCCTAATGGGAACACCAAAATAAACTAATTATGAGAGCAATGGGTCAGCCTATTTTTACTTATGTGTGCCTAAAAAAAGCACAGGTCACCTGTATTATCATAGCACGTATTACACTGTATTGTAAAGACGGTGTGTAAGTCCTTATCTTTTGCCCATGATGTCTACTATATAGGAACTCAACAAATTTTTTAATGAACTGAAATGACCACCTGCCAACCAAACAATTCTGTTGGTCCTTGGCAGTTGCAGGTTTAACATTCCAGGACTGACTATTCGAGAGTGATCCTGAAGGTCCATAACGTGGTATCTTTTATAATTGCTGAGACATGAGTATGAATCACGCTGTGAGGCCTGTGTGCTAGGAAAAAACTCTTAGCCATGGAGCGAACTTAGTTCACTGCTTAACACCTTTATTTCGACACAGCTTCCATATTTGCAGCCTATCAAGTATAACATTTCATTAGTGAAATCTTATAAAAGGATTGCTTAATTTCCAATTTTACTGCATTTTATGAAGACAGCATGCTATACTGGTATATGTCAAGGTAAAATTTGTGAAGATCTCAGGATATATCTCTGTGGCTGAGTCAGAGGCCGATATGTGAGCCCGAGCTTCTACACAGAAGAAGTAACAGAAATGTCACTGTCTCAGGAATACTCTTAGGGTATGTGCTGAAAAGCTGAGCCACAGATCCGGTACCGTTGGAAAGGAAGTCTAGCCTCCTCTGCTTTTCCTTATAAGCTTGTGTGTCCAAAACTAAACTGCTAGACTCCACGTCAGAGAGAGAGCCTGGGTGCAGAGTTGGACCGTGAATCCTGAAAAGCAATCAACAGAATTTGTGCTTACCTTTCACAACTATACACGATCACTTTTTTTATTTAAAAAATTTTGTAGGGGCGCCTGGGTGGCTCAGTCGTTAAGCGTCTGCCTTCGGCTCAGGTCGTGATCCCAGGGTCCTGGGATCGAGCCCCGCATCGGGCTCCCTGCTCGGCAGGAAGCCTGGTTCTCCCGCTACCATTCCCTCTGCTTGTGTTCCCTCTCTCGCTGTGTTTCTCACTGTCAAATAAGTAAAATCTTTAAAAAAATAAAAAATAAATAATTTTGTAGCCACTTTATTGAGACATAATTCACATACCATTCACAGTCCTTTCTTCAGGGCTCTCTCTGTTGACAAGTAAAAATGGAGCCAATGATAATACTTTGGTCCATTTTACTTTTGTTTTCAACACAAAGGTATACTTATGCCCAAGAAGATCCTAAGGTATTATATCCATTTTAAATGTATTTTCATTATTATTTATTCACTTAAATTGATGAATGTTAAGATGGGCAGCCAAATCTCCTGTTTCATAAACTCATAGGAGCAATAATAGAACAGGTTAACTTTCAATATGCATTCTATAATATATAGAAAAAGCACTGGATTAAAACTCAATGTCTTAGCATATAATGATCTGTACTGTGTTTTTATATTCTATAATATGCCAGGTGATTCCGCAAAGGAAGAGTAGAGCATAAGAATACTTAAAAACCTAAAATAAAGTAGTTACAAGAAAATGTAAAAAGCATGGTTTGGTATCACTCTGCTTAAAATGTATTACAGGAGGAAGTCTAACAGGAGCCGTATTTAATCCAGCTTTGGCACTTTCACTGCATTTCAAGTGTTTTGATGAAGCATTTCTTCAATTTTTTATAGTATATTGGCTCGCTCCTTCTTTAGGTAAGCATATTTTTATTAATATGATTACAAGATTAGGGTATCTTGAAATGATAGGAAATGTCACTGTAACATGTCAATTTCCAAGCCCAGAATAGGTACAAATAAGAAAATGAAAAAGATAGCTAACATACCTGAAATAATACTTTATCTGTGCAGTATCCTTTAAAACTTTTTTCTTCAAAGAAATAAAGTTATCTAGTTAAGGGTAGTCAGTTTCATGATACTACTTTGATAAGTAGTATTAGTACTTTGATTCTACTATGATACTACTTTAAGAAACCCTCAGATAGGGGCGCCTGGGTGGCTCAGTGGCTTAAGCCTCTGCTTTCAGCTCAGGTCACGATCTCAGGGTCCTGGGATCGAGCCCCGCATCGGGCTCTCTGCTCAGCAGAGAGCCTGCTTCCCCCTCTCTCTGCCTGCCTCTTTGCCTGCTTGTGATCTCTCTCTCTTTCTGTCAAATAAATAAAATCTTAAAAAAAAAGAAAAAAGAAAAAGAAACCCTCAGATATATGGGCCAAAAACCTGAGGAGTGATTCCTTCCATTAAAAAAAAAAATCTTTTTTCGAGGCGCCTGGGTGGCTCAGTGGGTTAAAGTCTCTGCCTTCGGCTCAGGTCATGATCCCAGGGTTCTGGGATCCAGACCCGCATTGGGCTCCCTGCTCTGCAAGGGGCCTACTTCTCCCTCTTCCATTCTCTCTGCTTGTGTTCCCTCTCTCGCTGTGTTTCTGTCAAATAAATAAAATCTTTAAAAAAAAAATCTTTTGGGGCGCCTGGGTGGCTCATTGGGTTAAAGCCTCTGCCTTTGGCTCAGGTCATGATCTCAGGGTCCTGGGATCGAGCCCCGCATAGGGCTCTCTGCTCAGCAGGGAGCCTGCTTCCCCCACTCTCTGCCTACTTGTGATCTCTGTCCTTGCTGTCAAATAAATAAAATCTTAAAAAAAAAAAAAATCTTTTTTTTACTAAAGGGAATTTCTTTTTTCAAATTTGGAGTTCCAGATAAAATGCTGTTTAGCTCATTTGACTCATTTTGCAAAAGAGCATCTGATGAAACAATGGATAACTATAATAAGTATAGTTTAAAAATTATCCACAATTGCCTTCCTGTTATTTCTATCTGGATCAGATTTATAAAACTTCTCTTACTTATAATAAAATGCATTTCTTTCTTTTTTTTTTTTAAAGATTTTATTTATTTATTTGACAGAGAGATCACAAGTAGGCAGAGAGGCAGGCAGAGAGAGAGGAGGAAGCAGGCTCCCTGCTGAGCAGAGAGCCCGATGTGGGGCTCGATCCCAGGACCCTGAGATCATGACCTGAGCCGAAGGCAGAGGCTTTAACCCACTGAGCCACCCAGGCGCCCCAAAATGCATTTCTTTTTATAAGTTATCAGCATCTCTTGATTTTGTTTAGTCACCTCTTTTAAGCCTGATTATAAATCATAACTATAAATGACTTATGAGGATGCCTGGCCTTTATTAGTTCATCCTTTTTATCCACTGTTAGCATTTTGTTTCTTGTTGCTCATTTCTGTTTAAATTCTGTTAAATTAAAAATTTTTTTAAAAATTAGGGTATATATAGAAGGGAACATTGGAACAGTATGTTTGAACAGTCAGCACACTTAACTCCTCTTCATTCACCTTCCATGCCTTTATTTCACACTTAGGACCTGTTTTGCTCAGTAATATTATCTGTGGACCTAAACATGAAAAATATCAGAAAAAGTCTGTATTTTAAAATGCTAACAATGGCAGCTATTTTTCAGTTCTAAAGATCGCTAGTATTTTCTAATAACTTCTTTAAATTTTCTCTTGATTTTTAAAAAAGATTTGTCAGAGAGTGAGATAAAGCGCACAAGCAGGAGGAGCATCAGGCAGAGGGAGAAGCAGGCTCCCCACTGAGCAAGGAGCCCAATGTGGGGCTCAATCCGGGGACCCTGGGATCATGACCTGAGCCGAAGGCAGATGCTAACCAACTGAGCCACCAAGGCGTCCCTCTATTGTTGACTTTTAAGAAGTTAAAAAAGTCACTGAAGTTCATGAAGTTATAAAGGTCACTAATTGGTTAGGTCTACTAACACTTTTCATACGAATGTCATATTTGCAATCCACATATATTATTATTGTATTTGTCACTGTGCTCCAACTACAAATTTTTTTTAAAGATTTTATTTATTTCTTTGACAGAGAGAGAGAGATCACAAGTAGGCAGAGAGGCAGGCAGAGAGAGAGGAGGAAGCAGGCTCCCTGCTGAGCAGACAGCCCAACATGGGGCTGGATCCCAGGACCCTGAGATCATGACCTGAGCCGAAGGCAGAGGCTTTAACCCACTGAGCCATCCAGGCACCCCTCAAATAAATAAAAAAAATTTTTAAATTAATTCTCGGGTGCCTGGGTGGCTCAGTCATTAAGAGTCTGCCTTCAGCTCAGGTCATGATCTCAGGGTCCTGGGATCCAGCCCTGTATTGGGCTCCCTGCTCAGTGGGAGTCTGCTTCTCCCTCTCCCACTCCCCCTGCTTGTGTTCCCTCTCTCACTGTCTCTATCAAATAAATACAATCTTTTAAAAAAATTAATTCTGTAGTTTACACATTTCATAAAATGAAAATTTTTTTGGAAAACATTTTCAATGTAATGTCTTATTTTCTAGTTCTGACTTTATAAAGAAAATGTCAAAATTTGTGGGTCAGTTAACATATAGGTTGTTTCTGATTTTTTTTTTTTTTTTTCATTTAAAGCCTTTGGCTGCAAAACAGACTTATCTTTCAAAGGTGTGTTAAGCTATCAAAATCCTAGTCAAACCTAAAGGTTTCCTGTTATTACCAAAGAGGAGTAAAAAAATAACAAATCTGCATGTGACAAAAACTCATTCTTAATTTGAGTTTAAACTAATTTAGAGCTTTAAGCCTAAATATGTTAAGATAAAAATATTGCAGACATCCCTTTAAAGACAGTGATTTGAGCCCTGTGGCTGTCTCCTTTAGCCCTATTTCCCTTCTGAAAAATTTAACAATAGCCACATGCTAGATCTATCTGGTGTGACCTCAAAAATGAAGATTTAGTAATATATGACTCTTTTTACATATTTTCTTTTTTTAGAAAAGAAGATTTTATGTGTTCATTTGAGGGGGGAAAGAGCAGGGGAGGGGGCAGAGGGAGGGGGGAGACTCTCAAGCAGACCCTGTGCCAAGCATGGAGCCCAACATGGCGCTCGATTCTAGGACCATGAGATTTTGACATGAGCTGAAATCAGCTGACTGACTGACTGACTGACTCAACGGAGACAGGCAGGCGCCCCACATATTTTCTATTTAAGATATAAAAGTTCAGCAGTGAAATTTTGTTTTAGACATTTTGCTTGGTACAGCTCTAAAAGCTATTAATATTGTGACTGGTGAAAAAAGAGAGAGAAGGGAGAAAGTAATGTTTGAGCACTCCAAATGAAAACTCACGAGTGCTTCCTCCCAGTATATACATCTCTGAGGCATGGAGGGACAGTGATGCTATTTTAGGGAAGACCAAATGGAGACCTCGTCAGTAATGGAGCCAGAACTAGAACTCCAGATCTATTTATCCTTCCAATTCACTGTTTAGATCCTTCTGGTTTTACCAGGTACATACGGTTTTTTGTGGTTTTTTTTTTTTTTTTTTTTTTTTTTGGTACATACGGTTTTTAAGGATTCATGGTTGAGGAAAAATATATGAATGTTATATTTAAAAATATCCATGTGTTTCATGTAAAATGGATGCAGCTAATTCTTTTAAACATAGATTTCCAAATCTCTAGGTATATAATCTTAAATTATAGCCACTGAGTGATTATGAACTTCCTTAGATTGTTTTTATTTTACTCTGTTTTGTCTTTCAGGTATATTGTTGATGATTTTGATGTTCAGCTTTTTCCTTCCATGGCTGTATAACAACCATACATTTAATAAAAAGGAATAACTATTCCAAAAGACTCAGACTAAGTTACAGGACAGTCAAGCTGGATGTGATAAAGATTTTATCACCTCATATTCAACATACTGGCTGCACTGGACTCATCAATGTTTAGCTTCCTCTGAGGAAGCTGCCTTGTAGTTGTCATCACTGGAACTTAAAAAACCAATTACTGTGAAAAGGAGATATCCTGTGTTTCTCAGTTAAGACTTGTTCTTTTGAGTGTGTATGATTAAATGCTGCTAGAAAAGACTCATTAGGGGTGCCTGGGTGGCTCAGTTGGTTGAGCATCCGACTCTTGGTTTCGGCTCAGGTCATGATCTCAGAGTCACAGGATCGAGCCTGCATTGGGCTCCAGGTTCAGCAAGGAGTCTGCTTGGGATTCTCTCTCTCCCTCTCCCTGTACCCCTCCCCCAGCTCTGTCTCTCTTTCTCTCTAAATAAAAAAATAAATCTTTTTTAAAAAGACTCATTACATTAAATATACATCTCAAGTGACAATTAATTTTGATGAAAAAAGGAGCACAGGGTGAGAAGGGAAGGGAGGTGATAGTAGGACCAAATAGTGTGTATCAGGGGCGCCTGGGTGGTTCAGTGGGTTAAGCCTCTGCCTTAGGCTCAGGCCATGATCTCAGGGTCCTGAGATCGAGCCCCGCATCGGGCTCTCTGCTCAGCGGGGAGCCTGCTTCCTCCTTTCTCTGCCTGCCTCTCTGCCTACTTGTGATCTCTCTGTCAAATAAATAAAATCTCTCTAAAAAAAAGTGTGTATCACATCTCACCTGAATGAACAGGATTATTAGCCAAAGTAGGACCAGTCATGCTTACAGACCCAGAGAGGGTAGATTTTAGCCATTATGTCACACAATGATACCATCAGCAGTGTCATCTATCAATAGGAAAGTTGCTTTTGGAAGTAGACTATATATCCACTCATACTTGAGTGGTTTCTTAAATTTTTAAATATAATCTAAAATATTTTTTCTAAATAGACAATCTCACTAGCTTTAGGCAAGTTGTTATTCCTTAATAGAATAAAACAAAACCCCCATACAAAGTTAAGAGGTAAGCTTTTCACATTCTCATTTGATCCTAACAGCTACCTTATATAGCAGGTAGGGCATGTATTTTTAATCTCCATTTTAGAGATAAGGAAACTAAATCCAGAGGGGTTTGCTGCCCTGAGGTGAAAAAGAGCCAAATACCATCCTTAGACTTCTATTTCAATACAAAAAATCTTCTTGGTCAACATTATGAATAAAGTAAAATTGAAGGTTTTTAAGCAACATTAAAGATTTTATAATGTTCAAATTTACTTAGGAATTAACCAGTTTTTTGTTTTGTTTTGTTGGGCTTAAAAAGCCTCTTAAGTTTTCTTTTATTAGAAGCTTTCTTTTATCGTATGAGCTCTACTTTTCATTGAAAGTTCCGGCTATAAATAAGGTTAATTAAGTGTTTCTCTTCTAAGAAAATTCCATTATCAGGGTTAGAATTGAAAGTAAAAAAAATACGGGGTGAGATCTTATCTGAGTAATAATCAATTAAACAACTGATAAACTGCCAGGTAATTTAAGTGCTGCTTGGTGATCAGCTTGTGAAAGTCACTCCCTTTACACCTGCAGATTGGACTGAACCGTGGCAGGCGACCCACAAGGCAGCCAGGTTGAGAATCGTGGACTTTAATTCATGAACTTACAAATACTAGTTTCTATTTTAAAAAGCAGAGTTCATAAAATTGTGATGACTTGATACAGTTTATTTGGCCTACACAATATTTTAAAATAAGTAAATAAAAAGCTAGTATTGTAATCTTTTCCACACAAAAATCCAGTTCTGGATTCTCCAAAAAACCCCAAAGATCTGGCAATATTAGGCCTGAATCCTGTCACAGCCACATAAAATAAAGGCTGTTCCCTTTAAAATGATCCCTCTGCCACTGCCTACGTCTTCCAAACATGAAGCTGTTTCAACTACTACTTCATGAGACTTTGTGGTTTAAGAAAAATGAGTATTAATTTGTGAAAACACCCAGCCCTCTAAACGTGTCAGAATGTGGGATTGTAGATGACAGGGCTTCCCCTGCAGCCCTCTGAGATGGTAGCTCTCTTCTCCACACCACCTCTGATACCACTGGGCCTGGGGGTGGAACGGGTTCCTCTCTCCTCACGGCTGCTTGCCTCCGATCCCACCATTAGAAACCTGTCATCAGATCATGCCCTCTGCCACCTGGGTACTTCTCACGGCCATTTTCTACCCTCTGTTGCCCTCAGTTTCCCCTGGGCCTTAAAGAACTTCCTTCCTGTCTCACTCTCAGCCTCTACACCACCATTCCAGTTATAGTTCTTGAGGGTTTCAATACCCACGAAGATGATTCCTCCAGTGTCTTGGCTTCTCCGTTCACTGGCTGAACTTGAAAGGCTTTTCAGTATTTTTCTTCTGTTCTGCCTCAGCTACAACTTTCGGTCATAACCTTAAGCTTGTTATTCCCAGTAACTCAGGCTCTTCCGTGATCTCAAACCTGTAACCACTAACCTCTCCTTCTAGCTCACTCACTCTAGTACCTCATCTCCAGTAATTCTTCAACCTCCATGGAGAACTTGTATCGATATCACTACCTCTCACTCCTCTCAAGTACTTCCTTCTCTGTAAGCAGCTTAAATTACACACTTGCAGAGAATCTTAACTCCCTTGTTCTTCCAGCTCATATTCACATGGCTTAACCAGTTTGATTAAACGCAACTTATTTCCTGTCTGCACCTGAACATGAAGTAGAAAAAGAACGAGACAGGGGCACCTGGGTGGCTCAGTGGGTTAAAGCCTCTGCCTTCGACTCAGGTCATGATCTCAGGGTCCTGGGATCGAGCCCCGCATCGGGCTCTCTGCTCAGCGGGGAGCCTGCTTCCCCCTCTCTCTGCCTGCCTCTCTGCCTACTTGTGATCTCTCTCTCTCTGTCAAATAAATAAATAAAGTCTTTAAAAAAAAAAAAAAAAGAACGAGACATAGAACAGTTTGTTCAGAGGTTGGCTTGTAAAGGGATGAAAATGTGAGCAGTTGCTGAAGGTGGAAATTTGGTCAAGAAAATCTTGTTTTAAGACGGGAAAGATCCCGGCACGTTTACACACTGAGGGGAATGATACAGCAGAGAGAAAACAAGTGACGACGTAGGACAGGAGGAGAGATTTCCCAGGTCTGCATTTTATACTAGGTTGGTGAAGACAGAATCAAGTGCACAGGGGTTGGCCTCAGCTAGAGGCAAAGCTAGATCATTCAGGAGAAAAGGTAAGAACTTACGGGCGTAAGAAGAGTTAGGCAGATGTGCTGGGAGTCTGAAGTTCTATTTCCTTTTCCTTTTTTAAAGTATTATTTCTTTAGAGAAGGGGGAGGGGCAGAGAGAGAGAGAATCGTAAGCAGGCTTTACACCCAGCTTGGAGCCTGACATGGGGCTCGATAACACAACACCGAGATCGTGATCTGAGCTGAAATCAAGAGCCTGACGCTTAACCAACTGCGCCACCCAGGCACTTCTTCCTGTTCCTTCTTGAAGCATTCTAATCAGGGCTTCCACTCTCCACCATTCCACTCAAAATTCTTGCCAAGGCCATCAATGACTTCCAAGTTGTTGAAGCAAGTTCTCATCCTTATTATCTCTCAGCAGCATTTGATACAACTGACTGTATTCTCCTCCTGAAAATACTTCACTTCCACAAAATCCCTACCTTCTCAATTTCTTCTGTTAGCTCTTCCTTTTCCCAAACTAAATGATAGTTTCCCAGGACTTAGTCCTCTGAGCTCTTTTGTATTTATACTCACTCTGTTGGTAATTTTATCCAGTCTTGTAGCTTTATAGCAACTATATCCTAATGCCTGACAAATTTCTATGTTTAGCTTGTACAACTGTCCTGAACTCCGTATCCATCTGTATATTCGACATCTCTACTTGGTTGTCTGATAACTCGATACATGCAGCTTTAGTTAAGTTAAACTGCACGGTTTATCCAGTCGATTGACGGGTAGTTCTAGTTATTCTAGTTCTAGTTATTCACTATTAAGGCAATATTTCTTGAGTACATGTGTTTCTCTAGGGAAAGTATGCTTTCATACTTTGCATTATAGCCTACTAGCACAGTTTAGTCCAAGCCTCTATTTACTTAACTTTTGCCCAGATTACTGCAGGAACTTTCTGTTTCTAATGCTTGAGTGATTCTCAAGCATTAAAACAATCCTACCACAGCTTCCTATTTTTAGACCTAAATGCATGTCACCCTCTATTACAAAATTATAGGTAACTGAGGGTGCAAAATATTAATGTTTTAGGAAAAATTACATATGAACCGATGTGACTTCTGAGCTATACTAACATCACTGCCCTATTTAGCAATTACCATGAAGTAGTTCATGTTATTTAAAAATACATTTTTAAATATGTATAAAAATATATTAATATATTTAATATATATTAAATATGTATAATAATATAAATATGTATAAAATAAATTTACAGTATTTCTTACTGTAGGCATAATGAAAAGAAAGGTACTGCAATAGAGGAATGCACACATATACATAAAACATGCATAGGAATATTTGCTACAGCATACCTTACTAATGAATAACTGGAACCTTAAATACCTATCAAGAGACTGGATGGAGGCACCTGGGTGTCTCAGTGGGTTAAAGCCTCTGCCTTCGGCTCAGGTCATGATCTCAGGGTCCTGGGATCGAGCTCCACATGGGGCTCTCTGCTCAGCGGGGAGCCTGCTTCTCCCTCTCCCTCTGCCTGCCTCTCTGCCTACTTGTGATCTCTCTGTGTCAAATAAATAAAT
>CM053613.1:46891865-46904587 GCA_028646535.1 Procyon lotor
GACATGCAGCAGGGTATGTAAATGTAACACATATCTAAAACTAACTCATCATCTTTCCACATGGAAATGCTTCTCCTGGGGCACCTGAAGGGTTCAGTTGGCAGAGCATGGGACTCACGGTTAAGAGTTCAAGCCCCATACTAGGTACAGAGCCTACTTTAAAAAAATAAAACGAAAGGGTTTCTCTTCCCATTCTTACAAAAGGATACCTCTCACCTGTCCAATTCAGAAACCCCTACCACATCTCTAACTTATGTTGCTTCGCTCTCTTAAACATCTCTCAAATCTGTTAAGTCTTTGACATTCACTGCCATACCAAATGCAGGCCATGATCCCTCATCTAATTTAAATCATAACTGACTTAACAGAGTTTCTCTTTGGGGCGCCTGGGTGGCTTAGTCAGTTAAGCATCTGCCTTTGGCTCAGGTCATGGTCCTGGGATCAAGCCCCACATAGGGCTCTCTGCTCAGCAGGGAGTCTGCTTCTCTGCCCCTCCCCTGGCTCTTGTGCATTCTCTCTCTCTCTCTCTCAAATAAATAAATAAAATCTTAACAAAACAAAAAAGAGTTTCTCTTCTATCCTCCAGTATCTATCCTCTGCAATCAATTTTCCATATCACAGCCAGGGTCATCTTCTGAAACACTAATCAAACTAAAAATTCTTCACTCCACATTCTCATTGGCCTAAGCAGAACACTAAAATTCTTTAAAACAGCTTTCAAGTTCCATTAAGATGTAACCCAGTTCACTACTCCACCTTCAGCTGTTGCTGTAATAGCCACCCTTCACACTCAGAGTTCTAGACATAATGAACTACTTTCAGTCCCCCAAAGCTGAATGGTCTCTTGAACTTCTGCACATGACTGATCCTGTTACCTGCATATCTCCCCAACCTGTATGCATTCCCCCTTCACCCAGGTCACTTTATTCCTCTTTCAGATCTTGGCTTAGATGTCACTTACTCCATGAAGCTTGAATCTCGCTCTTGACTATCCAGGCTGGGAGAAGAGTCCAGCCTCGGATTCCACAGCTTCTCAAGCTTCCCCTATAACTCAATGCTGTATCACAATACTCCCAACTGCCTAATTAGTTAAATTATTTTTCTCTACACAAGAATGCCATTGACATGAAGACAGCAAACTCATCTTGCTTGGGCACTGCTATATTCTCTGTACCTGTCACAGTACATAGTACATAGCACTCAATAAATACTTCTTACATAAATAAGCACACAAAGCACTGAAATACCACAAGGAGACAGGGTGTTTGTTCTTCAGTGCAAAAAAGATGGTTTTATTTAAGCATGAGGAGCAGGACTCGGGCAGAAAGAACTGCAATAGGCTGTATTTAAACAGCAAAAAGACTGAAATTTACCTAGGCAGCAGATCTTAGGTGTTCTCACCACAAGAAATGGGTAACTATGTGAAGCAATGGATATGTTAATTAACTTGACTGAAGTAATTATTTCACTATGTATACGAAAACATCATCTGGCACACCTTAAACATACATAATTTTTAGCCATTTAAAATTTTTAAAAAATAAATCAAATTTAAAAAATGCACAGGTCAAACAAAATAAATCAATAAATGGCAAAAAGAGTGACATGGGTACCTAGGACTTTAGAAGGTGGGGAATGGTATAGACTGAAAAAGTTTCATATATAGGCAACTCTCAATATGCTAATAAGGCTTAGGAATAAAAGTCCAAAATCTCACTTAGCAAAAAGTGTTTGTGATCTTAAAATCATTTGCTATAAAGCATTAAACAAGGAATTGTACAATAAAAAAAAAACCTTCAGTGAAGAAAAACTTTTCAATGTCCAATTGACTTGGACAAGTCCAAACTTTTCAATGACACTTTCCCATTAATCACTGTAATAAAAAGAAGGTACCATCTTGAATTCTTTCAGCTACGAGTTTGGTAGTACTCTAGAAACCATCTGAACCATCTCACTCTATAGCCTATGTTAGAGGCTCACCAAGTAGGACTTAAAATGGAAAGAATACACAAGGAATAACAGTGTGACCCAAAGCCTAAACTTTTCCAAATTAAAATATCCCAGGACTGGGACATCTGGGTGGCTCAGCTGGCTTAGCATCTGCCTTTAGCTCAGGTCATGATCTCAGGGTCTTGGGACTGAGTCCTGCATTGGGCTCCCTGCTCGGCGGGAGGACTGCTTGAAATTCTCTCCCTCTCCCTCTGCCCCTCCCTCTACTTGTGTGCGTGTTTTCTCTCTCAAATAAATAAATACTTAAAAAAACAACAACCCAGGACTTCAGGACCGCCAGGTCAACAGCTATGTGCATGAGGACATTGATCACAGCATTATGACAGAAACTTGTATTGCCCAATAAAAGAAAAACTAGGGGTGGCTGAGTGGCTCAGTCGGTTAAGCAACCAACACTTGGTTTTGGCTCAGGTCATGATCTCAGTGTCCTGAGATTGAGCCCCACACTGGGGTCCACACTCAGTGCAGAATCTGCTTGAGATTCTGTCTCCCTTTCTGTCTCTTCCCCTGCTTGCATTTTCTCTTTCAAATAAATTAATCAATTAAATCTTTAATTTAAAAAAAAAGAGAAACTACAGTAACCCTCTTTAAGAACATTCTGCATCTTTAAAAATTAGAAATGGTAAGACTCTGTAACAACATAAAATACCAGTATATATTAAATACATGTAAGATGCAAGAAGTGCTTCTAACAGGGCCTAACGTATTCCTTTTGCATATTAGCTCATTTAATCCTCTCATCACTTATCAGATATTTGACCTCAAGCAAGTTATGTGATCTTTCTGTGCTCCAGTTTCTCCGTTTGTAAAACAGGGATCACGGTAACATTTACCACAGAGCATTCTTGGAATGGATTTAATGAGTATGTGTACTGTGCTTAAATCAGAGTCTGGCATAAAAGAGCAGTATCTGAATGTTCTACTGAGAGTAGCAGGAACAAAATCAGAGATATCTGTGGCAAAGGCAAGGCTGTCTCTTCAGAGTTAGAACTTTACATAGTGATCATCAGGCAATCACTGAGGGGACATCCCTACATAGGGGTGACCACAGAGTGTTCTCAGAAGATTAAGATGGCACAGTGAGCTGGAGGCATGACTGACTGGGACAAAAAATTACTATTGTATATCCAGTGTGAGAAGGCAAGGGCCTAGGGTTGAAGGATAGCAGCAGTAATAGCAAGGAAATGTGAAAGTCATTTAAATGAAAAAAATTCATGCGACCTAGTATTGCACTGGAGCAAGGAATAAGAAGTAAAGGCTGAGTCAAAAGAATACGTCAACATTCTGACTGAAATAGGATACTACTCAGAAAAGCAAACCAGTCTTATAGGGGAAATATTTACAAAGAAGCCTACAAGTGGAGACGATGGAAGCCAATTTGAAAGCCGCTTGTTTAAGGTCCAGAAGTTTGTCACAAATAAGAACCCAAGTTTCTTGAATGCTGTCTAGCCCTTTTAATCAACAGACTACCCTAGTTTTGCATATAATCATGTAGGAATTCATTTTAAAAATAAAAACAGCAGCATAGATACACACAAGCAAACAAAAAGACTGGAAAGATATGCAACAGAAAAATTAATAGAGGTCTTTCAATCATAATTATACTTGATTTTTCATTTCTTCTTTGCCTGTGACCATTTAAAAGATTTTTGACTGTGAACAGACTATTTCTGTATTTCAGGGAAAAAGTAAAAAAAAAAAAGTTTCATGTGAATTCCCATTCCATATAATTCTACATTTGCTTCCTAAATGGTAAGAGTTAATTAATTCTGCAATTTCTCTGTCTTAAGAGTTTCTAAAAGAACCTATGTATCTCTCCATAACTTCCTTTGTTGCCCAAGGATCATCTGACTGCTCCCAGTGAAAAAAGGACACTCACCTTCATAATCTCTTACTGAATCTTCTGTCCGGACTCCAGCCATGTTATACTGGCTGCTCACAGACTGAGAAAGCATTCCTTCTAATCTCTCCAATGTGGCTTGGCCTTCTGCTGTTAAATGGGATAATCCTTCTTCATAGGTATAAAATGTAGGGATGTCACCCTGCCCTTGTTCTAAACAAATAAAATGCTTTTAAGCTATTATAAAGCAATTAGAAAAACATGGATAATCAATAATGCATTTACTGAAGATAAGGTACAGTTTAAAAAGGTTTCCAGGAAAATATTTTTCAATATTCATTTAAACACAGATGTAGGTCATCTGTTGAAAATAAAGACACAAAAAATATGTCTCTACCCTCTAGAAGGAGGATTCCAAAGGATAATGAGCCAGTAAACAGCAATTCTCAAAAAATCAAATGTCCAAGAACTAAAGGGAATTTTATAGATGAGTGCAAATTAATCTGATACTAATTTGTACCGATGGGTTTTTTGGATTAAAATACATGCTCCTAGCAATGTCCACAACAGCCAAACTATGGAAATACCCTAGATGTCCATCAACAGATGAATGGATAAAGAAGATGTGGTATATATATACAATGGAATACTATGCAGCCATCAAGAGAAATGAAATCTGGCCATTTGCAACGACGTGGATGGAACTGGAGGGTATTATGCTAAGCGAAATAAGTCAGTCAGAGAAAGACAAGTGTCACATGATCTCTCTGACATGAAGAATTTGAGAGGCAAGGCGGGGGTTTGTGGGGGGGTGGGGGAGAGAAATGAAACAGGAAGGGATAGGGAGGGAGACAAACCATAAGAGACTCCTAGACTCACAAAACGAACTAAGGGTGGCTGGGAGGCGGGGGGTAGGGACAGGGTGGCTGGGCTGTGGACATTGGGGAGGGTATGTGCTATGGTAAGTGCTGTGAAATGCGTAAGCCTGACGATTCACAGACATGTACCCTTGGGCGAATAATACATTATATGTTAATAAAAAAAAAAAACACATGCTCCTTTTAAAAACTCAGAAATTCTGGAAAATATAAAAAGGATAAAAAATAAAATCATTCAAAAATCTCAGTGGAAACGAGAATGTATTTAGATATATGAAGGAGAATTCCAAAACTGAATTTATCTCAGGCTAGGAAGTAGGTACATATGGAGGAAAGGACTTTGAACAGTCAGATCAGTGGACAGAAAAGAGAACAGCAGGCATCCCAAGATATAAGACTACTAGACTAATGATGGTATTCTGGTCTGGGGGAGGAAAAGAGAAATAATCTTAGATAAAGACTGTATGGTTCTCAGGGGAGAAAATTACTTTCGTAGTGAATTGTTTGAAGGATTATGTTAAGTGATAGGTGTAGGTGATAAAGGTTTTAAGTGGTGGAGGGAGAAGGCTTGTTCTCCGGGAGCAGGTGCATCAACTTAAAAGATTCTCCCAACCACCCACTCTCTTATTTATCGTTTTCTTCCCCTCCATTTATCTCTATTCATTTTCTGCTCCCAATAATATCTACTTTTACCCTCAAGCTTGGAAAGTCCATCCATTTTTCTAGTTTGGCTTACAGGTGAATTGCGCCATTCACTTTTATTAATAACTACACTATATGAGTATTTAATAGAAATATAAAAAACTACAATCCCATACCCTTAGCACAAATAACCACTTAAAAATGAAACAAACACACATTTAAAAAAATCCGTTTTACTAACCATGTGCTTCCACATCATATTCTTCTCCATCATAATCATCTGAATCTTCATCCTCAGGATCAGGATGCAAAGCCTGGCATTCACACATTGCAGTGAACATTGCCTCCACTGAACAAGGAAATGGTAATGAACATTCTTTTCTGGCCAATGTAGAGTAAAAATTTAATAATAAAACCACCAGTGTAAATAAATTCAATGGGTAGACAAGAAATATACCAGAGTCTTGCTATTTACAAAACCTGCTAAATTCCAAGGAGAATCAATCTTGAAAAGTACCTGATGGCAATGGACAAAATAATAATAGTTCATTTTAAGATAATGTTGAGACCTGTTCATGCCTGGCTGGATTTTCTGAGAAAAAGAGTCAGTGCCTTGGTCAGACTACTGGTATCAGGGTGAAGCCCCTTTCAGTTCACAGGGCTCTTTCCCAGCTATCCTGGCATCTTCCACTTTGGAACTGCCGTGATCCCTGCCCACTATCTGGCAAGATTCAAAGTCAACAGCATCAAGTCAACAAAAATAATCAGATCTCTCCATTCACAAAACACACCAAATAACATGGTGTCTCCTACACCCTCACCACACTGACAATCTTTGCTATTAATAGGCATCTGGTCCTCAACGATAGGTTAGATGTTGGGATGAAGAAAAAGCAACGGAACAGAGGTAATGAGGGTAAAGGTAAAATTGTATGTGTATGAGGGGTGGGATACTTGGTATATAAAGAGAAAAGAATCAATTCTATAGAAGACTCACGTGCTGATTTATCACTAGGCACAAATCTGAATTCAGCAATAGGTTCAACATCATCATCACTGTCTTCTTCTTCTTCTTCAGCAACAGATTCCTTTGATTCTTCTAGGAAGGGAATAAAAATAACTTTTTAAATGATGTTTTTTGTTTTGGAAAAAAAGAAGCCTAAAATAATTTCATAAGGATGCTTACTGATGTATCTAAATACTGCAATACAGTTTTTACTTCAAATTATAACAACATGGTTATTTTAGAACTAAAAAAGACCGTGGTCACTGTGTTCTAGTCACACTGTATCTTACTGAACCCTATGGATTTTAAGCCCCCGTCGAAGTCATGGTAGGGGTGAGGAAATCCAAATAGGCTCCTAACAAGTACAGTTCCACTGTCCTCTGCCTCCCTTACTTTTCACCACAAAACAAAGGGTTCGGCAGCAGTCTATAAACCACTGATGTGACTTATCACCAATAATTTACAGATGAGAAAACTAGGGCCCATAAAAGTTAGCAGATCTAACAGAAATTACCAAAGTCTATAGGCAAGGAAAAAAGGCAAATGTTCAATAAAGAGAACAAGCACACGCTGCTGGTGGAAGCAGGAACAGCTACAAATATTCTGGAGGTGTGAATAACCTATTACCCAGCAATTCCTCATCTGTGTACATATTATGTACACAAGGAATTTACACATGTTTGCTGAAGTATGTACTACTGTATGTACTTGTGAAAAATTTTAAAATAAATGCTAATAAAAAAAGGAAACATGTATTGTAACCCAGTCATGTTTGTTTTATAGACAGCAGTTAAAAAAGAATAAATATTTATATGTATCAAAACTCCTAGATTAAAAAATGTAACTGAGTGAAAAACTAATTGCAGAATATATATAAATAATACAACTTATATATTAAAAGTTTAAACACAAAACAAAACCATTATATTGCTTATGGATTTACACCTAATTCAGTAAAAATCTAAAAGCTTAGATGGGAAGCAAACATACCACCTTTAGGATAATGTTTAATTTGGGAGACAGAGTATGGAACAAAATAGGAAAGGTATGAAAAGGATTTCAACTGTACTGATAAGAGTTTTATTTTATTTATTTATTTTTAAAGACTTGATTTATTTATCTGACAGAGAAAGAGACCACAAGTAGGTAGAGAGGCAGGCAGAGAGAGAGGGGGAAGCAGGCTCCCCGAGCCCGATGCGGGGCTCGATCCCAGGACCCTGGGATCATGACCTGAGCCGAAGGCAGAGGCTTTAACCCACTGAGCCACCCAGGCACCCCCTATTTCTTTATTTTTTTAAAAGACTTATTCATTTTAGAAAGACAGAGAGAGAGAGAATGGGGAGGAGAGGGAGAGAGATAGGGCCAGAAAGAATCTTGAGCGGACTCCCCACTGAGCATAAAGCCAGACACACAGCTCAATCTCAGCACCCTCAGATCATGACCTGAGCAGAAATCAAGAGTCGGACACTTAACTGACTGAGCCACCCAGACACACCCAGTTTTAGTTCTTTAAAAGACTAATATGAAAAGATGTCAGAATTCATGCTAAATAATGAATAATGAAAAATTTTTATTACTCTCTGTACTTTTCCATGTTTGAACTATTTCATAATTTTAAAAAACCAGGCAGGGGCATCTGGCTGACTCAGTTGGTAAAGCACATTCACTCTTGATCTCAGGATTTTAAGTTCGAGCCCCACACTGGATGCAAAGGTTACTTAAAAATAAAATCTTTAAAAAAAAAAAAAATTAAGGGGCACCTGGGTGGCTCAGTTGGGTTAAAGCCTCTGCTTTCGGCTCAGGTCATGATCTCAGGGTCTTGGGATCGAGCCCCACATTAGGCTCCCAGCTCCATGGGGAGTCTGCTTCTTCCTCTGACTTTCTCTCCTCTCATGTTCTCTCTCTCTCTCAAATTAATGGATTAAATCTTTAAAAAAAATTTTTTTTTAAATAATAAAATCTTTAGGGGTGCATGGCTGGCTCAGTCAGTAGAGAATGAGACTCTTGCTATCAGAGTTCTAAGTTTAAGTCCTTGGTATAGTGATTGCTTAAAAATAAAATCTTAAAGAAAAAAATATCTTTAAAAAATAATTAATATAAAAAAATTTAAAAACCAGGTCAACAAAATACTTAGACTCTCAAAACATGTTCAAACTAATAATCTTAAAAATATAAACTAAGGGTGTTATATGCAACTGATGAATCACTAAATTTTACCCCTGAAACTAATAATACACTATATGTTAACTAAACTGAATTTAAATAAAAAATAACACATAAAAATATAAATTAAATGCTGTTTAGCATATTAAAGTTACCATTTAAAAAATTTTTACTTCTCCATGCAGATGAAAATAAAGTAAAAGATTCTTATACTATTATCAAAAGTGTAAATTGATATACACTTTTTGGAAAGCAATTTGACAATATATGGTAAGAGCTTTAAAAATAGTACCTTCAAAGCAGCAATTCTACTCCTAGGAATCAATTATAGGGGGTATCTAAATGCTTTTTAAATTTTTTTTTACTTTTATTTTTCTAAGCCATGCAAGCTGAATGTAGAAAGAAAAAATATAGATAAGCAAAAAAGGAAAAAAATTTAAATGCCCACTATTAACAATTTTAAATCACATATTTCATAGAACATTTTTTTGTCCTATTGCTGTTACGTAGTTACATTGTTATACTGTCCTCTGTAAACAAGTGAAATAATACAAAAATATTGCAGAATTCTAAACAACTCTAAACAATTGAATTTAATTACGGTATTACCAAGCTTTTTCAGTGTTTTAAAAAAACAAAATGGTATCATATTATAACTATTATTCTATAACTGAATGAACATCACTTTTTATATTATAAAAGTAATTACACACTGGTATAAAAATAATTGAAAGAGTGTGATGTAGTCCAAGGAAAAAGTAAGTCCCTACTATTCTAGTTCCTCTACCTAGAAGTAACATTTATAACAATTTTTTTATATCCTCAGGAATCTACCTTAAGGCAAGAAATGTAATTGCAATACACTATTTTTGCAATTAAGAAAAAAACACGGGGCGCCTGGGTGGCTCAATGTTAAAGCCTTTGCCTTCGGCTCAGGTCATGGTCTCAGGGTCCTGGGATGGAGGCCTGCATCTGGGCTCTCTGCTCAGCGGGGATCCTGCTTCCCCTCTCTCTCTGCCTGACTCTCTGCCTGCTTGTGATCTCTCTGTCAAATAAATAAATAAAATCTTAAAAAAAAAAAAAAAAGAAAAAAAACACAACCATGACCAACACTCATCATCTCATGCTAGATCATAGTATCTGCCATATTTCCAGTCTCTAAACCCTTCTAAACTTTTAATAGCGGGAATAAGCTTTTAGTTACTTTAAAAATAATCTAGGGGCCACCCAGTAATCTAGGGGTGGCTCAGTGGGTTAAAGCCTCTGCCTTTGGCTCAGGTCATGATCTCAGGGTCCTGGGATCGAGCCTCGCATCAGGCTCTCTGCTTGGCAGGGAGCCTGCTTCCCCCTCTTTCTGTCTGCCTCTGCCTATTTGTGATCTGTCAAATAAACAAATAAAATCTTTAAAAAAAAATAATCTAATATCCACAACTGTAAGCTGAAAGTCTACTTTAATAAGGTTTATGGAGGTAATCCAAAAAGAAAAAAGCATCTGAAGCTTGCAGAATCAGGATGACAGGAACAAAGGCTGGGAGAACAGGATCCAAGCATGTGACCTTATGAGAAGAGTTGAATTCCACATAAACGGAACTGGAGAACCACTACATAAATGTGACCTAGGAGGATTCTAATTTTTAGTTAGATGATTAACTAATTATTTCCTTAAGAAAGGATTAATCATAGTCCCATCAATTTCAAGAATATAATCACATACAGCAAACATTTAAAATACCTAACTGTATTTTAAATCCCAAACCTACTGTATCCTTACTGCATAGTTTGGGACTCCTGGTATTTGATTCTTAAAAAAATTGATTATTTAATTATTTTGGGGGGGTTGGTATTTGATTTTTAACAAGCTCCCCAGGTGTTTCTACTATGCCGCCAGGTTTAAGAACTAATTACTGCAAACCCCTCATTTTTCTGGATGAAACTGAGGCTCAGAAAGACAAAAATAACTTGCCAAGTTAATGACAGTCTTATTCAGTGTGTTTTTTTCTCTTTAGCTATCTCTCTAACCTTGAAGTCTACCTCTCTAATCTAATTTTCTAATCTACATCTTTGCCCAAAGCTAATGCTCTCCACTATTTTGGGTATTTCACACCAGAATTTGGAAATGACTAGCAAGGTCACCTCAAGTTTTACAATTCTATGAATGAATGGCTTACACTAAATATGAAAATATAATGATCTTGTTTATAAAATCATAGTTGCACTTACTTGGAAAGTGAACTCTGTGCCCCAAACCTCCTCATTTGGAAGTCTTACTATAACCCAAGGTCAACAGCTTTTTCTTTCCCTTACCCTCTCTTTTAAACTTTGCTAGATTTCTATCTTTGCATTTTTTCCAATAGCAAGTGTTTGAAACCTTTTAACAAAAATATTTTCAGATAGGTCAGTCAGGCAGGACTGATGAGACAGGCTTGCCAAAAGCCCTAAAAATTATCAGATAATTAATATCACACTAATTATAAGTCATCATCTTGTATCTGAAACGATATTAAAATCCTAAATTGAAGGAGCAATAGCTTAACAGGCAAACTCATGGGACCCTTAGACACTATTTCAGAGAAAGGCAACCCATTATTTTATTTTATTTTTTAAGGTTTTATTTGACAGAGAGCACCAGCAGGGAATGTGGAGAGGGAGAGGGAGAAGCAGACTCCCCACTGAGCAAGGAGCCCAATGTGGGGCTCCATCCCAGGACACTGGGATCATGATGTGAGCTGAAGGTAGACTGACTGAGCAACCCAGACACCCCACACCCCATTATTTTAAAAGCACAAGTTCAGTATAAGTGTAAGAAATTGTCCTTTCACTCACAAAGTTATGCATTTCTACAAAAGTTGGGCATATTAAACTGACACAATATAGGAATAATTTCTCACTTAGTTACACTTACAAAAATCAAATACAAGTTTTAATTTTGTACCTAACTTGTTTCTCATTTGGAATTCTTCCTACTCATTGTCAACAGTCCCCAAAATGGATTTTTTTCTCTTTCTTACCCCTTCTTTCATCACTTTCACTAGATTTTTATGAATCTATCTAATTATTTCAATAGCAAAAATTGGGAATCTTGTACCACAGGGTTTCTCAACTTGGGCACTACTAACATTTGGACTTACCAGTTCCTGATTGTGGGAAGCTATCTTGTGCCTTGTGGGGTGCTAAGTAGTATCTCTGGCCTCTAACTACTAGATGACAGTAGCACTCTACCCACTTCCAGTCATGACAATCAAAATGTCATTGCCTAAAGGAGGGGGGGCACAACACTGCCCCTCTCCCCTGCCTCCCCTCCGAGAACCGCTTCTCTAATAAAACGAAACAAAAAAAACAAGTTCTACACTAAACTCTTGGAAGCACAAAGTATAGTGATCCAAGCTTCTGAGGGTGCTAAATATAAATGCCTTTAAAAAAGAAGGAATAAACAATTCAATGCAAGAGGAAAAAGCAGAAATATAAATCCACAATAAAAGAATAATTCTAAGTGGAAATATATAGAAAGTAAAAAGCACTGTCCAAATTATTTTACTGAGTTGAAATTTTGCTTAATAAACTTATTCAAAATAGGTCAATGGCTTGACTATATTGCTTTATGATCAAAGACTGTTTTTAAATATGTGATATTTAATATTCCACCAAAGGAAGCTCAAAATTAAATTACACCATACATACCTCCAAATTTGGCATTCACCATAACATACAAATGCTCTCGTGGATAGGCATTTAGGTCCCTGGACACCGCATGCAAGCTAATGGTGGGATATTCCAGTGAGAATCCTAATCCAGAGCCATCTAACCAAGACAGGCGGCTGAAAAACATGTGTAAAGTAGATTATTTTAAGAAATTAAATCTTAATTTAACTCTAAAGTTTATAAAGGTTCAGCTTGGACAGTTTTGTATCTGAAACTGTTTTATGCATGTGAATAAATTCAAGCTTAGTGTTTAGAAATATTCCTTTTTTTCCCCCAAAAGATTTTATTTATTTATTTGACAGAGTGAGACACAGTGAGAGAGGGGACACAAGCAGGGGGAGTGGGAGAGGGGGAAGCAGACTTCCTGCTGAGCAGGGAGCCTGATGCGGAGCTCCATACCAGGACCCTGGGATCACGACCCAAGCCGAAGGCAGATACCCAACAACTGAGCCATCCAGGCGCCCCTAGAAATATTCCTAAAATA
>CM053613.1:46904687-46954764 GCA_028646535.1 Procyon lotor
GAAGGCAGAGGCTTTAACCCACTGAGCCACCCAGGTGCCCCTGAAATGCAATTTCTTAAGTCGCATGTGTTTCTATGCCTTTCATCCTGGTTCTTATTTAGAATGTCTTCAGGTGCCTTGCTTTTGCAAATCCTCCTCAGCTGGTTAAGTCCCACATCCTCCTTGAGGCCTCCCTCCAATCACTCCAGTATGTAATGATCTCTTCTTATTCTGAATTACACTTATGCATAGTATTACGCCACTTAGCACTTAACTCTGTGGTAATGAATCTCATATGTACCCTGAAAGAATATGAGCTACTTGACAAAACCTGTCATATTCCTTTATTTCACGTTCTTCAAAACCACTAGCATTAGTGCTCAGCATATAAGTATGCAATAAACTGCTGGGAGCCGGGGCGCCTGGTTGGCTCAGTGGGTTAAAGCCTCTGCCTTCAGCTCGGGTCATGATCTCAGGGTCCTGGGATTGAGCCCCGCACCGGGCTCTCTGCTCAGCGGGGAGCCTGCTTCTCTCTCTGCCTGCCTCTCTGCCTACTTGTGATGTCTCTCTCCTGTCAAATAAATAAAATCTTAAAAAAAAAAAACAAAACTCTTGGGAATCACTAATTTCTCCACAAGTCCTACATTAAATGACATACACATGAAATGGCTGTAATCACACTTACCACAAGTTAGACAATACTTATCCCACTGAAAGACTTGATGAAGCCTTTCACTTATTCTGCAGCTTTAAAAGAAAGCCACAAATAAGCAAAGTCTAATTTTCCTTCAAAAGTGGCCAAATGCAAATATTTTATTGGTATAATAAAGGAAAGAAACATCACCAAAATCAGTGTGTTGAGTTTTGAGTAAAGGCTGACTAATTTTTTTGGCAATACTTCCCACATTGGGAACTGCACCACTTAGCAGGAAAAAAAGTAGCAGAAAGATCCGTAAGAGACCACACAACAAAAATGCTAACAGGGTAAAAGTTAATGAAATATAATGGCTGCATAGGGCTGGAGAGAAATAGAGAGACTGACTGCTAACGAGTGCCAGTTTCTTTTGAGGTGATAAAAATATTCTAAAATCAATTGTGATCTTTGCACAGCTCTGTGAGTAGACTAACAACCACTGAGTTGTATACTATATGAATTATCTCAATAAAGCTTGTATTAAAAAAAGAAATTAATGCAATAACACCCCCATATCATTCTACTTCTTATATAATTTTAACAAGCCTGGTTGTCTAATTTCTAATCAAGCAAAGACAAATACAATAATGATCCTAGGACTCCCTTGGGCAAGAACAATGACAGCCCGGCAGTCTGAGATCATTCACATTCCATGTAAGGGTAGGATGAACCTAACACTTTAGTCCCCCTAAGGGAAAATCCATGTCTGAGAACACAATTAAGTGTACATAATATATGACCCTCAGTTATCAAAAGCAAAGACAGGATTAGATGGTGATGAAAATGTGTACAACTCTGTAAGTAGACTAAAATGCAACGATTTGTACAGTAAAAAATGCAAAAGAAAGAAAAGATGCACTGTCATTTGCAAGGATTTCCATTCAACATATTTATTAAAAAGAGAAAAAGAAAACCTGGGAGGCTTAAAGTGATAAATCTTAAGAAGCTTAAAGAGGTAAAAGCTCTAGAAATGATTTTCCAGAATGATTCATTCCATTAGTTCCAAAGAAACAGATTTTATTATTGCAATTGGATTGTGTGTGCTATACATGTCTTTGCTGTCCACTGCTTTCTTCTTAATGTGGAAATGAAACAGTGCTCACATTATCAAAGTAATGCTAGTCCTTTACTAAAACTCTATTATTTAAAGCAAATAAACTCCCTTTTCTCATCTTAAAAATGTCCCAGCATCATCACAACTCAGAAAGTGACAGTCCAAATTTGGGTGTCCAAAACCATTTCAAATATCCAGAGCCACAAAACTTTAATAACTCAATTAGAACATGGAAAAATGGAAATATAAAATGGACTCACTGCCTATCAAATTATGGTCTTCATTTTTTTTTTTTTAAAGATTTATTTATTGGGGCGCCTGAGTGGCTCAGTGGGTTAAAGCCTCTCCCTTCAGTTCAGGTCCTGATCTCAGGGTCCTGGGTGCTCGCCTCAGCAGCACATATACTGATCTCAGGGTCCTGGGATCGAGCCCCACATTGGGCTCTCAGCTCAGCGAGGAGCCTGCTTCCCCCTCTCTCTCTGCCTGCTTGTGATCTCTCTCTCTCTGTCAAATAAATAAATAAAATCTTAAAAAAAAAAAAGAGAGAGAGATTTATTTATTTATTTATTTGTTTGTTTGTTTGTTTGACAGAGAGGAAGATCACAAGTAGGCAGAGAGGCAGGCAGAGAGAGAGGGGGAAGCAGACTCCCTGCTGAGCAGAGAGCCCGATGCGGGGCTCAATCCCAGGACCCTGAGATCATGACCCGAGCTGAAGGCAGAGGCTTTAACTCCCTGAGCCACCCAGGCACCCCTCTTCATTTTTTTTTAAAGATTTATTTATTTATGGGGCGCTCATGACCCGAGCTGAAGGCAGAGGCTTTAACTCCCTGAGCCACCCAGGCACCCCTCTTCATTTTTTTTAAAGATTTATTTATTTATGGGGCGCCTGGGTAGCTCAGTGGGTTAAAGCCTCTGCCTTCAGCTCGGGTCATGATCCAGGGTCCTGGGATTGAGCCCCGCATCGGGCTCTCTGCTCAGCAGGGAGTCTGCTTCCCCCTCTCTCTCTGCCTGCCTCTCTGCCTACTTGTGATCTCTCTCTCTCTCTGTCAAATAAATAAATAAAATCTTTAAAAAAAAAAAAAGATTTATTTGAGAGAGCTAGAGGGGAAAGGGTGGGCAGAAAGAGAATCCCAAGCAGACTCCTCGCTGAGCCCCATCAGGCTTCCTCTTACAACCCCAAGATCGTTACCTAAGCCAAAATCAAATCAAGAGTCCAGCGCTTAACCAACTGAGCCACCAAGGCACCCCTATGGTTTTTACTTTAAAAAGCACATAATAACTGCTTTGTAGTTCCTTATACATGGACATGGATATGCAGTCTACGGAAGCAAGTTCCACTCAAAAGCAACATTTACTCTGATCACCATGTTCTTCTTCATTTTTCCACATACTCTAGAAGAAAAGCCCTCCCAAACCAAAATATCTAATTAACTATACCCACCCCAAAGAAGTCATGAGTTGCAAAAGGGAAAAACAATTAGTAATACAGAGGAACGTTTGCTAATTTCTAATGCTTCTGAACAAGTATGATCATTATACCTTATTCCTGGCATGAGGTGAAAAACAGGACAGAAAGAGAAAAAAGAGGTTTTGAATTTGGGTTGGCTTAATTATTTGGTTTAAAATTTACTTTGGCTTAAGATATAATTTAATTACCTACTTTATCCATTTCAAATGATCTATTTTGAATAATTCATGCCTCTGATCCGTTCCTTACCTGGGTAAAAAAGCCAACTTCCTATGAACTTTCCTATGAACTCAACTTTGCAAATAAGCCTGAGAGTTCTGTGTCTCTCAACATGCATCTGAGAAACCACCTATCCCTCTTTGCCTAAAATCCTAAAATAATTTTCTCAAAGCCTCTGGGCAATAAGCCAAACTTATGGAACATAACATACTCTCTCCTTCAGTTTTATTATTTTTCCACTCTTTTCTGATCATTCCCTCAGATGTAGATGATGTATTATATATTCTGGCACACCCTAAATATTGTTCCTCACTCTTGCCTCTGAGCATCCTGTCTCTTCTAAATAGAATGTTTCCCCTTAGCCCCACCTCATTCACCTGGCTGTTAATTCATTTATCATATCCTCTAGGAAACCTTCCCAGTTTGTTGAGGCCTTGATTATTTGAAGACCTGGAAATAGCTGGGGGAAAGAAAAGTGGAACGAGACCAAGAAGGTAATGCTAACAGAGAGTAAAGAGCTGTCCAGGGTACTCATAATATTCTATTCTTAACCTAGATGGTAGACGTACAGGGGTTCGTTTAATTATAATTCTTCAAATCATCCATATATAATGTATATTCCTTTTTGTATGTATATTTTACAAAAATATTTTCTTAAAGAAGGTAAGAGATTTCTCAGTGAAAAGCTGATACGAAAAATTTTTAAATTTTAAGGTCATTTATATGACCTTAAAAGGAGTTCGTATTTCTTCAGTGTGATAACTGTATTGTGATTATACAGAATAATGTCCTTGTTCTTAGGAGATTTTTGCTAAAGTATTTACGGATGAACGGACAACATGCCTGCAATTCTCAAATAACTCAGAAAAAAGATAAGTGTGTATAATGTTAACTGATGAATCTTTGTCTATGTGTATTACTTAACAACACTTGAGATTTTTCTTTAGGTTTGAAGCTTTTCAAAATGAAAAGACAAGCATAGGGCCTTGTCTTCCTTCCCCAAACAGTAGTTATATTACAGAAAGAGTCAATATACTGAGAAGCCATGGAAAAAAGGGATGGTATAGGGACTATCTGTGCTGCACTCTCCACTATTCAGAATTACTCTCCCAAGATCATTAAAGATCTCCTTGTCATTATCCAACAGATGCTTTTCAGATTTTGACTGCGTCTCCTTCTTGTCTGTTCTCAAGTCTCTTCTTCCATAACCTATCTCTTACTGTAGATATGCCTTGGCCCTCTTCTCTTCTGGGGTATCTAACCTATCCTCCATGAGTATATGCTAATCTTTACGCTAATGATTTCCTAATCTCTCTTTTAAAGATTTTATTTATTTATTTATTTGACAGAGAGACAGAGAGAGAGAGATATCACAAGTAGGCAGAGGCAGGCAGGGAGAGAGGGGGAAGCAGGCTCCCCGCCAAGCAGAGAGCCTGAAGCGGGGCTCGATCCCAGGACCCGGAGATCATGACCCGAGCTGAAGGCAGGGGCTTTAACCCACTGAGCCACCCAGGTGCCCCCTAATCTCTATCTTTAATACTCTCCCAACATACACACTCTTGTGTCCAACTAATCACACATGTCCAGACAAAACTCATTATTTGCACCTCACCCCCAACTTGTTTTTTCTCCCATCTGTATTTCCTCTCTCAGTGATTGGTCAAAATTCCTAAGCTGTGCTCAATGTTTACATTTCCCTCAAACCAAGGGTTCTTTACATTTTTTTGTGCCCTCTGTGGTAGGCAAAAATTTGCTTCCCCCAGGACCTTCAACCCCCACAGTGTCAAGCCTGTGAATATATTGTCACATAGCAAGAGAAACCTGTATATGCAATTAAGGTTACTAATCAGTTAACAAGAGAATGGAGAGATCATCCTGGATATTCCGCGTGGGTCCAACGGAATCACATGAGCTCTTAAAAAGGAGAAAAATTTCCCTGGCTGTAGACAAAAGTGATGCAGCACAAGTCAGACAAATTTCAAGGATGGGAAGGATTCAATGTGTCATTGTTGACTTGATGATGACTGGAACTACGTAACAAGGAAAAAAGGGACCTCGGTCCTACAACTACGGTATTTGAGACACATCTGTCTTACTGCAAAAGCACAGCGCTCCAGGAGGCCAAATATAAGGACAATTCCTCCTAAGAATGGAAATGGGAGTCAGAAATGGGAAACGAGAAATGGGAGTCTCGTCCCTCTGGATATGACCTCAGCTTTCGTGGGGTTCAGGATGTTCCTCTCCCCATCCACACCTACAGAAGAAAAGCCATACTTCTTAACGAAACTTTTAAAATCCTCCACAATCCGCTCTAAACTTAAGATATTTTGCCCAGGGCAACACCTCCCGCACCTTTTCACAGGAAAGACGTGCACATCGATGATTCTCAACTCAGGGGCTGGAAACTCAAAACTTTAAAACGAAACCCTGAATAAAGAGGGACGCACTGACCAGACGTCGGGAAAACAGGCAGGTAAAAAGCATAATCAATGAGAGGACTCTGTGTGAGAAAGAGGAAGACTCGGGAGAAGGGGACGCCGGAACAATCGAGTCTTCGCCCCGGCAGAGGCCTCCCCGAGGCGACTCGGAGCTCCCGTGCTCCGCCTCGCAGCAGCCCGCGAGGTCGCGGTCTCGCCCCCGCCCCGCCACTCAGCCCGCGCCAGCAGGAGGAAGGCGGCGCGCAGGAAGCCGGCACAGGGGAACGGGGACCCTGCCTACCTCTCAGCGATGTACAGTGTGCCGGTGCCGAGGCCCTTGCCGTTCAGCACAGCCTCGGTCTCCGGCTGCTGCTGCCGGAGCCCCTCAGCCGAGCCAGGCGGCGGGAAACTTTTGAGGAAGCTCATTGCAGCAAGGAGTGCGGAGACGCAGGCCGGGAGGGAGCCGAAGCACGTCCACTCCGGCGGCAGCTTCGCCCCGCCCCGGAAGCGGCGGCAATCACCCCGGAAGAGCAACTTAGTCCGCCCCGGAATTTGAGCCCCTTCCACCATAGAGACGAGTCGTTCGGGGGCGGGCTCCCGGAGGCTGGAGGGGACCCAGCCGCGTCGGTCACGTGACTCCCTTCTCCGGGCTCCTCCCCCTCGTCGTTTCTAAGGTTCTGGGCTAGAAAAGCTGAACTTTCTCTCCGATACCCTAGTGCTGGGTGGTCACAGCAAGACCCTGTGAGAGAAGCACAAGGAATGATAAACTTTTTTTTCTACAAGAGAGGAAACAGGCCTGAGCCTTGGACAGGAATCAGACTGCACTCATCTAGAGATCGGAGGTGTACCGGGTTCACGGCTCTTCTCGCCTGTACTGGCCTCAGCCCGGCCTGTCCGCATCTCAGCACATCGGCAGTGCCTCCGCCATCGGTCTAGGTCCTGACGCTGCCCCAGTGCGGGAGCCGCGTCTCAGGCGGGCAGACGAGCCCAAAGAGGTAATGAACTCTGGGTGAAGAGTTGGCTATGTCAGGGAGGACATGGCGCGCTGAAGGGAAAAGAATTAGTCCATCAAATGTGGAACCCTTGCTTTCTTTGTTGGGCACTGAAGAGCGAAGTGATAAGAGCAATGAAAACTTTCATCAGGAAATAATTGGTGGCGGCAACCGAGTGTTCTGTGCCAGGCACTGTTCCGGGCCCTCATTTCCTCTTTATGCCAATTATCTGAGAAACTTATTATTGATCCAGATTTACAGATGGAAAGCCTGAGGCATTAAGCTGAAGATCGAGGGTTTAGCCGTGAAAGACCTAGTGGAATTCAAGTCAGTTTCTAGGCCAAACTTTCTAGCCTGTGAGATCAGTATACTCATACCTATGCTATAGCACTGTTGAGGCTGGATGACTGGACATGTGGGGTAGTTGTATTTCTGTCTACTGAAGAGCGGAGTGTTGGCTTTTTTTTTTTTTTTTTTTTAAGCAGCATTCGTTTGTTGGTAGCGAGACTGGAGGAGGGGCACTCTGAGCAGGGAGAGTATTAGGAAGTTGTTGCCACGGTGTAGGTGAGAGAGTGGCAGTGAGAATGGAAACAGGAGAGTCTGGAGCTATTAGAAAGGTAAAATCCTCAAAATCTGGAGAGAGACTGAGAGAAAGAAGGTGGTGAAAAATGCGAATGAGCATGGGAGAAGAGAGAGAAGTCAAGGATGATTCCCAGGCTGAGTGATTGTGTAGATGCTGGCTCCTTTCTCCAAGATGGAGAATTCAGGAGGAGACGTTGGCTTTGAGAGTAGCTAACAATCTAAGATGGGAAATGGAGAGTTTCAGGGTTCCATGAGACAGCTACATGTGGCTGGCTATTTAGTAAAGCAGCCAATGCTTTGTTCAGACATGGAATCCCCCAAATCATGCAGAGAGAAAACTGGCTAAAACCTGTTTGATAATTTCATATTCACTTGACATTATTTTTATAGTGTCTTTGTAAAAAGTGCTTATCTAATGGCAAAATTTTTATTCAAGTGTATAACTGAAGAAAAGGGATCTTAGCTATGACAAAGAGCTCTTTACCTGTTACAGTGACAGCTTCAGAGGAGGCATTTAAGCAAATATATGTCAAAGCAACCAGGCATATCGACAAGAATTTAAAGAAGGGCAGAATTTGTTCCTTTGCCTCCTATATAAATCCCAACTAGTAACAGAAGCAGTAGGCATAACGGGTCTCACGTATGCATAGTGTTTTACTTTTCAAAAGAATGCTTTTCTCACCTGTTTTCTCCTTTGATCTTTATAATAATTGTGAAAGGTAGGCAGGGTGCTGTTATTACGCCCACTGTACAGATTACAAAGCTGAAGACCAGAGAATGTAAGTGATTTGCTGCAGGCTACATTACTGGTACTCAGCTAGAAATTAAATTCCTTCCTTTTTATGTCAAATTCAGTGTTTTTACTACGAACCACAACCTTTTACAACTAGTTAGCAGAGAGGTATAAAGATGTTCCTGCCTTTTGGTGATAGTAAGAATTAAACTTCCGTACATCCATTCTTACTAGGATCATACTCTTGATAATCCTCTTAAGACTGTTGAAGATGAGTGATAGAGTTGAAAGGAGACCTGGTGAAAACTATGTACCAGCACTAGATATACCCTGAGATTCCCAGCCTTCCTTACTGACATCTGACACACTGTGGCTGACAACTGGGACCTCAGTGGGAACTAACAGCTAGAATACCTTTCCATGGCCTCTCCATGTGGCCTGGGCTTCCACACAGCTTGGCAGCTGGGTTTTTTTGTTTGTGGGTTTTTTGTTTTGTCTTTTGGTTTTTTAAATTGTGTTTGACAGAGCGAGAGAGGGAACACAAACAGGGGGAGTAGGAGAGGGAGAATCAGGCTTCCCGCTGATCAGAGAAGCTGATGTGGGGCTCACTGCCACATCCCACATGACCCTGGGATCATGACCTGAGCCAAAGGCAGACACTTAAACGATTGAGCCACCCAGGCGCCCTGGCAGCTGGGTTTTGAAGGTGAGCATCCCAAAAGAGAGACTGATAGAAGCTGCTCTTCTAGCCATGGGAGGTACGGAGTGTGGCCACAAGTAGGATCGCCTCGGTTTTTCTTTTTCTTTTTTAATGAACCTTGTGGTATTCTATGCCGTGAAACGCCTGCAGCCCTGCCTGCCACCTTGACCGACTACAGCTTTGGGAGAGACTTTGAGGCAGACGCACCCAGCTAAATGGCCCAGATTCGTGACCCACAGAAACTGTGAGATAATATTTGTTATTTTTAAGTCACTAAGTTTTGGGGTAAACCTAGCAATAACAGGTTAGCTAAAGAGAAGTGAGAGAGAACCTTGAATAGTGTTGAGTCACTGTGCTCCTTACACACTGGACTTGGCAAGCTTGTCCATAGTTTCAATAACGCCGTGCAGGGACTCGCAGATCTGTATCTCCACCCCAGAACTCTCTCATGAACTACATCCTTCAGCCTGCTAGACTTCTGTACCTAGCAGTTCCACAGACACTTCTCATTCAGCTTATCAAAAATTGAACTTGTAAACCATGGACTTTGGGTAATAATGATGTGTCTCAAGGTAGGTACATTGGTTGCAACAAATTTACCACTCTGGTGGGGAATGTTGATAACGAGGGAGGCTGTGCATGACTGGGGGCAGGAGTATATGGGAAATCTGTGTATCATGACCCCAATTTTGCTGTGAACTTAAAACTGCTCTAAAAAATAGTCTTAATAAAAATCTAAATTTGCCATCTTCTCACTCAATTCTGCTATTTCTTCAATGTCCATTCTATGGAAAAATGCCACCTGTGTTTAGTTGCTCAAGTTAGAAACCTGGAATTTATTGTTATTTCCTTCTTCTCCCCCACTCTTCATATTCAGTAATAATAATTAAAAACAGCAACTAACATTTATGGAGGGCTTACTATATGCTAGGTACTCACTGTTCTAAGCATTTTATGTGTATCGATCTTCATAGCAACCTTAGGATATACTGTCATGATTCCTGTTTTACAGATTAAAAAAAACAAATCAGGATGAAGTAACTTGCCCAAGGTCCATACCTTCTGAGTGGCGGAGCTTGATTTAGAATCTGTGCTGTTGGGC
This sequence comes from Procyon lotor, assembly GCA_028646535.1. Taxonomy (NCBI): domain Eukaryota; kingdom Metazoa; phylum Chordata; class Mammalia; order Carnivora; family Procyonidae; genus Procyon; species Procyon lotor. The sequence continues at coordinate 46,914,628 of CM053613.1, forward strand.
AGCAAAGCCTATACCCTTTAACCACTATATTCTGCTGCCTTCAGTCAACCAAGTCCCGTCACCTCTTAACCACCATCTCATTAATCTGACCCCTTACTCCTCCACTGTTGCCCACTCGGGTCATCTCTCTATCAAACCACTCTAAGAGCCTCCAAACTGGTCTTGGTTCACTGAACCCAGAGACCTCATAGTCTTTGGGGAAGAGGCATAGGAATTATAATCTCTGGTAAATGCTGTATTGAAGTCTACACCAAGTGCCAAGGGATTGCTCTACATGAGAACCTAGAGAACTAGGAGAACATGACATTTGAGCTGGGACTTGAGGAAGACGAGGTCAAAGATAAAAACACAGGTGGAGGTAATTCCATTTTATTGCACCGAGATAGGAAGGACCATGCAGAATTTGAGGAATTGCAAGAATTTGTGTGTGGCACATGACGGCACGATGGGGCTGGAAAGCAGGCCAGGATGGTCTGCTATCCTGGATGCTATTACCATTACCAATGCTAGAACAATGGTAAGATGATGAATGAGCCTAGCCGACGGCCCTGCCCTTGAACTCAACTTAGCAGCTTTCCTGCCTCTTACCGTGATTTAAGGTACATTTCCACCGCCACAAAACTACAGTTCACAAGGGGCGCCTAGGTGGCTCAGTTGGTTAAGTGTTTGGCTCTTGATTTTGGCTCACATCATGATCTCGTGATCATGAGATCCAGCCCTGTGTTGGCCTCACACTGAGTGTGGAACCTGCTTAAAATTCTCTCCATCTTCCTCTGCCCCTCCCCACCAACTATCCCTCATGCAAATGCTCACTGTTTCTCTCAAAAAACAAAAACAAAACACTAGACTGTGTTGTTTCTTTTCTTGGGGGGAGTGGATGGTTGGAGGAGCGGGTACCATATACACTATGGTGATGTTCTGAATTTAAGGATTTGAGAAGGTCTCTGTTAACATACCTGGACAGTGTCACAAGTGAGCAAAAGTTAACCTTTTTAAGGTAATGGGTGATGTATATGAATAAACAAGTAAAATTAAGTAGATGAAATAACACGAGCCAGGAGAAAAAGAATATAGAAAAAATAAAAATCATAAAGTGAGGAAATAGATAATGATTTTGTATTCTGTGCTAGTCCAGGTCTTTACATTTGATGTAACACCTATCATTGGGCTTTAATTTAAAAGGAATTGCTCCAGGGGCACCTGGGTGGCTCAGTGGGTTAAGCCTCTGCCTTCGGCTCAGGTCATGATCTCAGGGTCCTGGGATCGAGCCCCACATCGGGCTCTCTGCTCAGCAGGGAGCCTGCTTCCCCCTCTCTCTGCCTACTTGTGATCTCTCTCTCTGTGAAATAAATAAATAAAATCTTCAAAAAAAATAAAAGGAATTGCTCCTAACCCGCTGATTTTTCAAGCATATGGATTTGAGAGGTTAATCCACTTAATGATGTTTCACAGCTCTTACTGCTTGCACACCAAGGTGTCAGGCAGCATGGTCCCTCACCGTGTACAGGGTTTTCAGGAGAAGGTTAACACTAAGGTTGTAAGGTTCATTTCGGGTTCCTCCATCCTTGAATTGCAGGGCAAGGATATCAGGGAAGATGGTGAATCTTGAAGCGGGCCCAGGAGGTGAGTTGACAGCAATGCCCTTGTTTTAACAAACCACTGGGGTCCCTCTTAAATGTACAGCTTGTAGAAATCACAAAGGGCATAACGTCACCACCTCAGCAGACATTCATTCTTTCAGATGCCAGAGTCTGAATGAGAAAGTGAATGAGAAACTGAAGAAAGCAGCTTGTGTTACAACATGGGCAGCAGAGATCTTGCGACCAGAGGTAGCAATTTAGGAAATGAGAAGTTTCAAAATCTAACCTATTAGGGTCTAGGGCCAGGAAAATACTGACTCTCCTCCTGCTGCCTCCTCAGCTGCCACTGCCTTTCTCTGTTGAAAACCGCCCGTGTCCCCTCAGGGCTGCTGCTGACCCAGGAGCTAAGAATGTGCTCTTCACTCTCAAAGCTTCCAGAAGCCTGGGTCATCTGGCTTTTGCAGATAATGGAGTGTGTTGTTTGGTTATATAAACTGTCAATTTTAGTATGAAGGATCTTTGTTCAGAAAGATCTAGTTTCTTAATCTGCAAATAAAAAGTACTGAAGGGAAATGCATCACCATATTGAGTGGTTATTTCTGAGTGTTGGGGATGTGACTACTTTTTCTTACTGTCTGCTTACTATAATAAGCACATATAAACTTATCAATAAAGAAAAACTATTTTAAAAGGCTAATAATGGGGCACCTGGGTGGACTCAGTTGGTTAAGTGCCCCCCTTCAGCTCAGGTCATGATCCTGGGGTCCTGGTATCAAGCCCCACAGGCTCCCCGCTCAGCAGGGAACCTGCTTCTCCCTCTGCCCTTCCCTCTGCTCATGTTCTCTCTCTCTCAAATAAATAAATCTTAAAAAAAAAAAAACCAGGGGCGCCTGGGTGGCTCAGTGGGTTAAAGCCTCTGCCTTCAGCTCAGGCCATGATCTCAGGGTCCTGGGATCAAGCCCCGCATCGGGCTCCCTGCTCAGCGGGGAGCCTGCTTCCTCCCTTCTCTCTCTCTGCCTGCCTCTCTGCCTGCTTGTGATCTCTCTCTCTCTCTGTGTCAAATGAATAAATAAAATCTTTAAAAAAAAAAAAAAAACCACTAATAATGGGAAGAAACTCTAGGACTTAGAGAATTGGCCTTCTCTGCTGTTAACGGTTTTCAGATAGAAACCTGAAATGATGCATTGGAATGACCCACAAAACAGTGAGGCTGAGTGCTTACTTAGCATGCAAGCTGAGTCAGGTTATCATCTGTGCCTCTGAATTAAAAGAAGCTGTAGTAGAAAGAATATTGACTTAGAGTCTTAGAAAAATACTTAATCTATGAGCCTCAGTTTTCTCTCTGTAAAATGGGAACAATAATGCTTACTTCCTGTGATTAGGTAAGTGACAAGTGAGATTTGTTATTGTTTTTAAATGACTTCAATGTAAGGCTTTGTGCTAGAGATTGAGGATTAGAGCAGATAGCCCTTGCCTATCAAACAGTAGCTGGAAAAACAATTACAATATAGTTCTTTAAGCAGAATATAGCATACACAGCATCATACAGGAGCACCTAACTCAACCTCAAGGGTGAGGACAGACCTCTTGGAAGAGGTGGTGTCTGAGTGGCATCTTAAATAACTATCATTTAGAATTAGCCAGGTCAAAAGAGATAAGGTGTATGTTGCGTATGATGAACTGTGAAATGCTGTAACATAAATTCGTATAAGGATTCGATTTTTAAAAGAATCCCTTTTTTTTTTTTAAGATTTTATTTATTTGACAAAGAGGGAGAGATCACAAGTAGGCAGAGAGGCAGGCAGAGAGAGAGGGGGAAGCAGGCTCCCTGCAGAGCAGAGAGCCAGATGCAGGGCTTGATCCCAGGACCCTGAGACCATGACCTGAGCTGAAGGCAGAGGCTTTAACCCACTGAGCCACTCAAGCACCCCTAAAAGAATCTTCTGATGAAGTGGGGCACCTGGGTTCTCAGTCAGTTAAGTGTCTGACTCTTGATTTCATCTCAGGTCTTGATCTCAGAGTCAAGAATTCAAGCCCTGCGTTGAAAAAAAATTGCTGATGAAGTTTATTTTATATGCTGAGATGCATGGTCCTTAAATGTATGGTTTTGACAAATGTACAGCTTTGACAAATACACATACAACACTATTGAGATATAAAAACCATTTTCTTCCTAGCAATTATCCCTCCCAGGAGCAACCACTAATCTGATTTTATCACTGTAGATTACTATAGCCTACTCTAGACCTTTATTTAATATTTATTTTTTAAGATTTACTTATTTATTTGAGAGAGGAAGCATAAGCCAGGGAGAGAGGCAGAGGAAGAGGAAGAAGCAGACTCCCCAGCGAGCAGGGAGCTCGATCCCGGGACCCTGAGATCATGGGTCTCAGATCAAGGCAGACGCTTAACCCACTGAGCCACCCAGGTGCCCTGAACTCTATATATTTTATTTTATTTTTAAGTAATCTCTACCTCCAATGTGGGGCTGTCTTACAACTCTGAGATCAAGAGTCACATGCTCTACCAATTGAGCCAGCCAGGTGCCCCTATACTAGAACTTTATATAAATGGAACTATATAGAATATATGCTTTTGTGCAAATTCTCCTTTACTCAGCGTATTTTTGAGATTCATCCATGTTGTTAATCAGGGGTTTGATCCTTTTTATTTCTGAGTCTTATTCCATTGTGTGAATATACCCATTTCTTTATCTGTTCTTTTGATGGACATCTGGGCTGTTCCTGGTTTTTGGCCATTATGAGTAAAGCTTTGTGAACATTCTTATACATAAGTTTGTGTGGATATAAGTTTTCATTTCTTTTTAAGATATGTACCGAAGAATGGAATTGCTATATTATAGGCTAGATGATTTGTCTATCTTTTTAAGAAACTGCCAATAGTTTCCAAAGTGGTTTTATCATTTTACATTCCCACCAGCAAAATGTATGGGAGATACAAGTGCTCTATAGCCTTACCAACATTTGGTGTTGCCAGTCTTTTTCATTTTAACCATTCTAGTGGGGGTGTAGTATATCTTATTGTGGTTTTAAATCACATTTCTCTGATAACTAATAGCGTCAAGCAGATTTCATGTGTTTATTGGCCTTTCATGTATATGTACGTATATATTTTTGGTAAGTATATTTTCAAATCCCTTGGAAATCAGGAAAAAAAAAAGACCTACAGATTAAATGCAGTCCCTACCAAAATTCCAATAATCTTTTATAATCCAATAATTTTTATAGAAATTGACAAACAACCTGAAATTGATATGAAATTCAAGGTACTCAGAATTGTCAAAATAATGTTTTATAGAAAGAAAAAGAGATTGGAGGACTCACTTCCTGATTTCAAAACTTACTACAGAGCTATAGCAATCAAGACTGTGTAGTATTGGCCTAAGGATAGACACATAGATCAGTGGAATAAAATTAAGAGTCCAGAAGTAAACCCATACATTTCTGGTCCAGAAATGGAAATCTGACTTTTGGCAAAGATGCCAAGATAATTCAGTGAGGGAAAGAACAGTTTTTTCAATAAATGGTGCTGGTATAATCGAATAGCCAGACAGAAAAGAATGAATTTAGATTTCTCCCTGGCACCATATACAAAAATAGCTCAGAATGAATCAATCACCTAAACTTAAGAGCTAAACCTATAAAACTCTTAGAAAAAAACATAAAACAAATTTTTGTGACATTGCATTAGGCAACAGTTTCTTAGGTATGACATCTAGCACAAGCAAACAGAAAAAACAAATTGGACTTCATCAAAATTAAAAATTTTTTGTGTCAAAGGACACCATCAAGAAAGCAAAAAGAAAATCTGAAGAATTGGAGAAAATATTTGCAAGTCAAGTCATATAATTGGTAAGGATTGGCATCCATGATAAATAAAGGACTCATAATTCAACAATAAAAATAAAGGTAATCCAATTAAAAAGTGGGCAAAGGATGGGAACAGATGTTTCTGAAAAGAAGTTAAACAATGGACCAACATGCACATGAGAGGATGTTCAATATCATTAATCTTCAGGGAAATGCAAATCAAAACCACAATGAGAAAAAAAACCCAAAAACCCACAATGAGAAACCACTTCATATCATTTTGCATTTCCACCAGCAAATAGGAATGGCTGTAATAAAAAGAGACTGACAATAATAAGCATTACTGGTGTGGAGAAATTGGAACCCTCGTGCACTGCCAGTTGAAATGTAAAAAGTTGCAGATGCTTTGTAAACCAGTTTAGCAGTTCCTGAAAATGTGAAACGAGAGTTAACATATGATCTAGCAATTCCATTCCTAGGTAGGTACCTAAGAGAATTTATAACATTTCCACACAAAATCTGTACCTGAATGCTTATTATTAATATAATAATATTATAATAATATAATAATATTAACATAATAGCCCCACAGTGGAAAAAATCTAAATCTATCAATCAATGAATGAATAAACAACATAGTAGAATATTATTCACCCATAAAAAGGAAGGCGGTACTGATTCATGCTAAAACATGGATGAAGTCATGAAAACATGCTAAATGAAAGAAGTCAGGCACAAAAAGCCACTGTTTGTATCATTCCATTTATATAAAATGTTCAGAATGGGCAAGTCCTTATAGACGGAAAGATTAATGGTTGCCAGGGTCTGAGGGGAGAGGGACAATGGTGAATGACTGCCAATAATATTGGGTTTCTTTTGGGGGTGATGACAACCTTGTGAATATACTAAGGACCTTTAAATTGTACATCTTTAAGTGGTGACTTTTATGGTATGTGAATTACATCTCAATTTAAAAACCAAGAAGAAAGGTTTTAAGGGGCGCCTGGGTGGCTCAGTGGGTTAAAGCCTCTGCCTTCAGCTCAGGTCATGATCTCAGGGTCCTGGGATCGAGCCCCGCATCGGGCTCTCTGCTCAGCGGGGAGCCTGCTTCTCCCTCTCCCTCTGCCTGCCTCTCTGCCTACTTGTGCTCTTTCACTCTCTGTCAAATAAATAAATAAAATCTTTAAAAAAAAAAAAAAAAGAAAGGTTTTAAAATGAAATTTATAAGAACTTTTGTTTTGGAAACCACTGTGCAAGCACATCTAGATTATTAGAAGTGGCTGTGTCTCAGAGAGGAAAATCATCGCAAAGACTGCTTCCTCGCCCTCTCTTGCCCTCTCATATGCCTTTTCTGGTTGTGGAAACCTTTTCTTGCCTCTTTGCCTCTGTCCTGATTCTGCTTTCAACATCTCCCAGTTAAAACTCCAACCCTGCATTCCGGATCACTCTGAATCTGAAGCCAACTTTCTAGTTTCCAGAATTGAGCCAGTTTGCTTCTCTTAAGCCCTAGTTACTATCAAAATTCATCCTTGTTTAGGGGTGCCTGGGTGGCTCAGTTGTTAAGTGTCTGCCTTCGTCTTGAACCATGGCCCCAGGGTCCTGGGATCGAGTCCTGCATTAGGCTCCCTGTTCCACGGGGAGCCTGCCCCTCACTCTCTCTTTCTCTCTTGCTGTCTCTCATGAACAAATAAATAAAATCTTAAATTTAAAAAAAAAGGAAATATGTGAGAGACAGATTGAATAGAAGACAGCACGACACTTTTGTTTTCCAGGATAGAGGTTTGTATAGAGGGGTGGAGAGCCAAATGAGATCACTGAGATGTGAAGATCTATAGGGGGCAAGGGAGAAGGGGCCAGATCGGTGACACAGAGGGATGTGACAAACACAGGAGATACCTCGTTCTTGGAGACAGGCTGGAGAGAAGGATGAGTGCTTCCATGTGGATAAAGTAGCTCTGAAATGGACAAGAAGAAGAAGGAAGTTATAGGTGGCCGATACTGTGAGCTGATAGGTTCCTAGTTTGCTTTTCATTTGGGATATGACTTCATGTGCTAAATCAATGCTGCAAATATTAAGTCACATCCCCTTAAAGTGTTCTTTTTCTTTGCTTTTCATTTAGACTTTTAGGACCTTAAGGAACTCATGCAAAGTCATTGAAAGGTCAAAATGATACAAGCATTCATTTCACCCAACATTTAATTTAGTTTCAGTAGAATATTTTCATTAGTTTTTTCAAAAGATTTTATTTGAGAGAGAGCAAGCACATGAGTAGTGGGGGGAGGGGCAGGGGGGAGAGGGAGAAGCATAAGCCCTGCTGAGCGGGGGCCTGATATGGGGCTCAATCCCAGGACCCTGAGATCATGACCTGAGCCAAAGGCAGACGCTTAACTGACTGAGCCACCCAATTTTATAATCGTACCTCTACTAATGGTCCCAGTATAGTACACCAATTCTGTTGTTAGAAGAATTCTTCTACATCCTCTGGTCTCATAATCTGAAAGAGATGTGGGCTGACAGCCATTCTCGGACTCACTCTCAGCTCCAGAAAAGACTCTCTCTCAAGGCTGCCACAGCACTGTCAGCTCCACTTAACTCATTCTGTATAAATAAACCACTGAGAAAACGTAGCTGGTCATTTCTTATCAGCACAGATCAGCTTTCAGTCCATTAAGTGAAATTCTGCTTTAAAAAGTGCTTTACCTAAATAGTTAATCAGTATTTTTTAAAGTAATCCCCATGCCCAATGTGGGGCTCAAATTCATGACCCCAAGATCATAGAGTCGCATGCTCCACCTGCTGAGCCAGCCAGGTGCCCAGTTAATCAGTATTTTCTTTAAAAGATTTTATTTATTTATTTGAGAGAAAGAGAGGGAGGGGAGGGGAAGGACAAGGGAAGAGGAAGGAAGCAGACGCCCGGCTGAATGGGGCATCCAACATGTGGGGCTTGATCTCTCCTCCATCTCAGACCCTGAGATCATGACCCGAGCCGAAATTAAGAGTCAGATGCTTAACTGACTGAGCCACCCAGGCCCTCCAATTTATTTTTAGAGAGAAAGAGAGAGAGCATATGAGCATGGGCAGGGAGAGGGGCAGAAGTAGTGGGAGAGAATCTCAAGCAGATGCCCCACTGAGCGTGAAGCCCCCCCAGTTTCTCACTATCCTGATATCATAATCTGAGCCAAAATCAAGAATTGGTCACCCAACCGACTGAGCCACCCAGGCGCCCCTAATCAGTGTTTTAAATCAGAATTGCAAACAGTGATGAATTCCACTAGTTTGTTCGTTAAAGAGAGAGAGAGAGAGAGAGAGAGAGCTCACTGTCCATCGTACTATATCCCAGAATACATAAGCATTTCTAGATGAGAATCATACTCAGGATTTTTGCAAGGGCCCCTTAAAGTCATCTGATCCAACCACTTCGCAAGTGTATCCGATCTGTTACACTCCTGCCAAGTGGTAGTTCAGCCTAAACCTAAGCATCCCCTATTGGTGAGAACTCACTCCCAAAGTTGTTATTACAGAACTCTGTAAAAAAGTTTCCCATAAATAAATGTAAGCTTTTGCCTTACGGCTTGCGTGCCCTCTGGTCTAGCTCTGTGCTCCCACAGGTCCACACCGAACAAACAAGTCCAAGGCCTCTTTAATAGTCGGTTCTCTAGAAGCTAAAGAGCAATCTTTCAATAGATAGCCGTCTAATACCTATAATTCACCTAGCTGGCATACAGCTTTAAAAATTACTCTGGGCAAGTTGATACACTTGCAAATCTACTTTCTGGATAGTAGAGAATGATTCATTTTTCCCTTAGATGACAAAATTTTCAGCCTCCATAAACTACTACTGAAAATTCTTAGCTTTCTGTGCGCCACGAAGTTTAAAATAAACTAAGTTTGCAAACACATGCTAAATACATCAAATTATTTAAATTTTTTATTATGACAATTGACATATATTAAGTGAAAGAAATGACAGAAGTATTATAATAAAACATTTTGAAAGAAAAAGTTACACAATTAGGCCAACAGCTATAAAATAGCTTTAGGCCTGGCTTATAACACCAAGAGTTCTGATCAGACTGTAGTGAGACATTGAACATTTCATTAACAAAAAATATTGGCACCAGCCACAACATATTTTGGTTGTCACTTACAAGGAATATTATATTTAAACAACTATGCACTGCAATTCTAACACACTGGGTGTTCATACACTGCAGTTAACCCCTGAAGCTTTAAGCTACCAGGAATTCCCATATTTTCTGTGCACAAGGTTTACTTTGTGCATTATTGGAATCACATTTCCAGTTTTCAAATCTCCCCCCCCAACACACACACACATGCAGTAACATTATATGTGGCAGAGAGCACTCCAGTTTCCTGTTTGACTAACAGCACGTTCCTGATTACCTCCACAGTTTTATACTAATCTTGGAGCTTCTGCTTTAGCTCTCGTCTCCTAGAAATAAAATAAAGCATTCTGAGACCCTATTCCAGGAATAATTTTTTATGCATAGGAAAATAAAGCATTTCATATAAGCATGTCTGAAAATCCAAGAGGCATTTTGATCAAATACTCCCTGAATCTCAGCTATTATTACTTTAAAATCAAAATGAAAATTTAACATATACCATTTATAAATTCTTATCTGGAATTTGTCTTCTTCACCTGGAAATTCATGATTCCCAGGCTTCTCCTCTGAATGGATGATGCTAGCAAAGAAATGGACAATCCCACATTAGCTGACAATAGATTAAGGTAGTTTAGATAGAAATTTTGACACACTTAGATGAATTTAATTCTTTATAAAGATACACTTGTGCTATATAGATGAGGAGTTAGAACGGTAAAATTATCAGATGGCAAACATACTATAAGCTATGGTGAAATGTGCCATGTAAAAGACGGCTAGAATCAGCAACACTACTAGCTTTAAAGGTACTTTTCATCAAATGTCAAGAGAATTGGGATTTGAATCTGATATCCCTTCCAGGAGAAAAATACGCCTGTGGCGTTAAGTCTACTGAATAACGAGAACCAAATCAAGCAATTCTAGTTGTTTTCCCTCCTTTCACAGACTGAAAAGAAAGCCAAGCTCTGCCCAACCCACCCCACCTATCCCAGCCCGGGGCGCTCCCTTTCCAGGTGTTCGCAAAACCTCCTGGCAGGTTTGGGCAAGCTACAATTCAGATGCTTATCAAGAAGCTACTTTGCTAAGAGAACAAAATACCAGACTAACATTGAGAATACCCTAGTTAGGCATCACAAAAATCACACACTATAATATGCTGTTAACTGCCAAATTTAGGCTATGATAGCTGTTCCGAAATTGAAAGTTCATTTACACTAATATAAACTAGATCCATGTGTGCACATGTATGTGTCTATGTGTGTGTGTGTCTATACGTGTTTGTGTATAATTTTCATGCAATGATCTTAAAGCTTTGGAGACAAGGGTTATTAGCCTAATTCCAAGGCTTGTCCACATAGCAGTATTGACATGCACCAACTCTGCTAAAGGGCAGGAAAATGAAAAAGACCATGGCACAGATTTTTAAACAATTTTAGGTTTAATTACATAATGCACCTGTAGATGTTCTAGCATAAACACAATTGTAAAAATCTACATCCTATTTTAGGGTATTTTTCCACCTCCCAACCCTTAAAAGCTGTACAGTTATATAAAAAATGTGACTCTCAAGCAAAATAAACTTTTTTTTTTTGCAACATACAAAATAAGTTAAATGATTCAGAAGGTCTTGAGCCATTAAGTATCCCGATGACTGTGTTCTGGCCATCCATAGGCATGACATGCAGCTACTGGTCTGTGACCAGAACTCAATAAATACAGGTCAAACAAAACCCCAAACACTTAAATTAGATTTCTTTAGAAAGTGATGAAAGTCAAGAAAATATATAATCAGGGTTAACAATTCCATTCTTAACTTACATCATCCAGTGGCAAAATGAACAAGGCAGTCACTCAGTCCTTAGTGCATCTACTAGCTTGTACCGGTTTGGCAAAAAACACAAATGTAGTTCCTTTAAATGTCTTTTCTCATTCAAAATGTCTAAGGAGCTTAATTAATAAATTTCTATTCATCTAATAATTTGTTATGCCCTCTCATATAACTTATGCATAGGACAGATATATCTTAAAAGTTACTAAAATAAAAATAACATTTTCACTAACTGAAATCACCATGTGCCAGAACTGGGTTTGCAGCATTTCCCAGAATGATATCATATAAATATAAAATGAAAAATAAAATTGAGCTCACATGACCAAACTGAAGGGGAAAAAATCCACTAATGGAGTCCTAATCAATTTCTGAGAGGGTTCATATGAACAAAAGAAGCATTGAGTATATAATCTAAAATGGTTCTAAACCAAGCACACTACAGTTTGGCTTATGAAGACTGCTTGCTTGCTAGGGAATGACTCTTCTTTGATGTATGTTACATAGTTACTCAGCAATTCTTGGCACTCAAAAAATGATAAATGATAATTTAAGTGAAATATCTTGAAAACAAATTATTACGTGTACACATAACACAACAACCCAGTTTAAATACACTGATAGCAAAGAGCCTTGTCTTTTCAGATTGGTATAAAAATAAGAAAACCAGCAGCTGAACTGCCACTTGCCAAGTAGGTTTACAGGTACACACTGGGAATGGTGGATAAAATAGGAATGGATTTTATTCTAAGAAGGTCTAATAACAATATTAAGCAGAGGACTAGGTAGATTATAGCAGATATGCAGTCTTGGCATTCTTACTTCTTAGAGAATCAGGAATATTTTCTTAGAATGTCAAACCAAGAAGAGGAACTTCACTATTCTTCTCTAGACTTTCCGTGATTAAATGTTCATAATTTCACATCAGTCACTATTATTTGTCATATGTCTTTTTGCAATGTCAATTAATGATTTCAAAGTTTTCGTTTTTAATTTCCGCTAACATCTAAAGTATGTATACACATATTAACTTATATATATATATATACATACATATACGTATGTTCTATTTTTTAAAAAAGATCTGGGTCTTTGAATACTTGTTGTACAGCTGTGAGGCAATCCCGGACCTGTTTCACTGTGTTGCTGAAGGGCAGAGTTCACCACTTTCTCTGAATATTCAACTTACAGATTCCTTGGGTTCCTTCCAGTCATATGGTAGAACCAGCGCACGGTTAACATCATTCATCCCCACAAACACAAGCTAAAAGGCATTCTCTGTGACAAAGTAAATTCCATCAATCCCATTTAAAAACTGCCAACATTTCCCCACCATTTTACCTCTAAGCAAGTAAACGCCTACATTTCTCTTAGTATATATACTTTGCTCAGATGCATACTATGGATTGGGCTCTATCAACCAAAAAGTGAAAACTGGAGTTTGTAATATCCCTTTAAAATTTCTTTGTTAAAAATGTTTTTTTCAACAACTTCTTTAGCATTCAAAGTTCTTGGTTCTTTGGCAGGTCATATTAAAAAAAAAAAAAAGACTATCAGACATAAATTTATTCTAAACGAAACTCCTCTTTATTCTCTGCATCTGCAACCTTGACCAACTGGAAAAACACGTGTCAAGGAAACCCAACCTCAATGTTACGGAGTAAACTCTTGAAACGCTCTCTGCCATCATTCTCCAATAATGTGCCAACAATGGAAAATGTTTTACACTACACCCTATTTCATCGACACAAGTCTACAGAACTGAAATGTGTATTTTCAGTGTGAGTTCCTTTCATGTATTTTAATTCAAAGCTTCTGCTTCGTGAAAATTTGGCTAGTTTTCAAACCTTTACAGAAATTGCGAACTAAATATTCTGTGCACTAAACTACGTCTCCCCTTAATACACGTGCTAGACTGTGGAGTATGACACTGGGAGTCCACCTGTATTTCAAAAAAGGTTTAAAGTATTAAAGGACTCTATTATATGGCAGCTACGGATGGATCTAAATCCATGGTTAGTACTCTTGAGGATCCAAGATGTTCAAAACTCTAGATGAACTGCTGCTTTCCTATACTCTGTCCAGTTCCTAATGACTGAGTTAAATCTTTGGATACAGGACATTTACTTTTTCCTACATTTCTTTTTAACTTCTTCAAAGCATGTTCAGTTACTATTTCAGTGAACACAAGACTCTATGAGGGACTAAATCTAATCACCAAACAGCAGACTTGGTTTTGAACTGTCCAACGTTTAATCGCCCATAATTAACCTGTCTGCATAATAATTTGTAAGTTCAGCTGCTTGGATTGCACTCCTTGAAGATGAAACGGTAAATTGGCTTAATCAGAATGTAAGGTTAGAAGGCAGACATTCACTATCAAGTTCACAAACACTTAATTCAAGTTCGGTAAATTAATTGGCAGCAAAAGTGGTATCGTAACCCATGTCAGTGGGATCTATGCTTACTTGAAAACTCAGTCTTTACTATGATAACAATGACCTTTTGCTCTCTGTAAGAGAAAGGTAAAAAGAACTCCTTTATTTCACATTAGGCATCCTGTAAAATAAATAATCTACTCCACCGGATACTTATCACTTGCTTAACTATGGAGTGGTGGAAGCAGGAGTTGATGTGTCCAGAGGTAGAGACAGCGTACACGGGAGTTTCTACAGGTAGTGGCTTTCCCCAGCTGCAGGACTAAAATGGTAGAGGAAGAATGGGGGCAGGAGAGGCCTCCAGCACATTCTCACCACTTACCTTGCACTAGTAGGAATCCTTCCATTGCCTGCCTGTTAGATAGTTAAAAAGGCTAACTAACATTCCGGCCCGACTTTCAAACAAATGAACAAACCTGGCTAGAAAGGAGGCTTGGTACCTTGGTACCTTGAATATGGCTCCTTACGTAACCCTGCTCTATGTCTGTTAAGTGTAAGCCCTTCCCTCCCTTCCAGTGGAACACTGTCTCAAAATAAAAATCACAACTTGCTTGGAACCACATGCTATTGGTGCATCCTATTTTTAGGCTGCGTTCATTATTTTATTTTTTTATACAGATACATATACATTGCTAGAATCAAAGCAAAAATATTAATGGGCAGGTACTACACAACTAAAGTGAAACAAAACGAAACAAACAAAAGAACCAACAAATGAAAAACAACAGCTATAAACTTTCAAGGCCAAAAGATAAGATTTCAGGGCAACACCTGTTGAGGAAGGAAAAGAAGGAGTATAAAGTTTCTAGAGAGGTATTTATAATGCAAGTCTAATGCCAGCTTTTTAATAATAAAAAAGAGAAGTGCTTTACTATACACTGACTAGCACATATAATGCTTAATTTGGAAAGAAAAATTAACAAAGTTCCTTGGGCCAGCAGCAGATATGGTGTGTCCATTGCCGGCAACAGACACAACACCGGAACAGAAAAACCCAAATCCCAGGGCAAAAGTATTCACAGAAGTAATGGCTGAAGGTTTCAGAATTGGACAGGCAAGGTTTAATCACAAGTGCTACACTTTGTACAATGTTATTTATGGCTCTGCCTGAAATTTTACAGCTGTAACAGTAACTAAATAAGACAAAGTTCATATTTTAGTGTCAATTACATGTTAGATACTTAGTTATAAACCCCTTTTTCTTGAAACAAAGGGCTCATCTTTCATTAAAGTGTTGAGATGTTTCAAATGGATGTCATGCCCGTTAAGTATATTGGCGGTTCTCAATCAACTCTAGGTTGGTCGTGTGACTATTAATGAATTTTAATAGAAGTCTAACGGCCAAAGGCCAAAACTACATTCAAACCCTGCTAATATATCCAGGCAGATAGGAAATTCCAACACACACACACACACACACACATATACACACACATACATGCTAAAACTCAAACTAAAAACCTCCCAAAGGAACTGCTTTGTTTGTAGACTTCAATTTGAAGTAGATACTAAGGGCAAGAATAGACCAGTTAAAATTCACCTGAAAATCCTTTCCCCGTCATCAAATGTGCTAAAATACCGCTGTCAGCTTAGCATCTCTTCATGTATGTTATGTAAAGATGTTTTTCTTTGAAAATGGGATATTCCAGATATTTAAATAGTAAGTGGCCAGAAGACAAGAGTTACACTGGCTGCAATGTTTACAGTCCGTCCACCTGGGCCTAAAGAAAGACCATCCTTCTTTCACTAATAACTCTCTACTGATAGGATATTAGAGGCCACCTCAATCACCACTGCATAAAGCTGCTTAAAAGAAATTTTGCTGCTAGCACAATCTGGTTGTCAAAGCTTCATTATACATTTTACTGTACAAATGTTTTTCAGATGATTCTTTTTTTTAAACAAGAAATTCCGCTATAACAGAAACTCAGGTTAGAGTTTTTAATGATGGTGCTTTCTCCATCTCTTCTTTATTAAGTGTGGTTATCTCCAATAGTAAACAAGTTGATATCATGAATGCTGTTACTGAATGACTTATGTATGATGTTATCTACAGTTCTCAAACTGCAACGATACAGACTGGAACTTTTAAACAGTCTGTTCATCATCATCTATGCCATGAATGTTTAAATATAATATATATTTAATATGAAAAAGCTAAAAGCACAAGTGCTTTCTCCCACCCCTAATTCTGTTTTGGGCCCTCACAGATTCGGAATGCATTCTTATCCACCCTTTTCCACAAAGTCAGGAGAGCTCAGGAAATATAAAGTCAAAAATATACAAATCTTTGTTGTTATTATAATAAGATTTTTTTCCATGAATGAAATTACCAAGGACCATGAACTTGGAAAAAGAAAATCAAAAGGAATTTACAGCAATTATTTATCTTCAAAGTTCAAAACTGGTCACTTCACAGAAAGACTTCAGGGTTTGTTGAAATTTTTCTTCTAAAAAGTCATTCTGTAGTGGAGTTTTCTAGGAAAAATAAAACAGCTTTTAATAACTGGCCCGCTGGTGTGAGAGCTACCGTGGAATAAATTAGCACAAAAATGGAAAAAAAGTCTTATAACTGTTCACTGTTACAGACATAATCAACAAGGTCAGTCACTCTTAAAAGCTCATCTTCCTCCTCTTCTGGTGCCCCTGCCTCCTGCCCACCATTTGTCCCATTGGGGGCCAGGCTCGCACTGGCTGTGCTGTTGTCCTTGGGGGTCTGAGGCTTCTCAGCTGGCTTGCCAATCAAGTTCTCAATGGCTTTGCCAGGACTCTGTCCATTGGTGGAAGGCAAGTCCACTAAACTATAGTCCAAGGGGCTCCCCACCTTGCCTACATTTTCAAAGTCCTCTTCCTCATCGCTGTCTATCCGATAGGGCTTCTTGGTGCTCTCCTGTTCTGAGGGCAGGACCCTGGGCTGGCTGTCATGGGCAGGCTGATCTGCATCTCCATGAGCATTGTCACAACTCTCCTCCTCGTCTGTCTCGATCCGGTGTAGCCGTTTTCGAGATGGTTTGCCTTCTTCTTCCTCATCTGCTTCTGAATACTCATCTGTGCTTCGACCCCGCTTTCGAACTGACCGCTTTGATTCTTTAGCTAGCTCATCATCTTCAGAGTTCTTGGACATATAGCTCTCTAGAATAAACAGCACATTAAGCCATCGACACAGTTAACCACAGCAGATTTAGTAATTTTCCTTTTCCTCCCCATATCCCCACCATGTCCTGCTTGCAGACTTGCCCGTGCATCCTATTTCCCTCCAATAACTGGCCTGGTTTCTCTCTCCTCTCAGGCCCGTAACAATCCACAGAATGATCCACAGTGTGTGTTTTAACTAAGATTTTAGGAAAGAGCAAAATCACAATGTTTAGAAAACAAAACAGGATGATCCTTAAATTAGATGAAGACTGGGTGGTCACAAACTGAGAAACTCCTATCCACTATCCCTCCAATTATGGAATCATGTACACAGACTGATGAGGAAAGATTAAACTGAGCACCCAACTCTGGGCATCTATAACAGTGCGCTAACTCTTAACCCAGGTTATTAAATGTCCTTCCTCGGTAGTCTCTGAATGTCTTCTTCTTGTCTGTATTTACATATAGGTGGTCTCATCTAATCTCGTGGCTGGGCATCTATATGCTGATGACTTTGTTCTAGGCCACCCCTAAATTCCAGACTCATGTATCAACAACTTGCCTACTCAACATCTACGCTGGGGATTTCTAAACAGGCATTTCAAACCTGACATGTCCTGAACCAAGGTCCTACACTTCTGCCTTAAACCTGCACGGCTCTGGTCTCCCTGATCTGAGTTACCGGCAACTCTATTGTTCTAATCACTTGGTCATATTTTGATTGCTTTCTCTCTCCCATCTAACCAAACAGTAAATCCTCTGAATCTACCTTCAAAATATAGCTATCATATTTCATATGATATTTCATATGATATGATATCATATCATATATCATATCACTGCCTTTCACCCCTTTACTACCATTGCCCTAGTCTCACCAACCATCATTTCTCACTGGGCCTATTTCAGTGGGTTCCCAAAGGGTCTCCTAGATTCTGCCCTTCTCCCCTTAAATTTATTCATAACACAGCTACCATACAGCAAACTAAAATATAAGTCAGATCATATCACTGCTCTGCTCAAACTCCTCCAATTATTTCTTTTCTCACAGAGAATCAGATCCAAAGTTTATACTATATAATGGCCTGCGGTGCTATCCCATATGGTAGTTGTTCATCATGTGTGGCTATTTTAAATTTAAATGAATTAAAATTAAGAATGAAAACTACAGCTCCTCAGTCCTACCAGTCACAATGAAGGCGCTCAACAGCCACATGAGGCTAGTGGCTACCATCCTGAGCAGCACAGATAGAGCATATTTCCATCACCAGAGGAAGTTCAATCAAATGGCACAGTTCGTCAGGGGTCGGCAATTGTTTGTTTTGCTTTTTTGTAAAACAGCAGGCCTGACAGTCTCTATTACAACTACTCAACTTTATGCAAAAGAAGCCACATACATTTCCACAGTATGTAAGAAACAATGGGGGTAGCTGGTCCAGTTAAACTTGATTTACAAAGTATTTACACAAACAGGTGGGTTACAGTTGCAGACTCCTGCTCTTCATGATGGGTCCCCTGTTGATCTCTTATCACCTCACACAATTCTTCCTTTCTCTCATTCTCCTTTGACCACCCTGGCCTCCTCTCTCTCTGTTCATGAACACACCAGGCACACACCTGCCTCCATCTGCCTGCATCACTCTTCTTTCAGATAAATGCATGACACACACTCAACATTATGTCAAGTCTGTACTGGAAGGCTGCCTTCTTAGGGAGGCGTTCCTGTGGTGCCCTATCTGAGATCCCAGCCTCTCTCCCAACCCAACTCCTCTTTCTCCTTTATTCTTCTCCACAGCATTTATCCCCACCTAATATAGCATAGGTTCTACTTCCTTATCTTGTTTATTATTTCTCCCCCTAATTGAAATAAGGGTTACATATGGGGGCCACATGTTTTTGGCTGTTTTGTTCACTGTCACAGTGCCTAGACTAGTGACCAGTGCGATAAGTACTTGTTTTTAATACTGAATTTGTTTGTGTTCAAACAAATTCATGTGTTCAATGACACATGAAGATCAATACACACAATCAGATGTTCATCTCCTTTTGTTAGCCTCCCATATTCAAACATTTTTTTCCCTTTCTTTCCTGGCTTGGGCTCAAACTTAACTGATAAGGATCTTTGAAATCTTCAAGACAGATCATAAATAATGGAGAATTACATAAATCAAAAGAGAAAGGGGCAAAGGGGCGGGTTAGAATCATTTAAAAGAGCTGGAATAACAAGGCTATATGGATATCACAAATCGCATTTTAGAGCTTTTCCTATACTCTTGGTATGGAGCACAGCTGAAACTATTAAGAAATACAACTGAAGCTCACTGTCAAGGTGTAAAGAGACAGCAGGTCCCTGTATTTGCAACTGTTTAGTTATCCAGGGCATAGGTTATCTCAAAATAAGGGCTGTGAATAATAAGGGAGCAGAAGAATTCTTGCTCAGATCTTAATTTTCTGGGACTTGTCTATTTCAATGAAGAATTATTACAATGGAGACATTAAAAATTAGTATCTTATCAAGTATCATTTATTTTAACTATAAAAGGGATCAGGCAAAAAATAATGGATTTTGTCTCAAAGATATCACTGTTTATTACTGAATTTCTATGAAATGGTACAGAACCACAACCCTGACTTTACTTTACAGCTTCTGTTAATGCCTTGTCCAAACTTACATAAACTGGAGATCTACTTCTTACCTTCACTCTCTGAGCTGGAAAGCCTACGCTTGTGAACTCGTCTGATTTCTTTCCCACGTCGTAAACTCTTCTGGGAACCATCACTTTCAGAATCTTCTTTGTAGTTAATTTGTCTCTTCTGGTTCCTCCTTGACCGCCTTCGCCGAGTTTCTACAAAATCATCACTAAAATCATCGCTAAAATCACTTTCTGTTCAAGGAAAAACAAATACAAAATTTAAGTCTATTAATGAGTAATGTAATTAGCCTAGGTTATAAAAATGTAAAGCTCTTAATAAGAAGGGTTCAGTAATAACAATTTTTAAATTAATAATAATGGTTATAAGTCTCTCTCGCTCTTTTTTTTGAGTAGGCTCCACGCACAACATGGGGTTCGAACTCACAAGCCCAAGACCAATAGTCACATGCTCTA
The DNA here is from genome assembly GCA_028646535.1 of Procyon lotor. Lineage (NCBI taxonomy): Eukaryota > Metazoa > Chordata > Mammalia > Carnivora > Procyonidae > Procyon > Procyon lotor. The sequence continues at coordinate 46,934,674 of CM053613.1, forward strand.
CAGGCACCACTGCAAGTCTCTTATTTTCCCCTCAGTATTATGAGCAAATGCGTAGAGGTCTTTAATGCCAAAGCTTACTAATGTTTCTTATTAGCAGCCAATGTTTGAGAGTAAAAGATGTTTTATACTATCTTTAGCTCATTCAACCTAAAGCTACCCAGCCAGCTACACGGCTGCTCTTCTAGGTGACTATTTGGTTACTATTCTGCCTCAAAATAATCTGCTCTTCCTATGGGTACAGATGTATGGTACAGTTACAACTTCACAATGTACTGCACAGATTAAAATCTCTAATCCCAGAAAACTGAGAAACCTGTTTTGTTTTTTTTTTTTTTTTTTGAGAAACCTGTTTTAAAGAAGTATAGAATTAGGAGTTATATTTTTTTTTTTGGCTTTTTTCCATATGGAAATCAAATCTGCTAACTACAGCATACAGGGTTACTTCAAACTCTCAAAGTGTTGTTAAATAGCACTATCCTTACCATCTCTGATTAGTAAACAAGAGACTGACATTGTGGGAGAGCAGTTTTTCGGGGGTGCTAACAAATTCCACTGAATTATCACATGTAGCCTTGTTCTCTAAAGAATTTCAAACATTTCAAAATGGCTCACCAACAGTCTGCAGGAGTCCCTACTGGACAAATCTGGGAAAAACTTAGCTTACATAGTGATGATAACATATTATATCCACAGACTAAAATGAGAATCCATAAGTGTATACTGATATAAAGAAATAAATATATAGGGGAGAAGGAAAAGCACTTTCTTAAAGAACACCAAATAATAAATATAAAAGGGATGATGGGGCCAGGAAATCATCAATGAATGCTAAAACTATGGATGAAACATCTGAAGAAATGATATATATATAGTTTCAAAATGTCCTCCTACAAATTACTGCTAATTATAAAGGGAAAAATCTTGGAGACCTGGAGAACATAAATTAGTTCTGTGATATCCTGCTGAAAAATGTATGATCTAATCAGGAAAAAACTATGATTGAGGGACATTTTACAAATTAACTAGGGTGTATTCTTCAAAAATGTCAGAATCAATATAAACAAAGTTTGAGGAATATTCTAGATTAAAGGAGACTAGAGACATGAATAAATGCAATGTGTACTCCTAGATTAGATCCTGGACTAGAAAAAAATTGATATAAAGGACAATTTTGGGATACCTGATGAAATCTGAATATATACTGTTAATTAGATAAAGTAGTTTATCAATGTTTTATTTATTTTTAGAGATTTTACTTGTTTGAGAGAGAAAGAGAGAGAGCACGCATGAGCAAGGGGAGGGAGAGGGGCAGAGGGAGAGGGAGTAGTAGACTCCCCTGCCGAGCAAGGAACCTGATGTGGACCTCGATTCCAGAACCCTGAGAAAATGACCTGAGCCGAAGGCAGATATTTAATCCACTGAGCCACCCAGGTGCCCCTCAATGTTTTAAAATATCTTATTTTGGGGCGCCTGAATGGCTCAGTGGGTTAGAGCCTCTGTCTTCGGCTCAGGTCATGATCTCAGGGTCCTGGGATCGAGCCCCGCATTGGGCTCTCTGCTCAGCAGGGAGCCTGCTTCCCCCCTCTCTGCCTCCTTCTCTGCCTATTTGTGATCTCTCTCTCTCTGTGTGTCAAATAAATAAATAAAATCTTTAAAAAAATAAAATAAAGTATCTGATTTTGATAATCTACTATGATTATATAATATATAAAACAAAAATCCCGTAAGCCCAGCCAGGTGAAGGATGTACTGCTCCTTCCTGGCTGTGACATTTCCTCAGTAAGAGGACAGCTACCTATCTGCCAATTCTACAAAGTACTCCTATCTGTTCTTTTAGATGCTGTGCCTATCACTATTTATTCAGTTAATAGGGATAAGTATAAAATATAAGAACATCAACTACTGCTAACTTATAAAAACAAATGAATCACTCACTGATAGTGATCTAAGTGTTAGAAATAACTGCTAAACCTTCTCTTTCCAACTGCTACATTTTTGAGAAAAATGTTCTTAGCTTATTAAGAATGAATCCAAAGAAACTCTATGAAGATAGTCTAGGCATAGAAACTTTGCACCAAAAGAATTCATTACAATCCTCAATGAATCTGGTATGCAGTTAGCACATCCATCTGTACTTATTATTATACATCCATCTGTATTTATTATAAAAGATTTTATTTATTTGTCAGAGAGAGAGCAAGAGAGCGAGAGAGCAAGCACAAACAGGGAGAACAGAAGGCAGAGGCAGAAGCAGGCTCCCTGATAAGCAAGGAGCCTAATGTGGGGCTCGATCTCTGGACTCTGAGATCATGACCTGAGCCGAAGGCAGACGCTTAACCAACTGAGCCACCCAGGTGTCCCTATTTATTTATTTTTAACAATTTATTTATTTGAGAGAGAGAGCAAGAGAGAGCATGAACAGGGAGGAGAGGGAGAAGCAGACTCACCACTGAGCAGGGAGCCCAATGTAGGGCTTGATCCCAGGACCCTGGGATCACGACCTGAGCCAAAGGCAGATGCTTAACCGACTGAGCCATCCACATGCCCCTGTATTTGTTTTCACAGGTATGCTTTATGTGCTTTCTGTGAAAAACTTGGTTACTAGTGAGTCATAAGAAAAATTCCAAGTTTTATCAGAAAGGTTGTATTACAAACAAATGGAATTTTATCTTAAGAACTCTTAACTCCAAAAGTTCTAAGAATTGGTGTGGTGTGATACGCGTACAAATTATTTTTACCAGAGTCTCTACTGTTCTCCTCAGACTCCTCCTCTTCATCATCATCAGAGTACTTTTTCTTTGGGGTCTTTCTCCGCAAACGCCTGCTTTGCCTCATTGGCCGGGAAGGATGTCGCCTCAGTCTCCGGCTACAGAAATCAGTGTCGCTGTCATCATTAGACGGTGGGTCTTCTTCACTTTCATCTGGGTTTTCATCAGATACAACAAACTCATCTTGAGATCTGTCCAAGAGAAACCAGAGGAATTATGATTCTGAGTTCAAATTCTAACAAGTCCAATGAATCATTCAGTAGTGGTTAATGTAACTTAGATAATTCTATCAATTTGTCTATTAATAAAATGGAGAAAGGTTTTGCCATCTATTTTTCTCTTCAGAGGAGTTAAGAAGATGAACTGATGCTGATTTTTGTACAAAAATTGCTTCGGCATCTTGGGATGTCCCGCACATGCCTAAATTTAACACGTCCCAAAGAGAACTCATTCTTTCCTAACCTATTCCTCTCTTCTGGTCTCCGAGCCTTATATTTGGAACTATTACCTATCCAGTAACGCAGACCAGAAACCTGGTATTTTTCCCAATTTCTCCCTTTTCATTTCTCACATCTAATGAGTTATTAGCTCCTCTCTGAGTCACCCTCTTAAAGATACTATCTCAAACCTGATCCCTCTTCTCTGTCGGGCACTCATCTCCCACCCAAACCACGACAGCAATTGCCCAGGGAGTCCCGCCAGTCTCTCGACTCATTTCCCCTCCAGAGAGCCTCCAAATGAATGCCAGGGTGAATTCTTCTGAAACAAACCTCATTAGCCTGATGCTTAAAAACCCATTTATGGGCTTTCATCATCGTCCGGGTGAGAGTGCAAACTCCTGTGCATGACAAACAAACTGCTCCACCACCGGGTTCCTTTCTATCTTTTAGCCACACCTCCAGCTGAGCACGCCTTACTTCCTCCCCGTATTCTTGCCGCCCTGAAATACCAGGACTTTCCTAAGTATTCCACAACGTCCGACGCCTTGCTGTCTTCAACGTGTGACTGCTCTTAGGGTAAAATCTCAAACTCACTAATTGGCCCAATTTATTCCCCCTCAAATTTCAGATCAAGCTTTATTTCCTCTCTAAGGCTTTCCCTGAACACTCTAAATTTATCAAACTCTTCCTTTAGACCCTAACCTACGTTAGGGTTAACTTGACCTACACTTAGTAGCAATCACAGAGAATGACTTTTTTGTGGTTTTCGTGTTTGTCTCTCCCCCTAACAATCTGAGAGGAGAAACTCTGCGGTATTGTTTCAACACTTGCTCTGCAGGAAAATCTTTCCCCATGTTCCATATTGGATTATCTGCCCCAACCCAAACCTCTGCGGGTCACCAGAGAATAGTACCTAATCACCTCTCACATTTGGCTAAGAACCTCTCATGGACATGTTGGCGGAAGGCGGCATGGAGATGCACAGCAAATGAACGCTCGATTCCAGTTAATAAAACTTAAATACGCTTCTGAATATTAAACCACCATAAACCTACTTTGTTTTGATCTAAAAAGAACCAAGATCCACACTCTTGAATCTGTTTTAAACAGCCTGAAAATAAAAAGAGACTGTCCATGTGCACCAAGGACCAAAGCCCCGTCACAGCTTGGCCGAGCCTCTCTTCGAGCCTCATTTAAGCGGGTACCTAGGGAATGAATGGGATCTGCTGGCAGAGCACGCACCCGTCGCTGATCTTGAATTCATCCTCACTCTCTTCTTCATCCAGGTTGCTGTCACTGTCCAGATCATTCAGTCGCCGGCGTTTCTTCCGGCGCGCAGCAGCTGCCCTCTGAGGTCGTTTATTTTCTTTTCTTTCTTCATCCAAAATAGTAGAGATGTCCTTCCCACGGTGACCTGTGATGGTGGAGATATCTTTTCCTCGGCCGGCTCCTGAGTTCGGGGTGGGGTGGGGTGGGGTAGGCGATAAGGGGAATAGAGGGAGGAAGAGAGATGACGGTTTGTTTATTAAAAGCTTCTCTTTAATATCTAGAGCTGTCCTTGTTCGTGTTTGGGCTCATTTCTTTTTCCCTAGAAATAAGCAGTTTCCTCCCAACTTCAGCTGACAGAGCTCTCATCAAGAGAATTTTTGGATGTGTTTAGTCTACTAAGAAGTTCACCACGTAAACAACTTCTTTTTTAAAAATTTGATATAATTGCATATATAACATTCACCCTTTTGAAGTGTATAGTTGAGAGGTTTTTAGGAGTCACGAAGTTGTACAACAGTCGCCACTAACACATTCCAGAACATTTTCATCAACCTCAAAGGAACCCTAATACCTATTAGCAATCACTCAAGAATCTCTTCTCCAAAGCTGTCTTTTGGACATGGCTTTCGAAAGAGACTAATCCGTTTTCTTTTAGTGTGTGTGCAGGACAGAAAAGGTGGGAATCCACAGCAAAGCTGTATATAAGGTGCAGAGCCCGGGAAAAGCTGGTGACTTCTTCACACAGCCTACTCACTACTAATCCTCTTCAGAGTTTTCCTAAGTATGAATGGAAACCACAACGCTCCACACTAGAGCACTGGTAATTCTCTATATCACTCTCATTAAATTACCTTCAAATCCTTCTGTTTTTATGTCACCTGTTAAAGACTATGAAATTAATAAACTGATTTTTAAAGGTTGATCTAAAATAATCATTCAGATTCAGATTATCCATAATTTTTAAGATTCTGTATCTGTAGTGATCTAAACATAAACAACAAGAAAGTTTTTTTTAAAGATTTTATTTTTTTAAATTTTAAATAAAATTTTATTTAAAATTAAAAAAATTTTTTTTTAAATATTTTTTTTTTCTTAAAAGATTTTATTTATTTGACAGAGAGAGAGAGAGAGAAAGAACGAACACAAGGAGGCAGAGAGGAAGGCTCCCTGCTGAGTAGAGAGCCCAATGTGGGGCTCAATCCCAGGACCTGAGATCATGACCTGAGCCAAAGGCAGAGGCTTTAACCCACTGAGCCACCCAGGCACCCCAACAACAAGAAAGTTTAAGTGTGTTTTCTATTTGGAGGCAGAAGTAAATTTTTTTTTTTAATTTGAATTTTTTTTTAAAGATTTTATTTATTTATTCAACAGAGAGAGAAATCAAAAGTAGGCAGAGAGGCAGGCAGAGAGAGGGAGGGAGGCAGGTTCCCCACTGAGCAGAAAGCCTGATGCGGGGCTCGATCCCAAGACCCTGAGATCACAAACTGAGCGGAAGGCAGAGGCTTTAACCCACTGAGCCACCCAGGTGCCCCAAAAGAAGTAAATTTTCTAATGTATGGAAGAACATTTACATTTTATATCAGGTCATAAACCTACTCAAAAAATAATTAGTAAGATCTGAGTATACTCAGATTGACACTATGTTCACAAACTACTTTGAATCTCAGACATTTAACATCACTAGAGAATAAAAAAATATATATGCTTACAGCTCTAATCAGTGTTGTTTTTTTGTCTTTTTTTAAAAAGTAATCTCTATGTCCAACGTGGGGCTCAAAGTCACGACCCCAAGGGATCAAGAGTCACATGCTCTACTGACTGCACCAGCCAGGGGCCCCTAATCAGGACATTTTAAGTTAACTTACTGGCCAAGTCATACGAAGAAGAGGGAATGATAAATACATACCTCCTCCATCAGCTTCTTTGATATCATCTTCTATAGCTTCATCGATTGCTTCATCAAATTCATCAAATCTAAAATACATACAACAATCACGTCACAACCTGGCCTGATACATGGGCTAGGAGGAGTTGCCTCTGAAATGAAAAAGGCCTGGATATAAAAACACTCTCTGCCACGTCGGGACTGTGTGACTTGAACTACATCACTTCACTCCTGTTAACCTCAATTGCTTTTGTAAATCAGGATCTAACTCATTTTCAAAGATCATCTATACCAGGCATTAGCAACTATTTTTGTAAAAGGCCAGACGGGAGCTATTTTAGGCTTTGTAGACTCTGTAGTCTCGGCTGTGACCACACAACCCTGCCACTGTGCCGCGAAAGCCGCCGCGGAGAACGCAAGTGAACTTTACCTGCGGACGCTGAGATTTGAATTTCACGTAACCGTCCTAAGATTTTCTTCTTTGGGTTCTTTTTTCAACCATTTATACATATAAAAACCATCCCTAGGTCACGGTCTATGGCTACATAACTGGCAGTGAGCTAGGATCTGCTCCACAGGCCACCGTTTGCCAGCCTCTAACGACACAAATGACACAGTGAAGGAAGTTGAATTAGTGTTCCAGAAGTAATGCCAAGTGTGAGAACCACAGGATTCTTGTCATCGGAGAGGATATTACTCTTATTACCAAAATTCATCTACGGATGGCCAGAATTTTAGAACTAGGTAAAAGTACTTCTCACAAGGGCCATTGTCCCCAACTTAAAGACAAGTCTAGATGATCCCCAAGGTTTCTTCACATACAAAATGTCCTACACTTTAGACCTGAGGTGACCAAAAGGATAAAGTGGCTTGTCTAAAACAACACAAAATATGGTAATTACTCACCACATGTGGCTACCTATATTTAAATTAATTAAAATAAAAAATTCTGTTCCTCACCAGGTGGATTTTAAGTGCCCCACCGCTACTTATGGCTACAACTACCAGGCTAGAGAGCAAAGAAAGAGCACCTCTCCATAACCACAGCAAATTCTACTGAACAGTGTTGGATCAAAGGCAGACAGTGGATTAACAACAGAGTTTAACAGCCAAATATTTTGTCTTTTGATAAGAAACTCATTATAGCTATGGATTTCCTCTTTAGGAAAAAAAATCCACACAAACATAAAACTTTATCTCTAATTTCAGAGGAGTCACAAGTTTCAGATTAAGAATTCTTCTACAACATAGTTTTTAATGGCTATATCGAATCTAATCTTATAGATGTATCATAATTTAGTTAAAGTTTACTTCCAAATTTTTCACAATTACAATCGTAGCTATGAAAAACAACCTTGCAGATATAGCTTAGCTTTTCTTTAACAAATTCTGAAAAAGTAAAAATCTGCGCATTCACTCATCAGGCTAGAAGAACATATAGATAAAGCCAGATGCAGTTAATAGAAAACAGTATTTCTCCCAATGACACGTTGCAGCTATAAAGTGGCAAAATGGCCTCTTCCTCTTAATGACTTCTACTTTCTTACTCACCGAAAAACTTGGTTTTCGATGTCAGAGACCATCAGAACCTTTGGACTTACGAAATGGTATCAGTGAGAATAAAACATTCCACACTTGCCTGGAGGATTTCTTCTTCTTATTATTATTTTTTTAAGATTTTATTTACTTATTTGACAGAGACAGAGATCACAAGTAGGCAGAGAGGCAGGCAGAGAGAGGGAGAAGTAGGCTCCCTGCTGAGCAGAGAGCCCGATTCAGGGCTCGATCCCAGGACCCTGAGATCATGACCTGAGCCAAAGGCAGAGGTTTTAACTCACTGAGCCACCCAGGTGCCCCGGATTTGTTATTTTTAACATAAATAAGCAGCCTTAATTTACATCCCAGATGCAGAGCTCTGAATAAGGGATTGGACACAACACCACACACATCGACTTCAAATTCAATGTTTTTAAGGAAACAGGAACCCGTGTCCCTATGGGGTCTAGATCTGATAGATCTGCCTTGAGTGTAACTCTTCATTGCTTCATTCACATTTCATCTAAACGCCACTGTTCCTCAGTATCTTATCATAACTCTACCTTTTCCTTTGTTTGGTGAGATGCCCATGGTTCCACCAAGAGATTCTGTTGGGACTATAGGTCTGTTCTTAGCATTCTTGCTACCGATAAAACTGATGGCTCTAAAGGACAAAAAAACTGTTCTTCAAGGGCTGTAGTAATTTATAATATAAACATGAAGTTGAACTTTACCATCAACTTTTTTCTAATTTTGAAAAGCAAAGTTATTTTCTTGTTCTTTTAATTTTAATGTGATTACTGAGTAAGGCCAAAAATTAGTTTCATGTTTATTAGTCATTTTTGCTTTTCCTTTTACAAGCACTGGTTTGAATCCTCTGCCCATTTTATCAGCCATTGTGCATCTTTTGTTACTGACTTGTAAAGATTTTTAATATTTTGTCATATGTTGCAATTATTTATTTATTTTTAATCTAAAAAATTTTTTCATTTGAGAGAGAGAATGAGAGAGAGAGCACAAGCAGGTGGAGGGGCAGAAGGAGATGGTAAACCAAATTGTATTTACTGATTCTTTCAACAGATATTTTTGGAGCACTTACTATTTGCTGGCACCATGCTAAGTTGCAAAGGGCAAAAGAATGTGTAAAACAGATGTGTTCCTTTCCTTCACGCTAACAGTCCAGTCGGGGAGAGAAATACTAATTCAGTAACTAAAATCACAATCATTACAACCATGGTAAGTGCTTTCTAAGAGAAGAATTGGTTGCCATGAGGGCATAGAGTAGGTTTGATCAAGAGAAGGTGAACAAGCTGAAAACAGGAGGGAAATCCTAGGTCGAGAAAACAGCATGTGCAAAGGAGCTGAAAGAAGACTGTGGCTGATGGGGCGCCTGGGTGGCTCAGTCGTTAAGCGTCTGCCTTCGGCTCAGGTCCTGGGATCGAGCCTCGCATCGGGCTCCTTGCTCGGCAGGGAGCCTGCTTCTCCCGCTACCATTCCCTCTGCTTGTGTTCCCTCTCTCGCTGTGTTTCTCTCTGTCAAATAAATAAAATCTTTAAAAAAAAAAGAAGACTGTGGCTGATAATGGCGGAGCAGAGTGAGGGAAAACGTGGATGAGATGGAGCTAAAAAGCTAAGTACAGAGCAGACTCTGCGGTGCCTGTAGGGGCCTTGTTAAAGGCATTGATCCTTATCCCAGGAGCTAGAGAGATCTGACAGACTATATTAAGCAGAAGAAGATGACAGGAGTAAATTTACGTTCTGAAAAGATCATGCTGGCTGCTCTAAAACAGCAGGATTCCACAGACAGCAAGTAACAAATATATACAAGCAACCAAAGAGCATTATGAAGGGAAAAGCATATACTTTGGGTCATACTGTATAATTAAAAAAACATTTTACACTTTTACTGTAACCATTTCCACATATTTCCTACCTGTAACTTATACATTTCCGTGTTCTTCTTGATCTCCTTTCAAGTAAGTTTGCTTTGGATTTTTTCGAATCTTTTTTCTTTTCTTCATGATCTTCAGAAAAATCTGGCTCCTGGTTTAAAAATATGATTAACAAATATATAGGTTATTAGGACAAAAAGAAGGTTCTTGGAATGAATAGTTTTCTAATGTCTGTCTAGGCAGCACATGTGAAAGAGCTAAAAAAGTGAGGTGATCTCACCTGCCCCCCAACAAAACTGAATGAACATGGCAACACTAAGTAGAATGATTAAAAAGAGATTAAAAAGAGTACTGGTGATCAAAGGATACAGCCCTTCTGTATTAAAATTCTTATGTTTCTGTGAGTTTACAATTATCACTTTTAAAATGATTACGACGAAGTTTCTCCACTGATAAATTTTTTAACAAATAATTAAATTGACCACATAGAAAATATTCAGAAGATATGCTGAATCAATGAAATAATGGATTTAGAAAAAGAAAGAAGCATGATGATGAAGGAAAGTAAGTAACCAAGACAGGTTACTTAAGCATGTGATTTAATTAAGCCTGAATGAAACTGTGTACGAAACTGGGAACATTTCTTCATTCAAATGAAAACCATGTTACATGTACTTTCACTCTTGAGATATCTTAATTAGAGATTAGATTCTTAATTAGAAATTAGACTAATAAATGTAAAACAATATTCCTTCAAAGAAACCAACTGTTAAGAACAAATATTGAAATTTCTAATGAACACCCAAAGCACAGAGTTAAAAACCCAATCTCCCTGAACTCTTCTTTTGTCACTTTACATAAATAACACATAGAGAAACTAAAAACAAATTACTCAGTACAATACGGAATTAAAAAATAAAACCACCCTAGAACATAAACCCCATGGGGTGAGCTACACATAAATCTGATTTGAATGTGATATTACATTATACATATATGACAGCATACATGTAATTTTATTTTACTATGATTGTTATTTTCTTTAGTGGACTCTACACCCAACGTGGGGCTCAAACTTACAACCCCAAGAGATCAAGAGCTGCACGCTCTACCGACTGAGCCAGCCAAGCAGCCCAGCATATATTTCATTTTAATCATGAGGGAAAATATAGATGATTTCTTTAAGGTCCTAAATTTCCACTTTTAATAAAACAGGTATACTATATATTTAAAACAGTTCACATTACATAAAGTGGGTTGAATTTTAGAGCAATTATGGCAATCTCTTTGTCAAAAATACTACAAAAACCAGGAACTTACTTGCGGAGGAATGATGTTTTCAATACTGATACCCACATACACCAAACGTTCTTTCCTTTAAGTGAAAAACAAAAATGCACGCAAATGAGATTTGCTAAGCTATGAAAACATCACTGACACAGACAATACCGCAAGTATGACTTCATAGTAATAGCGGAGGCTGGGTCACAGACATGTTAGCTACTGTCTACATAGCTTATCGTACTGGTATTGGGAGAGGCACAAAACTTTCTGAAGGCAAAAACTGTAAAAAGGTGTAACCGAAAATTGTAGTCTTAGAAGTAATTATACTGATGAAATCAAACCTGTGAACTGAAGCAGACAAGGAAACTTCATGAGGAAAGTCATGCTACAACCCACTGACAGAATGACTGCACAGAAAGTCAATGCCGGCCAAACTAGATCTCTGTTATGCTGAAAGTTTTCATGTGCGTCTATACACAACTCTAATCTCATGGTAGTAAGAATCAATACTAAAAAAAGAATTCTACACAATAGGATCATGTCAAGGTCCCAGTGAATGATACTAACACCATGCATTTGCAGAGAAGAAAAAAGGCAATGCAGCCACGTGGCGGGCTCTGCACCCTAGTTGCTCCAGAGAAGATTCTTTTTAGAGCTAGTTAACACTTCTTCACACAGTGTGGATTTAGAACACTAATGAGATCTCCATAGTTTCTTTTCAAAGAAACAAACCTTTGTTGATTTTAATTCAACAAATTTCACATTAACAAACTGCTATACCCAATAGGCGTTTTTTCTGGTTCTCCCGAACTTAATCTAATTCACCAAGGACAGGCCAGTGTCCGCTGAACTGAGCAGAAATAATGACCACTCTTCCTCCCTTTGCTTGTGACATCCCTTAGAGAAGGGCATTACTCATCCAATTACCTGAGTCCTTCAGAATGCAGCCTTCACTGTCCTAGAAACCCTTGGCTCTGCTAACAAGAATCTTATGGTCTTTTTGAGAAGGGTTATAAAGCTACTCGGTCAAAAAGTGGCATGTAAGAAAATGATAAAGTTATTTTAATCAAAACCTGATTAAAAATAGTACAGTTAATGAATTAAAAACTAGGAAAGGCAAGAACAGTACTAGCTGAAATTAGCAAGGAAGGCTTCGCGGGTAAGTCAGAACTTGAGTTCTGTTACTAAATATGTTCAACACATCTCTATCCTTACACTAACCAAGTTTACTGTTATTTCGGTTTCCTCTCTTATATCTCAAAATCTCTCCTTTCACTTGATTATTCTCTCCTAAACTCAACTGAAAAACATTCGGTTCATGTCCACGATTTGTGTCAGGCTTGGGAATCCTAAGGGCAAATAATACACCGTTCTTGTCCTCATAATTATTTAACAGCTGACTGTAGCCCATTATGAACAGGTATACTGGAAACATGAAAAAGGAGTAACTTGTTTGAAAAGCTGAGAAAGTGGAGGCTTTAAATAGGTGGTAACAGTTGAGCAGGCTCTTGAAGGTAGGTAGGATTTCTCCTCACAGCTTTCTCTTGTTCAATAATCGTATAGACAGATACGCCATCTCACCACCACCTAGCTCAATGACCATACTGGGCCCAGACCTCGTCATTACAAATAACCACAGCCTTCCTAAAATTTCAGTTTCAGGGAACCTACTCTCTGACATCTAATGGCTCACTTTCTGTCCCGTTCCCTCTGGTACACTGATTTCGACAATTCCCTAACTCCAGTGGGACCTCTATCCATCGACCCTAGCCTTTTTTCACTGTCCATTACTCCCTTGCATCCTTACTTTCCCCCTTACCTGGCTTAGACTCCACGGTCCATCATTATAAATACTCCTTTGCATACACTTTCAAATTCCTTGTCTCTTTCTCTCCTTCCCTCTGTTACATTACCTGGAAAATTCCAACCCTGATTAAATCCAACTCTCTGCTAGGAAACACTAGTAAAAGCACTCTGGAAGTACAGAACTATTTGAATTCCCAAATAATTTCTGGCACCAAGTTCTGGAAGGGATGTTTACCAACCAGTTGAAGGGACTTCTGAAACATCAAATTTCACAGAGCATCACAGCTCCAGCTCTGTAGACAGTTTCTGGCCAGTCACTAATTACTGATTGACAAATCCTTCTTCTTCACCATACTGTAGAGCCCTTTAAGGTAGAGACCACATAATATACTTCATGTTGATTACATCGCCTGGCATAAAGTGGGTGCTCACTAAATGTTGGTTAAATGTTGAATGAATGTATGAACAAAGGGAAAGATGCTCTCGTGCTAGGATATAGAGTAACCAAGGCCCTAAGGTTCTAGAATGAGTGCTAGAGAAAATGTTTTCAGATTTTAGAAAGGATGAATAAAAATGCTCATTTTTAAAAATAAATGAGGTCACCTAAAGTTTATATTTAACATATTATTTACTTTAAAAAATACATATTTTGCTGTTTAGAGCCCCTAGGATTCATATGTATCAGGAGCTATGCCTATTAGGAGCTACAGATAAAACTCTGTTAACCAGATTATTGGGAAGAATTAAAAAAATAATAGCAATAATTCAGTTAACTGGCTTTGTGCCAGACTGTTCTCCCTGTAATAGTAACTGCTCACCTTTCTGTGATGCAATCTCAAAAAGGATTTGGTGTGTGAACTAAAGCCACAATTATGGATGTCCTCTTAAAGGATGACATTTAAGTATAGAGGATTACCAAAAGTAGAAGCGAAAGCAAATGAGTTAGTAAATGGGAGACCAATAGTGTGAGTAAGTATTGTGGCACATTTTAACGTAAATTTCTAAAATTTTAAGTATTTCTTATTTGCAACGATATACCCTATAGTGAGGCAGTAGTCAAAAAATTTTAACCAGCCTTTCCACAAAACTGCTCATTTCTCAGAAGGGCAGGTCGATTTCAAATAAGTAAGTAAGTAAGTAAGCAAGCCAGCCTAATTTCTTACTATGATTTAATTTGAAGCATCCTTACTTAAACCTTTTGTAGTGTCAAAAATAAAAACAGCAACAACTGTGAATATCAAAATTGTCCTAATAATTATATGAAGGACTATTACCCAGAGTTTCTAAATACAAAGGTATTTAGACAACTGATTTTTAAAAATGAAGTGTTTTTTAAATCTCCTAGTCAACTTTACAGATTAATTTTGCCTTTAAACCAAGTATCATCTATTATAAATCAGAGAGCTCAAGGTGACTAGTAAGGAAGAAAACCAGGATCTGGAGGCTGAACCCACAGAGATCACAGTATGGGGGAGTAAAGTGAATGGATTATCAAATGAGCTAGCTGACTGTCTTAAAGCAAGCCAAATTGGGGGTGGGAGGAAGACTATGAGACAGCAGGTACAAGTTACAGTTGCAGCGAACGAAGATGGTTAAGACCAAGCAGGAGACGTTGTTTAGATTTTCTCATGATGTGTACAAACGGGCATCAACAGTTAAGCTTCTGAAAATTCTCTTTTAACACGTCCACTTTATTATGTAAGGTACGCCCGAGTTTAGGCCTCGCCGGCAACCCCAGACCCCACTGCAACGGTCTCAACTCTAACTCCTTTTTATTGTTATTAGGGCACGTTTTCTGAAATAAAGATCTGATTATACTTCTCTCTCCTCTGATGATTCTCTTACTACCTGTAGAGAATAATTCAAATCCCCTAGTCAGAAATGCCAAACTGTTCATAATCTGGCCTCAATCTGAGTTTACAACTTCCTCTCCTACCACTCTCCCCCCATCTCACGTTCACACTCTGCCTTGGCTTGTATTTGGCTCTTTGCCTAAAATATCCTTTCTCTGCATGTCCAGCCCTAAGTTATCTTCCAAGGACCTGCCCGATAACCCAAACCCCTACCAGAACTAAAATGGCCCTCCACAGGGTTCAGTATTGCTCTGAATATACTGCCATCTGTCTACTTTACTGTACCAAAGGCTGATATGTCTATATTCTGACAGAGGTGAGTTCTATGTAAGGAGAGCTTTGTCTCACTCACCTTTTCTCCTCAGTATGGTATGTACAGTAGGCATGAGTAATGTTGTTTAGCATTAAACACTACTGTTTGGCAATAGAATAAGGCAAAGAAGGTACAAATAAATATAAATAAACGTAAACTTATGATCCTGATTTTGAGCCCCCCTTCAAAGACTGGATTCAACTCCAGTCTTACCTCCTCCAAGAAGTCCTCTCCAACTGCTTTAAGACTGCAGTGCAGTGGTAAATGAAAAGGGAGGCATTTCTTGAGTATAAGTTATGACTCTAATGACACAGCTCAGCATCTCAATGCTCTTTATTTTATCGGTGTTAATTCTGCCCAACCAAAGAGATGACATGGGTAACTACACCCGTTCTTCGAATTTTCCTGTCCTCACTACATACTTAGTAAGGTACATATCCTCCACAATAACTGGGTCAATATTTATTCAGAGTAGGTTTTGATAAATATTTTAGATCAGGAGTTGGCAAACTTTTCCAGTAAAAGGACAGATAATAAATTAGGCGTGGCAGGTCAAAAGGTTTTTGTTGTAACTACTCAACTCTGCTGCTGAAGTGTTAAAGCAGCAACAGACAATATATAAACCAATGAGGGTGGCTGTGTTCCAACAACACCTTTTTTATGGACAATGAAATCGGAATATAGAATTTTCATCTGTCATGAAGTAAGATTCTTGTTTTGATTTTTTTCAATCATTTAAAAATGGAAAACAAACATTCCTGGCAGGCAATACAAAAGTAAGGAGGATGCGAAATTTGACCCACAAGTCACAGTCTGCCAATAATTACTTCAGATAGATATATTAACCCATATTACAAGACAATTTTACTATCAAATCCCCAAGTAAAACATTAACACACATATCACAATACCTGCGTTCGGCGCGTTCCTTCTTCTTTAAGGCAACATCCAAATCCTGCAATTGTTCTTCTAATTTCTCACACAGTAGTTTCTGAAAGAGCAAAACACGAATGTTATTCCTTTCCTTAAAAAAAGCCCTATGCCCAGCGGGAGGCTTGAATGCATGACCCTGAGATCAAGAGTAGCAAGCTCCACTGACTGAGCCAGCCAGCTACCCCCTTGAGGGTCATTTTTAATACCTTTCCACAAATATTTATCCCTTGCATGCTGGCTCATGGATACTGTGCTATTCTGAGAGTTGGAGAGGGGGTGACACAGTGAAGGAACACTGGAGATGGTCCTTGGGTTTAACTACATAAAGAGGTGCCTCGGCCTCTACCGAAATGAAGATGAGCACAGTATCTCCGCAGTAATGCACACAATGGGGAAACTCCTAGCCTCATCAAGAAATACATTCTATGCCTATGTTGCTGGTAGTAATCAACCTTTAAAACAGCATCTGGCTCAACATGTTTACATGACAGTCATGAAAAAGTTTTAAGAATCCCACAACATTTTTAAGGGAGAAGGTTCTATGTACAATATAATGGTGCCAAACACTATTTTTAAAAAAGAGAATGGGAAAAAATTACACAACCATGCCACATGGTGACTGGGTCAAAACAGAGCTGAAGAATGTATCCAATAAAGCTATTCTAAGCCAAGGAGGTTCACTTCGATGGGAAATGCAACAAAGCCCATCATTTTTAATGTGAGATGAGACTGGACTTGTGACAGAAAGGACCCCTTGAGTGCAGTGGCATAAAAATAATCTGTTCTTCAGTTTTCAAAAGAAGTTCACCTGAATCCAGATATAAGACAAGTATAACCCATGTTTCTATTCACAGAAGCATCATAGTGGTACATGATTCATAATACCATTCATAAAACTGACAAGAAGGAGGGAGGCAGAAATGAAACAGAGGATGAAACAAAGGGATAAAGAAACTTATTTCTTCCCTCATATATGATCTTAATTTGGGGCTATTTGTACCTGTAACAAATGTGAGGAAAAAAATAAATCAAGAAATAATTTTATAAAAATTAGAGGTCTTAAAAAAATGCTTGGTAGAAAAAAAACAGACCTAAAAGATATTAATAAAAGGTAGTTTTTTCAATAGTATCAAATTTCAAAGAACTTTAAACAAAAGGTAAACAATATTTACAAATTGCTTTGAAAATGAAAAATGTTTAGTGGCTGTCAAGAAGGATTGTTAATTGGAATATAAAACCAAAAGACTAAAAACAAAGGTGTGCTGGGTCATACGTGTTGGCAAGGAGGGCAGAACCATTCTCCGTCTGGGATGATCATCAGAGGAGGGCGAAGGCAGGCAGTGTGGTATCCACTGTCACAAGAGTCACACAGAAGAATCTGAAATAAACCACAGGTTAATGTCAACCTAATTATACGACTAAAATTCAGTGACTCTGAAGTTAAAGACATTTCAATATTTCTGAATACTATACTAAGAAGCACACTACATCAGAGTAGCTTTATTTGCATAAGACTAAAAAAGCTCTGCTGATTGGGATCTAATACGTCATTTTTTTTTTAAAAGTAAAAAAAATAATTTGCAATATGTTAAACTACAAAATTTAGCGAAAAATTATTAAGTTCTTTTTAAAAAGATTTTATTTATTTAATTTAGAGAGAGAGAGAGACAGAGAGCAGGAGTAGGGGGAGGAGTAGAGGAGGACAGGGAAAGGGGGGGAAAGAATTTCAAGCAGATTCCATGCTGAGCACAGAGCCTGACGTGGGGCTTGATCTCACAACACAGAGATCATGACCCCAGCCAAAACCAACAGCCAGATGTTCAACTGACTGAGCTACCCAGGAGCCCAGTTCTTCTTTCTTTCTTTTAAGATTTTGTTTAATTTTATATATTTTTAAGTGGGCATGGAGCCCAATGTAAGGCTTAAACTCATGACCCTGAATTCAAGAACTGAGCTGAGACCAAGAGTCAGACACAACTGACTAAGCCACCAAGGCATCTCTAAGATTTTACTTTATTTACTTATTTATTTTTTAAAAGATTTTATTTATTTGTCAGAGAGAGATTGAGAGAGCACACAACCAGGGGGAGCGGCAGACAGAGAGAGAAGCAGGCTCCCTGCTGAGCAAGGAGACCAACATGGGGCTCTATCCCAGGTCCCTGGGATCAAGACCAGAGCCAAAGGCAGACGCTTAACTCACTGAGCCATCCAGGTATCCCCAACTCCCACTTTAAATAGCATTTCAATTACCTGTCTCTAAGAAACATATATGATCCTTTTTATCATGAAAATTCAAAGGTAGTAGAGTTCCCATAAATCATTCACCCTTTTCCATTAATGTTAACATCTCACACAACCATGGGACATTTATTAAAATTAAGAAATTAACAGTAGGGGAGCCTGGGTGGCTCAGTCAGTTAAGCGTCTGCCTTCAGCTCAAGTCATGATCCCGGGGTCCTGGGACTGAGCCACACGTTGGGCTCACTCAGCGGGGAGTCTAATTCTCCCTCTCCTCTGCTCCTCCCCCTACTTGTGCTGTCAAATAAATAAATAAAATAAAAAAATAAAAAAAAAGAAGGGTCGCCTGGGTGGCTCAGTGGGTTAAAACCTCTGCCTTCGGCTCAGGTCGTGATCTCAGGGTCCTGGGATCAAGCCCCGAATCGAATCGGGCTCTCTGCTCAGCGGGGAGCCTGCTTCCCCAACTCTCTCTGTCTACCTCTCTGCCTACTTGTGATCTCTCGCTCTGCCAGGTAAATAAATAAAATCTTAAAAAAAAAAAGAAATTAACATTAGTACATTACTATTAACTAGCCAACAGACCTTATTCAGATTTCGCCAGTTTTTCACTAATGTTCTTTTTCTGATTTCAGAATGCACTGTAGAATATTATATTGCATTTAATCAAATTTCCTCAATCTCCTCTGATAGTAACAGTTGCTTGGTCTTTGTTTTCCATGACTTTTGACAGTTTTGAAGAGTATTAGATACTACATAGACTGTTCCTCAGTTTGGGTTTGTTTGAGGTCTTCCCTTGATTAAACTGAGGTTATGGGTTTTGGAGAATACCACAGAGGTGAAGCTCCCTGCTCACTGCATCATATCTGGGGGTACATGATATCACAATGACCTATCACTAGTAATATTAACCTTGATCACTTGGTTACGGTAGTATCTGTTGGTTTTCATCTCTGTAAAGTTACTACTTTTCACTTTCCATACTTATTTCAGTCGAGCCCACACTCAAGGGGAGGAGAACTAAGCTCCACTTTCTAGGCGGTATAGTATCAAAGAATTTGGAGATGTAAGTTAAAACCAACCACAGAAATTAGTAAATTTCACCCACTAATTTTAGCACTCATCAGTGCTACATCATTGCATGCAACCATTGTTACTGTGTTCTAATGATGATTACTTATTTCCCTCATGCCTTCTATTATTTGGAATTCTTCTGTAAAGAAAGATAGGTCCTTCTCTCCCATTTATTTGTTTATTCGGTCACTTCTTTATATCAGGATCAACTACTGAAGATTTATTTTCTTTGGGTTAGAATCTAAAACCATTATTTAATTTATTGTTCAACTTCCCCTAGCCACAGACACTTGCTAGTTCTTTCAGATCAGCTCCTGTGTCCTTAAGACTCATTTGCATCCTTTTTTTTTAAAGCACCTTTTTACTTTCTGATATTATGGGACATTCCAGGTACATCCTGTATTTTCCCTGTCTAACTCCTTGAATTAGCAATTTCTTCTAGAAGCCGTAGTTCCTTTACTGGAGAATGGTATTTAGAAACCAACATTTGGAGGTTACCTGCATGGATCAGTTGGTTAAGTGTTCAACTCTTGATTCTGGCTCAGGTCATGATCTTGGGGTCATGGGATCTGAGCCCTGCATTGGGCTCCCTGTTCAGTGTGGAGTCTGCTTGTCCCTCTCCCCCTGCTCCTCCCCTGCTCTCTCTCTCTCAAATAAAGAAATAAATAAAATCTTAAAAAGAAAGAAAGAAAGCAGCACACATCTGGGTGCTGAGTGCTAGGATACTAGGTATCACTGCTTCTAGGCTCTTGCAGAGGACAGAGCTGTGATACGTATGTATGCAGAGCAATCCATGTATACACA
>CM053613.1:46954864-47002337 GCA_028646535.1 Procyon lotor
TATATATATATATATATATATATATATATATATATAGGAATACTATGCAGTCATCAAGAGAAATGAAATCTTGCCACTTGCAATGACGTGGATGGAACTAGAGGGTATTATGCTAAGCGAATAAGTCAATCAGAGAAAGACAATTATCATATCTCTCTGATGTGAAGAATTTGAGAGGGAAAGTGGGGGGTCGTGGGGGGTTGGGGAGGGAAATGAAACAAGATGGGATCACGAAGGAGACAAACCATAAGGGACTCAACTCACGAAACAAACTGAGGGTGGCTGGGGGTGGGGGGTAGGGATAGGGTGGCTGGGTTATAGACATTGGGGAGGGTATGTGCTATGGTAAGTGCTGTGAAATGTGTAAGCCTGACGATTCACAGACATGTACCCTGGGGCAAATAATACATTATATGTTAATAAAACAAAATTAAAAAAAAAATAAAGTAAGTATGAGTTCGTACAGTGTCTCTAGCTCTAATCCAGTACCACAGGACTCACTCTAGCCTTTGATCCTGCTCATCTGTAACTTCTTTTTTTCTGACACTGAGAAAACTGGCTCCAATTCTCCACACTTCATTTATTTGTTCAGCTGTAGTATGTATGTAAAGCAGTTTCTAAACTGCTAACACGATCCATGATGGGGGGCGAAGGAGGGCAGCGTGATGTGCAACCATGTGCAGCAATATAAAAGTGAAAAGTTGCCTTCCCCCTTCTCCTTACAATGCATCACCATTTGCTGCCAATACCCAGAACTCAACACTAAGTCATGTTAGTGGTTTACTTGAGTCATACGACTGACTGATCACACAGGCATATGTGGACTGACCTAGGCACCTGATTTCATTTATCACACTGTTTGCATGGTAAAACATCTACATTTCAAATAACAAAATTAAAAGTAAACTTTTGGAATGTAATATATTTAACAAGTAATGTTTATGTCTATTTTGCAATAAAGATAAAACTCCATTAAAATAAATCCTACTGTGAAAGACCAGGCAATGATGCATTTATTTTGACTAAAGCATCTGGAACACCCCAGAGAGTTCTAGACTCACCAATGAATTTATTGTTTTCTTGCCGTAAGCTCAGTGAGGACAAAGACCATGTCTTTCTAATTCAGCGTCATTTCTGTACCACTTAACACATCATAGTTGCTTAACATTTTGATTTATGATTATCTTTAAACACTGGGCATAAGGAATCCACTACATTGGGGATCTTCAGTTTCTAATGTCACTCGTTTTTGGCATAGCAGCCGGCAATGGGATTTTCAGAGCAGTTATTAGAATGACCAAATAAATGAAAAGTCCTGTGTGTATGTTCCAAGAAGGGTGCAACTTTCTCCATCTCTTCAATGTCATCTCTGCTCACTTCATGTTACTTCTTAGTTCCTCACAGCCCTGGCAGCTGACATTTATTGCTCTCTCAATCAAAATGCACTCTCTTGGTTTAAAAAGATAATAGAAATGGCAGGGAAAGAACACAAGTGTTGATTTTTGATTTGGAGGGCAGAAAAGACCACTATCTCAAATCTTCTCTTGGCCTTTCTCCACACGGAAAAAAAATTTTTTTTTTTTAAAGATTTTATTTATTTGACAGCGAGAAACACAGCGAGAGAGGGAACACAAGCAGAGGGAATGGTAGCGGGAGAAGCAGGCTTCCTGCCGAGCAGAGAGCCTGATGCGGGGCTCGATCCCAGGACGCTGGGATCATGATCTGAGCCGAAGGCAGACGCTTAACGACTGAGCCACCCAGGTGCCCCTCCACACAGAAATCTTGACCTTTCATAGCATGATAATCATAAAAATTCTTGGGTCTTCTCTGCATAATTTCAACATCTATTCTCACAGCTAATGTCACTCTCTGCTTCTAAAGTTTTTGTTTTTAAAGATTTTATTTATTTATTTGACAGAGGGAGAGACAGCAAGAGAGGGAACATAAGCGGGGGGAAGTGGGAGAGGAAGAAGCAGGCTTCCCGCTGAGGGGCTCGATCCCAGGACCCCGGGATCACGACCTGAGCCGAAGGCAGATGCTTAATGACCGAGCCACCCAAGCGCCCCTGCTTCTAAGTTTTACCTTTTACTTGAACCCTCAGAAACTATGGGAATATGATAAACATTATTGATAAATTTAATTTCCAGATATGATCTTAACATTAAGGAAGAGAAAGAACAAGTAAACCACAAACAGCTTTAATTAAACTAGCCCATCACAGATGTCAGGAACTGCGCGAAGCCACCTTTACATGACTTATTAAAAACAACCCCCAGCAGACAGTCTCTCTGCTGTCCTGCCACCACTCCCTTGTGGTTATTCAATAAATTTCTCTCTCCTTTAAAAGACAAACAAACGAACAAACAAAAGCCCTCAACAGAAGTATATGGTAGTACTTCTGTTTTACAGCAAAGAAATAAGATGCTGCGAAGAGAGCGCCTGTAAGTGGCTGAAGTGAGACTTGCATCCACGTTGCTCTGGCTCCAGTGCTCTTCCCATCACCCCACTGCACCCCACTGCTTTCTAAGAAAAAGAACCTTGGAGAACGAGCTCACATGAATTTTCCATACTTTACTGGATTTCAAAAAGTTTCTGCTACACAAAGTTCTACCTATGTGGAAGCATCTTTCTTTTTCTTTCTACTTAGTAGTTGACACTTGCCTCGAAAATCACATCTATTCAAAACAGACAAGCTGCATAGAATTGGGCATAAAGACAGTGTTTCTTTAATAGCCTCTCTGGAAAGCTCTTATGAAATGCAAAAATCAATATAAACAGGTTAGGAACTGGATTTCCTGACTTAGGCTACTTTTGAAGAATTTACTTGCTGGGTAAGTTCCACTTCCACTTTAGGATTCTTCTGAAGATACCTGGTCTAGAATTCCTCTTCATTTGTTTTTTTGTTTGTTTGTTTTTTGGTTTGGAATTCCCTATTTTCTAAAGTTTAAAGCCTTACTAGGTTACTACTTGACTTAAATGTTATTACAGAAGGCAATAAGGCCTTTAGGCCTTACTTTTTTAAAGTTAGCCCTTCAGAAATATCATTATAAATTAAAGGGAAAGAAGAAACATTTAAAGAAAAAGAACAGGATAGAAAAATTTGAATGAATTCATTGATCTGTGAGAGGAGGTTAGGAGTGTATCCTTAAGTGGAAGTATCAATAGAGGGCGCCTGGGTGGCTCAGAGGGTTAAAGCCTCTGCCTTTGGCTCAGGTCATGATCTCAGGGTCCTGGGATCGAGTCCTGTGTCTGTCTCTCTGCTCAGCAGGGATCCTGCTTCCCTCTCTCTCTCTGCCTGCCTCTCTGCCTACTTGTGATCTCTCTCTGTGTCAAATAAATAAATAAAATCTTAAAAAAAAAAATTTAAAAAAAAGTATCAATATATAAACCAAACTGAATGAAAAAAGAATTGGGTTATTATTTGAGAAATAGAAATAAAGGTTATTTTGTGCACAAAAGCTATGCTGCATTAAAAAATTTCAAATCATGATCAAACCCAGAAGATTGAGGCTGCTTCAGGTAACCACAGCATGCCAGTAAGATGAACATTGTTCATTTAGATCAGGTACGTACTAGCTCAGGATGGTTTGGAAGGCCACATTTTTTGCATGGTTCATCATCATCTGCTAGGATGGCTTCTTCGCTTTCCTTTTCTTCCTCTTCCTCTGAAGCTGCAGATGATTTTTCACTGTCTGACCCTTCACTTTCATCATTGCTAGAATATTTCCATCTGCCACGCGTTCGCGAACCAGTCCATCGAACTTTGCCTTTGGGTTTCACCTTGTAAAAAAATTAAAAATTGGAATAATTTGGCATAATAAGAAAAACAAGCTACTCATTATATGTCCATTTTTAGTCAAAAAACAAGAAGAAAATGATAATTACTGTGTCTTCCTCACAGATCTACCTACTATTAAATTTTGGTACATATTTCCATTATTTACTCTACTTTTGTTGGGTGGGTTTATAATGAACATTCTGTTTTATAAGTATTTTCCCTAGTCATAAAATATATTATTAACATCACTGTGAATGACCGTAAAACATGAAATCACACAGCTGTATTCATCTAATCCCTTACTAGATAGACATTTAGGTAGTTTCTCAGTTTTTCATTTTCATAAAAAACGGCTCCTTGTTAATTAATTTTTACAAACCTCTGTGGTTAGGATAAATTCCTTGAAGAGGATTCTGGGTCAAAGGCCATGCACATTTTAAAGGCTCTCTAACAGAGCACTGACTATATTCTCACATGTTGCTACATAAAAGTTTAAATTCCCATATTAGAGATGAATTTAAAAATTTTTATGGGTCAGAACTGCATATAAAAATCCTGACAAATATTAAAATGTATTATTCAGAAAATGAGTTTATAATGTTGTAAACTGCTTTTTACCACCTGGTTTCAGTCTTTTAATTCATATTTCAATTCATTCCTACAGTAAAGTTCCCATCAAAGACCAAAATAATTCTAAAAACAGAAGGGGGTATTTTTTTAAAGAATTAAAAAATTGAATATTTCAGGGAATATTTCAGGAATATTCAAGAAATAAGGATCACTTGGAATGAACAATCTGATCACTTAAATTAAAAATAAAAGTAGCACTTCTAATTATAACAAACTCTGATAAACTAACTGTAGATTTGTACTAGATTTTGCTTAGAAGAGTCACAGAAAAAAGAATTCTGTTTCCTAAGACTAATGATTAAATGGAGGAAGACAGACCCTCTAGTACATGGTAATGAGAGAGAATACTAACGGGGCCTTTTGGGGAGGGCAATGTGGCAACAGCTATCAAAAGTTAAGATATACACATGCCCCTTGACCCAGCAATGCCAATTCTCGGAGTCTATTCTAAAGAAATACTCACTTATGTCCAAAAGGATCTTCAACGCAGCATTGCCTGTAATAGTGCAAAATTGGAAACAACCTAAATGTCAATGAATAAGGGAGTGATTAAATACACTGAGGTACATCTGCACTGCGGAACTATGCAGCCATCAAGCACCAAAGGTAGACTACCTCTACCGACGTGGAAAGAGTTCAGAGACACATTGGTAAGTGAAAAATTCATAGAAAAATGAACATATTCAATCTAGTTTTTAAGTGAATGGGCAAATATTTATGAACATACATGCGAATGTATGGAAAAAGAGCTGGGAAGAGATGTATCCCAAACTGTCAATAGTGTTTATGCAGCATTTTGATTTTTCAGTCCTACAGGTTAAGTATTACCTGCATAGTTTACAAAGGTAATATATATATTCCCATATTGCCTGTAATAGAAAAAAAGTTTAAAAGATGACGAGATTATACAGTCTGAAATTTAATATCTAGTGAGAAAAGACATCTCAGATATAGAAAGAAAGATACCTTTTTTTTTTTTTTTAAGTGCTCTTTGAATGACTTTTTTTTAGCCAAAATGAAGAGCTACACTTACGCCAAATTATTTCTAATAAAAATTAAAACTCAGAACAGGAGAAATTTTACCTTGCTTACTTTAGAATTCGTATCCTTCTCCAGTTTTTTCAAATTTTCTTTTTTGTCTGCTTTCTGCAAAGCTGCTGACTCTTCATCCACTTCCTCTTCTCCTTCCCCTCTTTTTTTATCAGCTTTCTGATCTCTGATCTCAGCCACTTTTGCTGTGGGTCTAGATATCCTTGGAGATCTCCTTAAAGTACGACCTACATTTGTTTTCTCTTCTTCCTTTTCTGTCTTCTCTTGCTTGCTTTCTGGTTCTAGAACTTGGGGAGGAGAATCTGGCTTCTTCTTCCTGCTGGATATCCTAATTGTTAATTTGATGCCCTCTTTCTGCCTTTCAGAGGTTATCTCTGTGTTTTCTGAGGCAGTGGTTTCTTCTTCAGGAACCAGCTTGTATTTCAATTTGCTTTTTTGCATAGAACCCTTTGTCTCAGAAGGATCCTCTGTGCCAGAGGTCTGGGCATTGTCCAGATTATCTGTTTCTACCTTGGTGGGTTCAGAATCTTTTTTTAGAATATCTGGGTCTGTTTTTTCTAGGGGCTGACCTTCAGTGGAACTTGTGCTCTGACATTCTACCACTTCCTTTTCTGAGGGTAACTTCTCACAGTGGTCAGTCATGTTAGACGGTGACGAAGTTTCAGCTGCCTCCGGAGAGACGGGCTTTCCTGATTCTAGAGCATACTTTGGAACCTCCTCTGGTATTGGACTCAATCTTTGTGTGTCCTTATCAAGAGAAGTCTTTTTGGACTTCTCCAGCTTTTCAAGACATTCTAAGACTTGGGGCCGCTTATCCTTTTTACTTTTGGGAGACTTGTCGTCAACTTTCAGGGTACCAGATTCAGTGGCAGATGAAGCAGTTTTCAAAGAGAGATCCTTTGCCATCTCAGAAGTCTCAAGAGAGATTTCCATTTCCGGAGGACCTGTTTCCTCTAACTGCCCTTTTTGATTTTGGGGCTCTAAGACTGATATTGAACTGTCTGTATCTTTCTCAGCAGGGACCAGCTCCTTCTCAAGATCACCTGTTTTCATATTCGTTATGACCGAATTTACGGACTCTGCTCCATTTCCCTCCACAATGACACTTCTGTCTTTAGAGGGGCTACAGCTACCTTCTTTTGTATCATAAAGCCTTGTCTCCATTTGTTCTGTCTTGAGATTTGGGGCTACCTTTTCATCACTAACTTCTCCATTTACCAGTTGTTTCCCTTCATGACCCAAAATAGTGATTGTAGAGATCCTTTTACAAGTCTCTTCCTCTTGTTTTATTTCATCTTTCAAAAACTCTTTTGTTGGAGTAGCTGATTTACACATAGGTCCTTTGATTGGACTGTCAAAATCATCACTCAGTTTAATTTCCCGTTTTTTTAGTGGTATCTTAGCCTGCTGGTCATTTTTAAGTTTCTCGGTTTCTTCAGTAGACTTCTCAGTGATTTCTTGAGAAGATCTAACATTGCCACCGAACTCCAGCCTCTCTGGCTCCAGTTTCTCCATGCTACCTTTGGTATCTTTAGGGTCTGCTCTAAATTCCTTTACTTCGACTTTAGTGGGTTTGACATTTTCCTTGAAGGAATCACTTTCTTCTTTGATAATCCTTTTTTCCTCACTTTCTGGCAAAGGTTTTTCTAGCTTGACTATGACCGGCAGTTTGACAAGTTCCTTTTCATCTTCTTTTTCTATTTTCACAGTGGCCTCTTCTAGAGCACTGGGTGCACAGCAGTTTTCTGAATCTACTGGCTGCTCTTCACTTTTCATCTTTTCATTTTCTTTCTGTTCCTCTAAAAATCAGGAAAAAATTTACATAAATAGAATCATTCAAGAGTATAAAATATAAAAGGGCAAATATAGATATTCCCATTTGAAATTTCCCTCTTAAAAGAAGTCACCTGTTAATGGACATTTGACCAAAAAAGAAACATAAAGCAAAAAACAAAATACCCCAAATCTGACAGTGAAGGAAATCACCAAACCTGAAGAAAAGGCTTCTAAATATTAAAAAACGCTTATTCAGAAAGATTCATGTTTCTGCTTTATACATTCAGCATCAGTGTTCTCAATGCAATGCAAATTTTTATACAGTTCAAATAATTTATTCAAGCTCAAGTGATGGCTCAAAAATGTGAACTAAAAATACTGCATAAAACATTTCCAAAAGACCATATTTGTTTTAAAAACTGACAAATGTTCTTCCTTGCAAGTCACTGAGCACTTCATTTCATTGAGGTAACACGAGCATGGCAGTGGAAAAATGTTTGTTTTATGCTTTATACAGATTATAAAAGTAACACAATTCTGTACAAAAAATGAGACATCTGCCCACAAAGAGAATAAAAGGTCTAATCCTAATACCCAGAGGCAACCACTATTACTATTTTAGGTTACTTTGTTCTAGTCTTGTATATTTTTGACAAAGTTTCGGAATCATGGCGCCCCATTTTTTTCATTGAAACACTATCACTTTCTCACGCTAATTAATGCCTTTTAAGAAATCAGACTTACATAACAGTCCTCAATGTGGTTGGAGTACAATTTACTTTATCAAATGTCCTTAGTGAGCATTTCAGAAGTTATTGTTACCAACTACATATGTTTACTGTCAGTTCCTCTTTTTACCTTAATTGGCTTCGTATTTCCAACTTTTATGGAGTAGCTAATAGTGCAAAAAACATATTTGGTAAATAGCATCATCTTTGTGAATTTCTTTTGCGTTTAAAAAAATTTTTTTTTTATTTTAAGTAGGCTCCATGCCCAGTGTGGAGCTCGATGTGGGGCTTGAACTCGCAACCCTGTGATCAAGACCGGAGCTGAGATCAAGATTTGCATGTTTAACCAACTGAGCCACCCAGGTGCCCCCGTAGCATTATCTTTGAATGGGATTACACAGATTGCACAGACAATGTAAACCAGTGCTCAGAGAACGTGAGCAGAGTGTTTTCACAGAATTCATTAAATACTAATTTTACCTCTATCTCCCATCACTTTGCCCTATCTTAACAACTGAAAAAACTCAGCTCTAAATGTTGTTTTACCAAAGTAGTAATTTTTACAAAAAATTTTGCGCACATTATGCCAAGTTGATAAATTTGAGTTACAGTCTATTTCGGAGGTATAAAATGGACTAAAATCGAAGGGAGATGAAGTAGGACATGATTTTGAAAATAAGAATGCAATATCTTTAAAAGAGTAAATATTTAAATTATAAATTATAAAATTTGTAATATATTATTATAATATCAATATTTATAATATAGACTATATATTTAAATTATATAATTATAAATTATATAGAATTTATAAATTAAATTATAAATTATAAATCACTACTTCTTTTACTTAATTCATGTTGCAAATCCATCACTCAAGGGCCACTAAGAACTATTCGTTAAGAACCTGAAACAGAGGGTCAGTATGGCTTTTCACTCTTTACATTATCTACGATTTCATATATGCATGCCACCAAGGAAATTAAAGACATGACAGTAATGATAATGTGTGTATCTTCTCCTTCCCAGTGAAAAAGTAGCCTTACTTAAATTCCTGATCATTGAGATTGGTTATCATATCAGGAAATCTAATTAAATGAACACCTTGGTTAACAAAAAGTAACTTGAACCTAATATTAACGGTTTACTAAAGATAATTTAATAATTCTTCTATATGTTTTGGTTCAGAAAACAACTCAGGACCTCACTATGGTTCTGACCTGAGGTAAGATGACACTGTTTTCATTTGGCAATGGTGAATGAGAAAGAGCTCTTCAGTGATTTCAACTGATTCCAATTTGGTAACAACATGGCAAAATAAATTGAGGAATAACATCAGGTTCTAGGCTCCTAAGTTCATGAATCCTAATTCACCTAGTGTTGAATTCCGCATATGTCTCAAACTCTCTGATCCTTATTTCTTCAACTACAAATAAAGCAGCTGGAGTAAGTGAACTGAAAAATTATTCTTCGCTGGCCTATATTTCTCCTAAACCCAAAATGTTAAATCCCTGGTAGTTTTGTGTTTGGCTCAATTCCTTTCAGATGTGAAAACATTTATTACTCTAGCTCCCCTAGATTACATAGATATGTCACTAAAACCGCAAAGGAAACAGAACCATGACAGAAAATGAGCCTTCAAGCACAATCATAACTGGTAAAAAGATCATTTAGTTACATAAGCATCCTTAAAAAGAAACTGTAAAAGAAATGCAAATGAGTTGAAGAGACATAAAATTTGAAGAAACAAAACT
Organism: Procyon lotor; assembly: GCA_028646535.1. Classification (NCBI taxonomy): domain Eukaryota; kingdom Metazoa; phylum Chordata; class Mammalia; order Carnivora; family Procyonidae; genus Procyon; species Procyon lotor. The sequence continues at coordinate 46,964,581 of CM053613.1, forward strand.
TAAGGTAACACTCTCTTCAAAACTCACAATGGAGCAGCAACACTGCTTGGCAAACTTGAGGCAACTGAAGAGAAGTATTATCTACCGTAGGTTTTTAAAGCAGATTCATCCATTTACTCAACAAATATTTACTGATCATCTATTATGTGCTTGCCCAGCCAGCCCAAGCACAATCACAATGGAATAAAACACTGAATGCCCTATAAAAGTTAGCTGTAAAGGACATCGCCAGGCATCTATCCAGTACAGACATACTTCTTTTTATTGGGCTTCACTTCATAGTGCTTTGCAGATACTGCATTTTGTTTAAACTGAAAGTTTGTGGCAATCTTGCATGAAGCAAGTCTATTGGCATCATTTTTCTAAAACCATTTGCTCACTTCACATCTGTCACGTTTTGGTAATTTTCACAATATTTCAAAATTTTTCATTATATTATATTTGTTATAGTGATCTGTGATCGGTGATTATTTGATGTTACTATTACAACTGCTTTAGGGCTCCATGAACCCCACTCATTTAAGATGGTCAACTTAATTGATAAGTGTCTGTGTTCTGACTGCTCCACCAACTGACGATCCTCCAATCTCTCCTTCTCCTTGGGCCTTCCTATTCCCTGAGACACAACAATACTGAAATCAGGCCAGCTAATAACCTTACAACAGCCATTAAATATGCCAGCGAAAGGAAAAGTCACACATCTCTAAAATTAAATCAAAAGTTAGAAATGATTAAGCTTATTAGCAGGGTATGGTCAAAAGCCCCAACAGGTCAACAACCAGGCCTCTTATACCAAATAGGTGGCCAATTTGTGAATGCAAAAGAAAAGTCCTTCAAAGAAATTTTAAAAAGTGCCACTCCAGTGAACACATGAATGATTAAAAAAAAAAAAAAGGATAACAGCCTTATTGCTGATATGCAGAAAGTTTTAACGGTCTGGATAGAAGATGGAAATCAGGCACAATATTCCCTCAATCTGAAGCCTAATCCACAGCAAGACCCTAACCTCTTTCTACTCCATAAAAGGTGAGAGAGGGTAAAGTTGCAGAAGAAAACCTTAGAGCTTACCGAGGCTGGTTTATGGGGGTTTGAGGAAAGAAGCTGCAGAACATAACATCAAGTGCAAGCAGCAAGTGCTGATGCAGAAGCTGGAGCAAGTTAGCTGAGACAATTCATGATGGTGCCTACACCAAACAACAGATTTTCAGCTCAGGTCATGATGCCAGGATCATGGGATCAAGCCCCAAGTTGGGTACTGTGCTTGGTGGAGTTTGCTTAAGGATTCTCTCCTTCTCCCTCTGCCCCTCCCCCAATGTGTACTCTCCCCTCATCCCCTCCTCTCAGATAAATAAATAAATTAATCTCAAAGGTGGGGAGAGAAACTGCTGTGAGGGTTTTTGTTTTTTTTTAAAGATTTTATTTACTTATTTGACAGAGAGGAGAGAGATCACAAGGAGGCAGAGAGGCAGGCAGAGAGAGGGGGAAGCAGGCTCCCTGCTGAGCAGAGAGCCCAATGTGGGGCTCGATCCCAGGACCCTGAGCTGAAGGCAGAGGCTTTAACCCACTGAGCCACCCAGGTGCCCCAGGTTTTGTTTTTTTTTTTAAATGAAGCCCATGAAGCACTTTGTCCAATATTTGGGAGCTATTATTAGTTATTATTTATTATGTGGGCCCTTCTTACCATAAACTTTAGCCACATTAAAAAATGCAGTGTTTCCCAAAGATGCCATCGTTGCTTAGAAAGCCATTTCTACTCCTTTACCTTGCCATTCCTCTCCTTCCCAATTTGTAAAACAAAGTATCACTAACTATCCCCTATGATGGTTAACAATTACAGAAGGATGCATTCAATGATAATCATTATTATTAGCCATAATAATATCATAACCATTATTATTATTATTATATTACTGGGAAAATCTTGACATCTGTCAAGCCCAATTAAAACATCACTTGATTTTATGTAGTTTTTTTTTTTTTTTTTAGATTTTATTTTTTTTATTTTTTTATTTATTTGACAGAGAGAAGAGAGATCACAAGTAGGCAGAGAGGCAGGCAGAGAGAGGGGGAAGCAGGCTCCCTGCTGAGCAGAGAGCCCGATGCGGGGCCCGATCCCAGGACCCTGAGATCATGACCTGAGCCGAAGGCAGAGGCTTTAACCCACTGAGCCACCCAGGTGCCCTTGATTTTATGTAGTTTTATCTGAGTTTTTCCCCTACTAAGAATTAACCACTCCCCCTCCTGTGTTTGCATACTGCTTTCTGTAGGGTTTTATAATGGCACTTATTACCCCAAATTACAATTTTTAAAAAAGATTTTATTTATTTGAGAGAGAGAGAGAGCACGAGCATGGTGAGAGGCATGAGGAGAGGTAGGCTCTCCACTGAGCAGGGAGCCTGATAAGGGGCTTGATCCCAGGACTCCGGGATCATGACCAGAGCTGAAGGCAGATGCTTAACTGACTGAGCCACCCAGGCATCCCTGAAATTACGGTTATTTATTTACAAATCTCTCTTACTAGTCTAACAAACTATGCCACTGTGAAGAGTCGTGGATTATCACCTGTGGTAAGACACTCAAACATCCCCTGGTTATACTTAATAAATTGAAATGGCAATAAATTCTAGCCTTATGTTGATAAATTACATTAATACATTTTAAGATGTAGCTTTTACTGATACAAAGTCTTCCTATATATTATGCATACTGTATAACTATTTGATTTAATATTCTTCTAAGTTTATCGGAGCAACTTACAGAGATTTTGGCAAAGACATGATACATTTAATAGCTGTTAAGGTATAATGCACTGAAGGATTAATAAATACACTTACATAAGAGACCATTTAAAAATGTAAGGAAAAAAATGAAAGGCCCTAAACAAAAATGGGTTATAACAGGAACAGACAATTCAAAGATAATGAAATGTACAAACTCTACTAGCAATCAAAGAAACTGAAACTCAAAAAACACTACAATTTTTAATCAAACCAACCAGCAAAATTTTCCTTTAGTGAGAACATTCAAAATTTCTAAGATGGTAAGAGGAACATGTTCATTCACTCATAGTGTTAGTATAAACTGGTGCAGCTACTTAATATCAATATTTCTTAAATCTTTATACTCAATAATCAGTATTTATTAGGTGATTACTTTATATGTGGAACTTTCTTCCTTAAGGAATTTTTCAAGACAAAGGAAAATCCTCACAGTGGAATAAGTACAAAAAAGAGGATATATAATTGCATTGATCACATAATCTCAATTTTAATTAAATAAATAAAAATTATGCCTAAAATAAACACTGGGAAGAAAGAAATCATAATATCAACAGTGTTTTTCCTCTTGGTCACATGACAATGAATAATTTTTATTTTTTGCTTTATACTTCCCCAAGTTTTCTAGAGCGAACATGTATTACCTTTACAGTGAGATAAATCATAGGCAACTCAATTGTAAGAAACCCTGGTTTGCCCAGGACTGAGGGGTTTTCTAGGACATGGGACTTGCCATGCTAAAACAGACAATCCTAGACAAGGGAGGACAGAGAGCTGGTCACGCTATTCTCATTCATGCTGACTTGTCATTAAAATTAAATATGTACACACTGCTGTTTCTATCAATGGTACTGCTAAATTTCTCTAGAACCAGCTCTCATTCTGTTTATCAGCCAGAGCAAAATGTGTTGACCATTTTGCAAGACAGCCAATTAGGGCTTAAAGAACATTAAATGATAGCAAAGCAATGCAAATCTAATCTGGACCACAAAAGCAACCCTTCAGATTTAGCATTCATGAATTTAGGTGAGTAAGTTTATATTAACCTTTTTAACATACATTCAAAATTAATTGGCAGTGAACAGGCACAACACACCTACCATGAGCAGAGATCTGTATCAGCTACTGGGGATACAGAAAGGAGAAGACTGGTATTACAGTAAAGTCATGGTCACCAGCTATCCCTGAGACACTGACACTGCCAGTGACCTCTTTTTCTCTAGTATGAACTCTCTCAACGTTCTTCACTATCCTCACACCCATAATTTCTCTATGTCCACAGTTTCAGATGATTCCATCCTCCATTTCACAGAGAAAATGGAAGCCACGAGGCAGAAGCTCCTTTCCATCAACTGACCTGTAAACCTACTCCTGTTTATAAAATAGAGATGCTGTTTTAAGCTAAGCCCAATCTTTCTACTTATGTTTTGGATCTCCTCTCCTCCAGTCTACTCAGGAAGGGTTTTATTTTATTTTTTTAAAAAAGGTATTTGTTTGTTTATTTGAGAGAGAAAGCAAGAGAGCACAGAGGGAGAGGGAGAGAGAAGCAGACTCTCTGTTGAGCAGAGAGCCCAATGTAGGGCTCAGTCACAGGACCCAGAGACTATGACCTAAGCCAAAGGCAGCCGCTCCCCTTACGGAGCCATCCAGCCCCCTAGGAAGGGTTTTAAACAATGTTATCATCTCCCTTGTTTTAATGGGACCTCAGTGGCTGTACTGTGCCAAGTAGCTTAAAGATGACCAAGGAGAGAAACAAGAATAGTTTGTGGGATTATTTCAAGAGAATTCATGATAAAAGCTCTTCAAGGTCATCTCATTTTATTCACACTAAAAAAAACCACCATTCTCAATAAACCACAAGGTCCTTTACAACCTCCACACCCCTCTCCCCCACCTCCCAGAGCCTGACGCTCCCTGACCTCATTTCCTCCTGTATTATAATACTCCTCACTCATTCTGCTTCAGCTGTATTACTCACCTTGCTATAAAATAGGAGCCAGCAAATTTATTCTGTAAAGGGTCAGATAGTAAATATTTTAGTCTATATAGCAACTGCTCAACTCTACCTTTGAGGTAAGATAGCAACTATGGACAATAAGACACTAAAAGAAACAATACATTCCAACAAAAGAATAGCAGACTGGGTGGTACCTGGGTGGCTCTGATCATTATTCTAGGGTCCTGGGATCAAGCCCCATGTGGGCTTCATGCTCTCCCTCCCCATGTACACCTTCCCCCTACTTGTGCGCTCACAAGTACTCTCTCTCTAATGAGTAAATAAAATCTTTAAACAAAACCCAAAGAATAGCAGGCTGTTTAGCCTGCAGTCCCTACTCTGCCAATCTCTCTCCTAACATATTAAGTAGACAATACTTCCCCCTCAGGGTCTTGCTCTCGCCAATCCTTTAATTTTTACTCAAATGTCACATTTTCAGTGAGTCCTTTTCTAACCCCCAATCTAAAGTTACGCCCTCCCTCATCCCCCAAATTATTTTACCTCCATAGCTCCTCATGATCATCTGATGATACTATGTATTTACTGATTTTGTTTATTGTCTACCTCCCCATACTACATAAGTGTCATGAAGGCTAGAAGTCGACTGATTTTGTTTACAGGCTTATTCCAAGTACCAAGAATAATGTATGATATACAACATGTACTCAATAAATATTTGTTGATTGGAATGAAAGAATGGAATATTATAAGTAAAGTATCAACCACGCCTATGAGAAGAATATATTTTTGCAACTGAAATATTTTCCTTGGCAAAGAAACTTTTCACCATTTTAAAGATGTTGACAGATTTTACAGTTTCCAAAAAGGGCCCCAAATACTGTAATTATCATTTGATTTTATCAGTATCATATACCTAATGGACAAATAATAGGAGCTGCCTACACTAACACATTGGTATGACCAACTTACTACATGCTAGAGGGATATGAATCATGTCAATTCTTTTTCTTTTTTTAAGAAGTTATTTATTTGACAGAAAGAGACAGGAACACACAAGCAGAGGGAGTGGCAGGCAGAGGGAGAAAGAAGCAAGCTCCCCTCTGCGCAGGGAGCCCAGCGAGGGCTTTAATCCCAGGACCCTGAGGTCATGAACCAAGCAGAAGGCAGGCGCTTAACCAACTGAGCCATCCAGGCTCCCCTGATGCTAAGTCTTTTATAATTTATTTAAAAATTACATGGTAGATATCTGACAGAGGCTTTATAATTAACTAAAACAAAATAAAGAAAGCCACATAAAACAAATAATAGCTTTTTTTTTTTCCAGTGTAAAAAGTTGCTTTTATTAAAGCAAGGGGACAGGAACTGTGGGCAGGAAAAGCTGCACTAGGGTTGTGAGCAGTGACTGACTATATACTTTTAAATTGGGAGGGGGTAGGAATAAAGGAAGTTTCCAAAAGGACTTTCTTACGTTAAAAAAGACTTACAGGATCCTGGAGGTCTGGCTACTGTTAAGCTAAGGTTGCTTTTTGTCTCTAGCAAAGCATCAACATTAAGGCAGCTGGGAACTCCTTGAGGACTATCATATTCTGCCTGTCTCAAGCACAGATTTGTCATGTCAATTAGAAACCCAAAAATATTTCTGTGGTAATCTGGAGGGCATACACAGTGAACAAATAACAGATTAATAAATTATTAGAAGGCAAATAGGAACTACGACCCTGCCAGCTATTTTGCAAGCCCAACACGTGCCTCTTCCCAAGAATTCCCTCTCCCTACCAAGAAAAATCATTAACCTGACTTTTATGTTAAGCATATCCTTATTTTAGTTTTACCTGTGTATTATTTTCCTTTTTCTGTCTCTTTAATTTTCTGTTGTCCCCTCCATTCTTTACTTTTCTTGCAATTTATTTGTTCAAGTCACTCAATCATTTGTCCTATAATTCTGGATGATGCTGACTGCATTCCCATGCTCCTCTGCCCTTTTTGTCCCTTAAATCGGCACTTTGATCTACAGCCTTCATCAGATTCAACTTCAATTTTTGTGGCAAAACTATTTCGGTGAAGGCATATTCTTTATCAAAAGGCATTAATGTTTGTAACATTAACAGATACTGATGCTCACTATCTAAACCTTTATCGGGAACTGCAAAATGGTGATATTCCCATTCTATCATTCCTTCACCAGTGACTTGTTGGAATAAATCCTATAAACTTTATGAATTTACTATTTTGTTATACAGTGATACAGTTCACATAGAAAAGGTACAGTTCACATACAGTTAACACAGCTCACATAAGTGTTTGCTTCTTTTCATTTATTTAACATTGTTCAAAACAATAATTTGATCATCACTGGCAATCTCCAAAGGGAACCAATTTTTCTTTTAGTATCATAATGAAATCATGGATTTAAGACATATTTATTTAGGATCTCTAAGCTAGCTCTCAAGTCTTTTTTTTTTTTTCTTAAATTAGGCTCCTGCCTTGCAGGGAGCCCAACGTGGGGCCTGAACACATGACCCTGAAATCAAGACCTGAGCTGAGATCGAGGTCTCAGTTTGGATGTTTAACCGGCGGAGCCACCCAGGTGCCCTGGCTCTTGAGTCTTTTTGACAGGACTTGATAACACCCATACTACTGGGAATGACAAAATGTTTCCTGGCTCATTCCCATTAAGCCTCTGAATTGACAGGAAACTTTTTCACAAACACAATCTAGGTGTTAAGGCTGATCACTACTATTTGGACACTTTCTAAGCATTTTCAGTGGACAGAACTAGAAAATGTATGTATATATTTTTTAATAAAAATAACCCATAAATTCATAATGCTATTTAGTGTTTCCTTAATCTCTTTTATATTACATCTTATAATCTACCCCCCACTCTGAGAATCTTGGTTTTAAAGGACAACATGGGTGATATAATTAAAATATTAGTTATTATTTTTTTCTCTCTCATGCTAGATATAAAACATTCTCAGAATAACAGTATTGACACCATCATCAAATTGATTTAATAAAAAGTTAAGAGGTATCTGTGGGTACTCTTCCTATTCTTTCTCCATCTGTCTTACTGTAGCTCCACTATCGAAACACACATCCATTAATGACTACACAATCTTTCTCATATCTGCCACTTAGATGTAGTCACATGGAACTACAAATTTAATGCTCACCCGACATTCTTTTTAAAATCATATTTTGAAATAAATGTAGACATATAGATATGTTACAAAAATAGTTCAGGTATACCTGCACCCTGTTTCTCCTAAAGTTAACAACTTAAGATACCTACAGTACAATTATCAAAATCAGGAAATTAACAATGGGTAAAAAACTATTAATTAAACAGATTTTATTTAAACTTTGCCAATTTTTCTCCAATGTCCTTTCCATTTAAGAATCCAGGTCTCATTTTGTTCTTGTGTTTGCTCTTGTCTCCTCCAAACTGTAACCTCATTCTTTCCTTTTTTCTCCTGACTCTGACACAGTTATTTTGTAGAATACCTCTTAATTTTGTTTTTTAAATGTTTTCTCAAGATTAGATTGAGATTATATATTTTTGACAAAAATCCCACAAAAGAGATGCCGTGCATTACATCAGAGAATACAGAATATGTCAATCCCTAATCATTTAGTTAAGGTGCTGTTGGCTGGTTATTACATGGTGAAGTCACCATTTTTCTCCTTGTAATAGGTAGGTATTTTCGGGACCTACATTGAAATTGTGTTAATATTCTGTTTCTCCATAAACTGTATTATTTACATAATAATTTATTTACATAAACAATTATATACATAAACAATTATTACTGTACTGTTTCCCTAATGGTGATTCTTTATTTCCTTCATTCCAACCAATATTTGTCTGCAGGGAAGGCTGTCCCTTCACCTCTCTTTACTTATTTACACAATTATGTACTTATATAAGTAGAATTCATGGGCATTTATTTAAATCTATTTTATATAAATTTGTAGCTACAACAGTTTCTGCTTTCACTACCGAGAGCTACTTCTTGTTGGCACCTGTGTACTACTGATACGCCCCAATTTTTTTTGAGCACATCCTTAGTCTCCGGCTAAGGAGACTTGTACTCTCCCTGCCCGTCGCCAGAATCAATCTAAGGAGCACTGGTTTCTTTTATTGGAGAATGATATTTTGGAATAAAAATCTAGAGATTAAGAGTGCACGTTACTACTAGGGAATCGTCATTCTTAGATTCCTCTCATAAACAGAAGTAGGAAACATATATATGATTACACCAAAACAATGAATAATATTTTATTTTGACAGCATGTGCCACTCATATTATGTTAGTCATTCTGGCTATCTGAAGCTCATTTGCTTGAAGATTTCTAAAACAGACCATAGATATCGGTAAGTTTATCTGCAGTCTTTATTTGAAAGCCAGTTTGGCTGGACATATAATCCCTGGGTCACATTTTTGTTGCCTTACATACGTTATGGCATTTTATTCTCTTATAAAGCACTGCTTTCAAACAGAGTGCTGGCAGTCTGATCTCCCTTCTGCTGTAAGTCACATGGCCTTTTTGCCTGGATAACCGAAGCCTTTCTTTTTCAAATCCAGTAATTTTACTGGAATATGTCTTAATGTTGGTTGTCCTGGGTTCATTTTCCAAAGTGCGCAGTGTTTTTTCAATACGCAGTCTAACAACTTTGTTTCAGGAGGTTTTGGTAAGCACAGACTTTAGTATTTTTGTCTGTTCCCTTGCTTTGGTTTTCTTTTTTGTGAAGCCTTATTGGATTTTCTTTCCATCTTCAAATCCTTATCTCCTCTGTCAAATCTTTATCTCTTTCGTCATTTCTTTTTGATTAAAAAAAATACACAGCTTTCCATTTGCTATCTGGCAAAGGCACTAATCCTTGAGTTTGTTCACTCTGATGTTTCTCCTGGATTTGTGAAAAATTTTGACTCTTCTGGGTTCTACCACCTACGAATTATAGTTTTCACGTTTTGTGGGACTGTCTTTAGGATAAGCTTTTATTCTTATAATCCTATGGGATTTACTTTGATCCTTTTTAGTTGCTTATTTTTATGTCAAATAGATAATTTTTCTTACTATCTATCAATAGATAATTTTTCTAATTTCATAGCTCTAGAGCTCCCCATTTGTTATTTTTGTGATATACTTAATTTTAAAGTAATTTACTTAATGAAATGAATGAACTCTATTCTTTTCTCATACTTTTATTTGGAGCTTCTTTTTTGTATGCCTTTATTGTCCCTACCCTACTTAATCTGGGTTCTATTCCAAGCAGTTTGGACAAAGTGTGGAGTTTATTTTGGAAGGGAGGTCTGGCTGGAGAAGTTTGAGAATTCCCAAGGCCTATAGTACCCCAGAGCCCCTTAAAGACGTTAGTTTCACATACTGTGTAAAGTTTTTAATTTGCTCTTAATATGTTCCTTTTAATGAAAGAATTTGTAGAGGGGCATCTGGGTGGCTCAGTGGGTTAAGCCTCTGCCTTCGGCTCAGGTCCTGGGAATGAGCCCCACATTGCGCTTTCTGCTCAGCAGGGAGCCTGCTTCTCCCTCTCTCTCTCTGCCTACCTTATAGTGATCTCTCTATCAAATAAATAAATAAATTCTTTAAAAAAAAAAAAAAAGAATTTGTAGAGACTCAAAATCAATACCACTGCCACTTTCCAAAAATTGTGAACGATAACTTCGATTTTTCCTTCTAAATTAAGTCACAACAAACTTAATCAGAACAGCAATAGTTAATCTAATCATAAGATTTCTTTTGCTTTTCTCCTTCCTTCCCACTTGCCCTTCCTCCTTCCCTCTCCGGTAAGCACAAATCATTCACATAAGAAGCAACATGGGCTGTGTTCTATTGTTCCTGGCATAAAAATAAAAGAAATGGAAACTTCAATATATTTTATCCTTTATCTTGACAATTTAAGGCAGGCCTAATGTAAAGAAGAAATGATGGTGATGATAAAAATAAGACATTTTCTTTTGTTTTTATAAAGGAAACTAAGATATCATTACAAGGTGACAATAACACTTGTATTTATCTGCTCTCTCTATACTTTTCTGTAGTGAAACAGTATTATACACGGTAATATAAAAGTGGATGATTTTGTGCCAAGACAAGGATATTTTAAAACCCATCCATGCGACACCCAGGTGGCTCAGCTGGTTAAGCGACTGACTGCTTTCAGCTCAGGTCTTGATCCTGGAGTCCTAGGGTTGAATCTGGCATCAGGCTCCCTGCTCAGCAGGGACTCTGCTTCTCCCTCTGAACCTCCCCACCTCATGCTCTTGCTCTCTCATTCTCTTTCTTAAATAAATAAAAACCCATCCATAATTCTCTAGATTAAACATGCATATCATCAAAATAGTTTTTTTAGCTGTCACAATTAGTACCCACCCCTTCTATAGAAGGGGTTACAAGCTCTAATGGCCATAGGAGCCAGGCAAGAAAATATAAATGAGGGGAAAGAAAAACATAAAGCTAGAAATATAGTTAAATTCTGTTTTTATTAAACACAATATAAACATGTATAATGTCTGTGATTACGTTTTAAATTTTAAAAAGCTACTAAAATTTTATTATTTTATTTCTTAATAAATTATTCCTTTGATTTGGAATCAGAAATGATCATTATTTCTGGGAGCAGAGGCTGGTCATTACGACAGTGTTGGATCCAGTACATTGTTAGCACTGTTATATGCAATACAGAATTTGGCCTTGAGCCATTCAGTAGGGAGTTTACTACTATATATTTTATGCCAGTAAACAGCTGCTGGTGAGCATGAAGTATTAGCAAACACTGACAGAAGTTTGTATACAGGGAATCTACTTTTCAGGATTTTCACATAATTTTTGTAATTGAATGCCATCACTATTTAGTTTTCAGTACTGTACTAGTAAACTTTGGTTTGTATTACTTTAGAAAGGCAAACTGAATATTAATTTTCCTTCTTAAGTTTGAAGTCAGAGAATCTATTTCAGAATTCAGGTCATCATATCCATTTCTGAATACCAACTACAGTAGGAAAGTGGGCCAGATTATTCTGTATCTACTACATTTCCTATTGAATCAAGTTCATGAAAAACGAGTGAATCAACTAATAAAATGATAATATCCAAAGTGTTTCAATTTTATTGCCAACTTGAGTCTTTGAGAAAATATTAGTGGATAAGGTATGGATTTTTTTTCTTATCTAAATGATATTGAAAAATCTCAATACACCCTTGGCCTGTCCCCTTGCCCCCACCCCCACCAAGGCTTCCTAGCCCACATCATGGCTAAGCCAACTATGTGCCACAGGACTCCCAAGACATAGCATTTTTAAAGACAAAAGAACAAAACTTCACTTTGTCATTATATGGGGTTTTTTTGGTGTAAAATATTTAAAAATGAAACGTCACAGTCATGGTAATTAGCCTTTTGAACAGGATAAGCTCTTAGAGAATGTCTCATAGGTGAATCAATTTTTTGCATGATGAATGAACCATACAATATTTTTCTGTCCTATGAGGCCTGATGATCTGCAGTGCCCATGAGAAGTCTTCTTCAGTTCAGCTAAGCATTCAGACTCACAAGACTACTACAGATCACACTTGGCATAAGTCTATTAAGATGGATGTAAGAGCTTGCCAATAGGAGTAGGGGCTTAAAAACAGGAATGGGCTTTGCCACAGTCTATATTGCAATTCATATGGCCATCTGGGAGCTATCTTCTCCCAGCTGACAACTTCAAGAGCAGGATATACAGGATTCACATTGAGTAGGTGTGGGAACTGCTTTGTCTTCAAAAGCCTCAGGTTCCGGAGCACCTGTGTGGCTCAGTAAAGCGTCTGCCTTTGACTCAGGTCATGATCCCCAGGTCCTGGGATCAAGCCCTGCATCAGGCTCTCTGCTTAGCAGAGGGCCTGCTTCTCCCTCTCCCTCTGCTGCTTCCCCTGCTCCCCCTGCTTGTGTGCTCTCTCTGTCAAATAATTAAATACAATCTTAAAAAAGAAAAAGATATGTCTCTATAAAATGTCATCATCTCAAATTTAAGCTTTGCGTTAGGATTAGGATCACAATAACCAAAGGAGGATCATGTCTAGGTAAGTTTTTCTAAGTATGACCTGTCTACATTTTTTTTTAAGATTTTATTTCTAGTTGGGACACTAGAAAAAAAAAAGGTTTGATGCACATGTAATATTTTTTTCTTAAAAATCTGTAACTGCTCGGGGCACGTGGGTGGCTCAGTAGTTTAAGCTTCTGCCGTCGGCTCAGGTCATGATCTCAGGGTCCTGGGATCAAGCCTGCATCGGGCTCTCTGCTCAGCAGGGAGCCTGCTTCCTCCTCTCCCTCTGCCTGCCTGTCTACTTGTGATCTCTCTCTCTGTCAAATAAATAAATAAATAAAATCTTTAAAAAAAAAAAACCCTGTAACTGCTCATCAACCACTGAGTACTATATGGAATTGCCCTATCACTATATTGTATACCTGAAACTAATATAACACTGTATGTCTAAGTACAATGGAATTAAAAGATACAGATACCTATATATATCTATATAGATAACTGTATATCTATCTTCTCATCTTAGCATTAAGAAACAAATCTTAGGGGCACCTGGGTGGCTCAGCAGGTTAAAGCCTCTGCTTTCGGCTCAGGTCATGATCTCAGGGTCCCGGGATCAAGCCCTGCATCAGGTTCCCAGCTCCGTAGGGAGTCTGCTTCTCCCTCTGATTTTTTCCCCTCTCATGTTCTCTCTCTCTCAAATAAATAAATAAAATCTTAAAAAAAAAAAAAGAAACAGATCTTAAAATTGGAGTTCTCCCCTTGTCTCTCCTAATTTCTCCATCAGGTATCTTTTCCATTACCCATCATATTACTATGGGACTATTTAATAAACTACATGTATAGACTGAATTATTCCCCCTTAAATTCATGATAAAGCCTCCATAGCCAATGTAATTATATTTGGAGATAGGGGACTTAGCGAGGTAATTATTGTTAAATGATATAAAAAAGGTAGAGCCCTAATCCAATAGAGCTGGTGCCCTTATAAGAAAAGGAAAAATACCAGATCACTCCCTCACTCCACACACAAATAGAAAAGGCCATGCAACGCAGAGAGAAGGAAGCCATTTGTAAGCCAGGAAGAAAGGCTTCCCCAGAACCTGAGTCTGCTGGGACCCCATCTGTGACTTCTAGTCTTCAAAACTGGGGGAAAATAAATCTCCCCTGTTTAAGTCACCAAGCCTGGTATTCCGTTATGGCAGACAGGGCAGACTAAGATAATACATTAAGTTGTACTATTTTGCCATGTTAAATTTAAGCTTTATAGCAGAAATAATGTTAATAATGGCTACAAGAGAATCATCTGTAGCTTACTTTACCTACTATAACTGTAGGAATATTCTTCACTGCTGCCGACAAGTCTGCCTCTCTCATTTTCCTTTCTCTTGTTTTTTAAATATTTGATAGACATATAAATACAATAATTTTTTTACTTTATATCATAAGAAAAACAATGTAAGTACTAAGCTAAGCAACTGAGACTAAGCCCAATTTTAGGGGACACAGACAGGACTAAGATAAACTAGGGAATGTAAATTCTAAGGAGAGTCAAACATTACTCCGGTACAGCTCAGTGCTGATAGGCAAAAATAATGCTCCATTGTTACCAGCTCTTCTAATTTCCAATTTTAAATGTTCACAGCAGATTCAAATTAAAAAAAAAAACAAAAAAAAAAAACCACTACACACATGTGAAAACATGTTCCCACAAAAACCTGTACATGAATGTTCACGGTGGCATTATTCATAACAGCCAAAAAGTAGAAACAACTCAAATGTCCGTCAACTCATGCGTGAATTAACAAAATGTGGTGTATCTATACAAGGAAATATTATTCAGTCACAGGGATAGGTAAAAAGCAGTGACTGAAAATTATTACAGGGTTTCTTCATGGGGTGATGGGAATGTCCTATACTTAGATGGTGGTGACGGCTACACAACATTGTGAATGTACAAAAAAAAACCACTGAATGGTGTACCTTAAAATGCAAACTTTCACCTTAATTAAAAACAAAACAAAAACAAAGCAGCACTGTATAAAACAAAATAAACATGTTTTCAGGCCAAATCAGGTCTGCAAGCTGCCTATCTACAATTTCTATTCTCTATTAAAGATTCTCAGGTGATAGCCTTTACCCATTCTGCATATAGGCACAAATGTAGGACACAAAAGCTAACAAAAGGAAAGTTGTTTTCCAATTAGCAGGAAAAAACTAAAGGTTAGGATTTCCCTCAACTTTGTTTTTCCCCATACAAGTTCTTTCTTAGTGTTCTGTTACCTTCCAAATTAGAATACAGTATCTAACATGGAATGAAAATATATATTAAACTTTATGGTATCCTAGAAGAATAGTTAACTTCTAGGTAGTACACCAATGGACATGACATTTTGGGTCTTAAACAGATAAAGAAAGGCTTAAGTTATACCTAACACTTCCTTTGAAATCTATCGTCGATCACCGCTTGAGAAGAACAAGTCAACAAGTATTTGAAAGCTTCAAGTTTGGAAGTATGACTGACCCTAATATAAGTGGGAAAAAACTAGTATTTAATTAAGTGCTAGCAGAACTTAGGAAAAGAAAGATTCTGAGATTCCAAATGACCCTGAATAACTAGAATTTCCAGAGTGCAGGAAAAGTATCTCAGGGAGATAAAAGCATGATAAGGACACAGAGTAATGCCCAAGACACAAGGAGATAATGCATCTAGATAACCTGGAACCAGTGATCATGTAAAAAACTAGTGGGAGATAATACTAGAAATATCATTTGAGGCCAAACGGTGAGATTCTGAATGCCAGTTTAAGAAATTCAGACTTTTTCAAAGACAATTTCAATTACCTTTGAAATAAAAAACTGATTTAATTACTCAGTGAATGTTTTAAGACATATGATGCCATCTTTAGATCTTTTCTTTGCCGATTTTTATAAATAATGCATTTCTTCTTGGCACTTATACAAAAAAAATAATTTTACAATGGTTGGAAAAGCATAGCAATTCAACTAAGAAAAATCCATTTTAGCTGCAAGAATAAGAGTAGCCATTTTATTCTTTCCCCAGTTCCTGTTTATTTTTTCCGTCTTGATGTCTGATTTCCAAATATCCCTGTTCTCCTTCCCCTTCCCGCCCAAAGGCAATGTTTATTTACATCTGAAAGTAATAAAAATGACAAGCCAGAATCCCACTTCTTTGGTCTTGATTGGAAAAGAACACAATAACTACATCTAAGAGGATGGAGCAAGAGATGGGGCTTTAGGGGCTGAATAAAAATGTCAACTCCCACAAATCATGTGTTTCTGCAGCATCTAAAGTACACAAAACCCCAGAAAAAGAACAAAGACTGTGCAGGTGTCAATACTGGTATGCCACTAACAGGCTGTGTGACCCTGGGAAAGTCACTCAAATCTCTCCTTGACTTGCTTTGCTCATTTGGAAAAAAAAACCAAAAAAACCCCAAAATACTAATATCATACCTAACAGAGTGGTTGTGAAGATTATATGACTTAACACATGTAAAGCACTGAGCACAGTACTCAGCACGTCAGTGATGTGTTTCAGCTATTTTACCACTTTAGTGTAAGCTTCACAAAAGCAAGGATTTGTCTTTGCTTATCAAAGTCTCATGTCTAAAATGGTGCTTAACACACAGAAGGTGTACAGTAAGTATTTCCTGAATGAATAAGCAACATTTTGCTGTTAGAGTAAGAGAAACAGAAGAGACACTATTTAAAAGAGAAAAGAGGAAAGCAAAGAAGGTTAAATGTCTTGTTCCTCCTCCTCCTCCTGTGCTTCTTTTTAAACAGATGTCCTCCCTCACAGACTCTCTCTTAACTGTGTTGAGGGTTAAAATATCAGCATTCATTGAGGAATATTTTTGGCAACAGCTGTCTGAAAGACTTCGCTGTATTTAAATAAATACAAAGTTAGGAGGAAACTGCCTCTGTAACCTTGCTATTCAAAGTGGGATTCTCTGACCAGCAGCCTCAGCATCACCTAGATCCTTGGTAACTAAGATGGCAAATCATCAGCTTCACATAAGTCCAATGCACTCAGTGTCTGCACTGTAAAAAAGATCGCCAGATAAACAGCATGCATGTTAAAGTTTGAGAAGTACTGCCCTAGATCACTCTAGTTGAAGAGTATAGGTGATATAAGACCAGGGTTCAAATCTAGACTCTGACCGTTTATTATCTATAGGACCCAGGGCAAGTTTATAAACCTCCCAATTCCCCATCTATAAAATTGAAACAGTAATAACAGCAGTTTTCTCAAGGAGCTGCTATGATGACTGAAAATGCACGTGTGGCATCTGGTGGACTGCAAAATAACACGACTGGGGGCAATGTAAAATGGCCCGGCAGCTATAAGAAACGGTATGGCAGATCCTCAAGCTGCCATATGACCCAGCAATTCCACTTCTAGGTATATACCCAAAAGAAGTGAAAGCGGTGACTCACACAGCTATTTGTACACCCATGTTCCTACCAGCAGTATTCACAACAGCCAAAGGTGGAAGAAAGCCAACTGTCCACAGACAGATGAATCAACAAAATGTGATAGACACATACAGTGGAATATTATTCAGCCTGTCATTATGCTCGGTGAAATCAGCCAGTCACAAATGAACAAACATTCTATGATTTCTTGGATAGTACATCCCAAGAGTTAGGTAAATTCACAGAGATAGAATGGAGAATAGCAGACGCCAGGGGCTGGGGTGTGCAGGGGTAAATGGGGAGTCAGTATTTAACCGGGAGGGTTTCAGATGCGGACAATGATTCTGGAGATTGAAGGTGGTGGGAGACGCCCAACAATGTGAATGCACTTAATGCCACATGATTATTTATTTAAAATAGTTAAAATGATAAATTTTATGTTATGCATACTTTACTACAATATAAAAGAGTTCACTAAGTATCTTTGCATTCTTAAAATTGGTAAAAAATACGTTGTGATGATCTAAACACTTTTTATTTAAATTTTGTAAATGTACAATATAAAAGAGGAAATGTACTCAATGGCCTTTTGCTTCTTATTTCTTTTTTTTTTTCTATTTTTTTTTTTTGCTTCTTATTTCTCATTAAAGAAAAGAAAAATCAACCTCCCTCTACAGGAAGACTTCCAATTTTTCAAACTGAAAGAATTCTATTTAATATAGTTGAAAATAGAAGTAGAAGTAGAGAGAAGAAATTACAAAACAAAGCAAAACAAAACACACAAAAAAAAACCTTGTTTAGGTGCTTCTTCCTCCTTTTTAGTCTCCTCATCCTCTAAGCTGGGACTTTCCCGGGAAGAGTTGTCCTGTTGGCTAGAGTTTTTCAGTAGCACAGGATCAATCTGTGCTTTCAGGAGGGCAAGAGTCTCAGCCAACTCGTTTCGATTTCTAAATAAGGGAAAAAACAAAACAGCATAAAAATCTAAATTCTGTTCTAAAGAGCTTTTAGAATAACACCTATTAGAATTTTAAAAAGAAAAACACAATTAAGAATATCTAAAACACTGGTACACCTCATCTTAATTAACCTTGAATTAGGAATGAAAGCATATGAAAATATATTATTTTCCAAAATGGAAGGAATGTATACTCTATGGGTTAAAATGGCAATGTAAAACTCTTTGGCTGAAAAGAACAGTAGAACAAAAGTAAACAAAAATTAAAGTTAGATAATTTTTAAAAGTCCTACGCAATCTCTAAAGAGTACAAAAGCAACGTAAAATTTCCTTGAAGAAGCATTTTTTAAAACAAAATGGTTCATATTCTTGATTCATTTGTGAATAAGAACTCTGTCCTACCTAGGGAAAGAATAACATTTGATACCGTCATAAAAATATGATCCGGGTTTGAGTAATCATAGCAAAGTCAGCTCTTACAACACAGTTAAAAAAACCTAAGAATTTAGGAAACTGAATGTTGTTCTGTCAATTACAGTTTACAACTACAGGAAGGGAATTCAACTTGAACCAAAAATACAAGAAAATCCCAAATAATTAAGATTTAACTTATCAATTCTCTATTTTTAATACCCAGACCAGAGCTGTGTTAGATGGTTGATTTAAATGCCACCTACAAACAAGAAAGCTCACTTGGATATTTCTCCTTCTCAGATAAGCAATGTGTAACAGTGAAGAGAAAAGCAAACTGTGGACTAAAAGTTGGAACAGTTCGAGATCTGCCACTGAGTTAATTAATCAACACCATGATCTTCCCCTCTATGTTGTTAAAACACTGTGTATGTACCTTTAATCCTACATAGCTCCTATTCAGATGAAATTATTTCTGTTCTTGTCCATCACACCACATGTGTTCTCTATCCTCCCGTCCCGTGCCACCTCCACCCCAGCTCAACTCTGCTGATGATAGCAGGGACAGTGCCTTACGAAGTAGGCGCTTAAATAATGAAATTTTTTTTTTTTTTAAAGATTTTATTTATTTGACAGAGAGAAACATAGCGAGAGAGGGAACACAAGCAGAGGGAATGGTAGCGGGAGAAGCAGGCTTCCCGCGGAGCGGGAAGCCCGGTGCGGGGCTCGATCCCAAGACTCTGGGATCATGACCTGGGCCGAAAGCAGATGCTTAACGACTGAGCCACCCAGGGGCCCCAAATAAGGAAATATTTAATGAATAAATAGAATTCCTGTTCTTAACCTAGATGGTTATGTGCCCCTATACAAGTCCTGTATATTCACTAGGCTTCCGCTTCCTTATCTAAAAAATAAAAGACAGGATTCACTCGAATGTTATTAAAATGGCCTCCTAAGGAAAATAATTGCCGCTGAGGGACACCTTTCAGTAACTAAAATGACAAACCGTTTTGTCATTATGTATGGGAAGGAGCACATAGGTTTATATATATTATTAATATTGTGTATGGGGGGCGCCTGGGTGGCTCATTGGGTTACAGCCTCTGCCTTCGGCTCAGGTCATGATCTCAGGGTCCTGGGATCGAGCCCCGAAGCTGGCCCTCTGCTCAGCAGGGAGCCTGCTTCCTCCTCTCTCTCTCTCTGCCTCTCTGCCTACTTGTGATCTCTCTGTCAAATAAAATCTTAAAAAAAAAAATATTGTGTATGAGAATGAATTCATAGGTTATACATATCATAAATAAAATGAAGTTTTAGAATTTAATCATCTAATAGTAAGAGGTCATATTAAGATCAGATGCTCTTGGGGCGCCTGGGTGGCTGAGTGGGTTAAAGCCTCTGCCTTCGGCTCAGGTCATGATCTCAAGGTCCTGGGATCGAGCCCCGAAGCGGGCTCTCTGCTCAGCGGGGAGCCTGCTTACAACTCTCTCTCTGCCTGCCTCTCTGCCTACTTGTGATCTCTCTCTCTGTCAAATAAATAAATTCTTTAAAAAAAAGATCAGATGCTCTTTCAGAATCCTCTCTGGCACTGCCTCCACTTTACAAAAAATTACATTAAAACTTACAGACATTAAAAAAATTTATTTTTGGGACTCCTGGAGGGCTCAGTTGGTTAAGCATCCGTCTGCCTTCAGCTCAGATAGAGCCCTGCATCTGGCTCCTTGCTCAGCGAGGAGCCTGCTTCTCCCTCTGCCTGCTGCTCCCCCTACTTCTACTCTCTCTCCCTCTCTCTCTGACAGATAAATACAATCTTTAAAAAAATTGTTTTTGGCAAAGTTCCTATTTCCTAACTTCATTACACCAACCTGCTTTGAACCTAAGGCTCTATCCACTTAATGTTATTACTTCTCTTAGTACACTAAGAATTCCATATGTAAAAAGTGCCTCAACCTTCTTGTTATTTTTTGAAGTCATGCTGGGAACTGAATATATTTAAAGTGTTCACTATATCTATTTTAAAAAGCTTCCAAGCATTAGAAGAGAAACACTACTGCTACAAAATCCCTATCAATTACTGGACTACAGAACAACCGAATTCAGCAGAAAAATTTATTGAAGAACTCCCTAAAAATCTTTAACCTGGGGGCACCTGAGTGGCTCAGTGGGTTAAAGCCTCTGCCTTTGGCTCAGGTCATGATCTCAGGGTCCTGGGATCGAGCCCCGCATCAGGCTCTCTGCTCAGCAGGGAGCCTGCTTCCCCCTCTCTCTGCCTGCTTCTCTGCCTACTTGTGATCTCTGTCAAATAAACGAATAAAATCTTAAAGAAAAAAAAATCTTTAACCTGACTACCTGTGTTAAATGCCTGTTAACCTGTTTAACCTGTGTTAAAATGCAAGCTTCACGTAGTCATTTGAAAACAGAAAACTACCCATCTTTGGAATTCTATTTTGATCTAATAATGAGATTTAGTATGTGAAATATTTTTAAAAATCCCAAATTTGAACTAGTCAGAGAGGATTTTTATAAATAAACATATATTCAAATTATACCCAAAACTCTGGGCGCCTGGGTGGCTCAGTGGGTTAAAGCCTCTGCCTTCAGCTCAGGTCATGATCTCAGGGTCCTGGGATGAAGCCCCGCATCGGGCTCTCTGCTCAGCAGGGAGCCTGCTTCCCCCTCTCTCTCTGCCTGCCTCTCTGCCTGCTTGTGATCTCTCTCCTCTCTATCAAATAAATAAATAAAATCTTTAAAAAAAAAAAAAACAAATTATACCCAAAACTCTTACCACTATCTATAGAAACTCTTAAAATAGACTATGGTGCTAACAATTCAGTGTTCTGCTCTCTCTGCTTCCACTGCTGGCTTTGTTTGCTCTAAAACGTTTCTTCACTCAGGTATATTAGATTCATCCCTCCAAAATACCATGTTTTCTCTAAGGATGTCAGGTGTTTGCACTTCTGCTCTTAGCCTGAAATGTGTTCTGCATGGCTAACCCCAACTATTCTTTCTAAGACAAGCAGAGAATGAATAAACAACTGTGGTATATCCCTACAAGGCAATACTATTTAGCCATAAAAAAGAACAAAGTACTGATTTAACTACATAAATGAACCTTGAAGTGATTATGCTCTCAATGGCCACGTATTGTATGATTCTGTTTATGAAACGTCTGGAATAGCAAATTATAGAAACAGAAAGCAGACTGGCAGATGCCACCGGCTGGGTAAAGGGAGAATGGTGATTAGAACTGCCAATGTGCAGGGTATGCAGCACAGGATTTCTTTATGGGGTGAGGAAAATGTGCTGGAATTTAGGAGCAGTGGTGGCTGCACAACTTTGTGAATATACTAAAAACCACTGAACTATATTAAAAACAAAAATAAGGGGCGCCTGGGTGGCTCAGTTGGTTGGGCACCCAACTCTGTGTTTTGGCTCAGGGCATAGCCTCGCGGTGGTGAGATGCAGCCCGGCTTCGGGCTCCACGCTCAGCAGGGAGTCTGAGTCTCCCTCTCTCCCTCCCCACTCCCCCCACCCACTGGTGCATGCGTATGCGCCCTCTCTCCTGAAATAAATCAATCTTAGTAAAACGAAACAAAAAAAAAAATGATGATGGCTTGGACAAGAACACAGCTATAAAGGGGATGAGCAATGATCACATTGGATACATTTTGCATTAAGATCTGTTTGGATTTGCCGATATAGTGGACGTGACGTGAGAGAAAAAGAAAAGTCAAGAATGTGACCCTGAGTTTTAGATCTAAGCAGGTGAAAGGATGTGACTGCTACTGAGACGGGACAAATATGTTGAGGTGGAAAGGGTAGAAGATTAACAAGCAGATTGACTGACTTTGTCTAAACAAAGTTTAGACTTTGTTTAGTAACTAAAAAAGTTAATTTAGACTTTGGTGAACTGGAGCATATCATCCTAACTACTGTGCTGTGGAATAGATTTTTCCTAGTCTAAGGGTTGTTCGGAGTTAAGACTTAGTGATAGGGGGGCGCCTGGGTGGCTCAGTCGTTAAGCCTCTGCCTTCGGCCCAGGTCAGATCCCAGGGTCCTGGGATCGAGCCCCGCATCAGGCTCTCTGCTCAGCAGGAATCCTGCTTCTCCTGCTACCATTCCTTCTGCTTGTGCTCCCTCTCTTCCTGTGTTTCTCTCTGTCAAATAAATAAAATCTTTAAAAAAAAAAAAAAAAAAGACTTAGTGATAGGGATTAAACCTTTAAGAAGCAATTGAAATGACAGCACAATACCACAACACAACAAAACAAAAAACAGACAAAACAAAACAAAGCCAAGCATAGGCATCATCTTCTACCAAGTATGAGTTAGGTACTGGGTCCTAAAGCACACACACCAGAATGATCTTCATGACAGATCACAATTACGACCCTGTATTATCATTTGCTACTTCCTTGTATTTTTCTCCCACAATTTGGAATTCCTTAAGAAACTGCATCATGTCTCTGCATTTTCAGAGCACAGCACAGTGTGACTAGAGCGATTCTATGTAATTATCTAGAGTATATGATTACAGAGTTCACCAATAATATTGTCTTTTTTCATTTGATCCCAAATTAATAGGTGACAAAACAGGGAGGATAATGGAGTGTGACGGTATTTCTTGTGGGGGCCAAGAACCTGAAGGAAGATGGACACTAATGAGTAATATCAACAGCAGTAGTATCAATAACAGAAGTTAACACATGTAATTACCATGTTCCAGGCCCTACTCCAAGCACTTTACACGAACCAGTTCATATAATCCCAATATATCCTGATTAAATAGGTACTATTGCTACCCCTCATTTTATAGAGGAGGAAAGTGAGGACACTGCAGAGAGTTACAGTAATCTGCCTAACGTCACAGTTTGTACAGATTAAAGGCAGGACTGAATTATAGTCTGACTTCCAAGGCCATCTTCTCAATCACTGTGCTATACTAGCAGCATATGGTTTAGAAATGTCTTTGACAACAACAAAACAAAACAAAAAGAAATGTCTTTGACATTTTGACAGACAAATTTGTCATTTTGGATACATGAAAACTCGACACAATGTTTAGAATTTGGCTTTTTGAAAATGATTGTCAAACCATTACAATTCTTAAAACATTTTTATTGAGGTATAATTTACATACTTTGAATTGGAAGTGTTCTTAATTGTTCAGCTAATCAGTTTTGACATTTTGGTTGCTTTCGAGTTTTGGCAAGTATTAGCAAAGCTGTTATAAACATTTGTTTGCAGGTTTTTGTGTGGACATAACTCTTTAACTCCTTTGGGCAAATACCAAGGAGTATTTGGTTGCTGGATCATATGGTGTTTAATTTTATAAAAAACCATCAAACTGTATTCCAAAGTGGCTATACCATTTTGCATTTCCACCAGCAATGGTTGAGAGTTCCTGTTGCTCCACATCCTCAACAGCATCTGCTGTTGTCAGTGTTTCGGATTTTGGCCATTCTAATAGGTGTACAGTAGTATCTCAGTTAAATTTATATTTCACTGATGATATATGATGCGGACCACTTTTTATGTGTATATCGGTACAAATATATGTGTGTATTTGCCATCTTCGTTGGCAACATATTGTAGTCTTGGTCCATTTTTAAATCAGGATGTTTTCTTTTTTCTGTTTTTTTTGGGAGATTTATTTATTTTTTTAGAGAAAGAGAGAGAGCGTGCAAGCAAGTGTGAACAGGGCGAGGGGCAGAGAGAGAGGGAGAAGACAAGCAGACTCCCTGCTGAGCAGGAAGCCCAAGGTGGGCCCAACCCCATCGCCTGGAGATCACAACCTGAGATGAAACCAAGAGCTGGATGCTCAACCAAATGAGCTACCAGGTGCCCCTTAAATCAGGTTGTTTTCTTATTGCGGAGTTTTAAGAATTCTTTATGTTTTGGATAATAGGCCTTTATCAAATACATCTTTGGTAAATATTTTCTCCCAGTCTGTGGCTTAGCTTTTCATTACCTTGACAGTGCCTTTACAGAGCAGAAATTTTTAATTATAATGAAGTCCAGCTTTTATCACTTCCTTCTTTCATGGATTGTACCTTTGGTATTATACCAAAGAAGTTACTGCCAAACCCAGAATCATCTAGATTTGTTTGTGTTTATCTTCTTGGAGTTTTATAGTTTTGCATTTTATAAGGAGGTCTATAATTAATTTTTAAAAAGATTTTATTTATTTATTTATTTATTTATTTGTTTGTTTGTTTGTTTGTTTGTTTGTTTGACAGAGAGAGAGATCACAAGTAGGCAGAGAGGCAGGCAGAGATGGGGGGGAAGCAGGCTCCCCGCTGAGCAGAGAGCCCCATATGGGGCTTGATCCCAGGACCCTTAGATCATGACCTGAGCCGAAGGCAGAGGCTTTATTTAACCCACTGAACCACCCGGGGGCCCTTGAGTTAATTTTTGTTAAGGGTGTAAGGTCTGTGTCTAGATTCACTGTTCTGCATATGGATATCCTTTTTTTTTCCCCCAGCATCATTATCTTTTCTGCACTGTACTACCTTTGTGCCTTTATATCGGCCTATTTCGAGGCTCCCTATTCTGCTACACTATATATTTGTCGAGTCTTTTTGTGTTTTGCTTTGTTTTTTTAAGTAATCTCTACATCCAACTTGGGGCTCAAACTCACAACCCTACGATAGAGAGTGGCATGCTTCACTGACTGAGCCAGCCAGGTGTCCCTATATCGGTCTCTTCTTTTCACCAATACCACACTGTCTTAATTACTGTAGCTTTATATAGGTTGTGAAGTCGGTTAGTGTCAGTCTTCTTAGTTTTTCTTCAATATCGTGTTGACTAATCTGGGCTCTTTGCCTTTACATATAAATTTTAAAATAAGTTTGTCAATATCCACAAAATAATGTGCAGAGGTTTGGATTATGATTGCATTAAATCTATAGATTTTAAATTGGGAAGAAGTGACATCTGGACAATATTAAGCATTCCTATCCACAAATATGGAATATCTCTCTATTTACTTAGCTCTTTTAGGGTTCTTTCATCAGAGTTTTATTATTTTTCCTCAAACAGATTGTTCGTATTTTATTAGATTTATACCTGTGTATTTCAATTTTGGGGGAGATCATATAAATGGTATTGTGTTTTAGATTTCAGATTCCATATGTTCATTTATAATATACAGGAAAGTAACGGACATTTGTGTATTAACTTCATCTCCTGCCACCCTGTTATAATCACTTATAAAAATCTAGGAATTTTTTTTTTGTTAACTCTTTCAGATTGAACATGTTGGGGCGCCTGGGTGGCTCAGTGGGTTGAGCCTCTGCCTTCAGCTCAGGTCATGATCTCAGGGTCCTGGGATCGAGCCCCACATTGGACTCTCTGCTCAGCAGGGAGCCTGCTTCCCCCCTCTCTCTGCCTGCCTGCCTGCCTGGGATGTCTCTTTCTGTGTCAAATAAATAAATAAATAAATAAAATCTTTAAAAAAAAAAAAAAAAGAATATATCATCTGCACATAATAAAGACAGTTTTATTTTTTCTTCCAATCTTTCTCTCTTACTCCCTTTACTTCTTAGTATATTAGCTAGGACTTCAAGTACAATGTCGAAAAAAATGTTTTGAGGATTTTTGCATCTATGTTCATGAGAGATATTGGTCTAAAGTTTTCTTAATCTCGTAGTATCTTTGCCTCATTTTGTTATTAGGGTAATGCTGGCCTTAATAAAATGAGTTAGGAATTATCCCTCTCCTATCTTCTGAAAGAGACTGAAGAGAATTGGTGTAATTCCTTCCTTAAATGTTTGGTGGAATTCACTAGTAAGCCCATCTGGGCTTGGTGCTTTCTGTTTTAGGTTATTAACTACTGATACAATTTCTTTAACAGATAGAGCCCTGTTCATATTTGTCTATTTCTTCTGGTGAGAATTTTGGCAGATTCTGTCTTTTAAGGAATTGGTGCATTTCATCTAGGTTACCAAATTGTGAGCATGGAGTTGTTCATGGTATTCCTTAATTATCCTTTTGATGTTCATGGGATTTGTAGTGATGTCCCCTTTTTCATTTCTGATTATCACTAATTTGTGTCTGCTCTTTTTTTCTTAGCTAGCCTGGCTAGTGGCTTATCAATCTTATTCATCTTTTCAAAGAAATAGCCTTTGCTTTATATGAGAAGTTTCTTCTAAGTATTGCTTTCGCTGAAAATTTTCAACCACAAATTTTTATATATTTTATTTTCATTTAATTAAAAATAATTTAAAAAATCTGTCTTGAGAGTTCTTTGATCCACATGTTATGTAGATGTGTATTACTTAATATCTAAAAATGTGGGAATTTTAAATATCTCTTTCTATAACTGATTTCTAGTTTAATTCCATTTTGTGGTCTGAGAGCAGACAGTGTATATTGTCTAGGTATTAAATTTTCAGAAGATCAAATATAGAAAATTCTTTTTTTATGGATCTCTATTTTTAGAAAAATATTTCATTTGATTTTAAATTGCAAAGTTAAGTTACGTTTTAAGATTTATCAATCATTTAGAAAGGCTGACTTACAACTTAAAAAAAAGGGCTGATAACTTTTGTCACATAATCTTCTTTTGAGTTAGGCAGAAATAGGTTTCCAACACCAGAAATCTCCAAGAAAATTAGCATTACTTTAAAGAAATAGTTTTAAACAAGGGAAGCAGATTTTTCATTTCACTAGTATAAAACAATATTCATCAATGGAAGAAAAATATCAAAGTATACTCTATTAAATAAAAAAAAATTTAAAAAGTCAAAATTCTACTTGCTTTACTTGCTCTTCACAATTATCTTAGTTTCTAAGGCAATTTCTTGCTAAAAAGATTATTGCCTCTGTAAACACCATACTCCTACAATTTTAGAAAATGCTTTTAATATCTATCAGCTTTAAGAATTTCTCTGCAATATAAAAAAGCAAACGTTCTCACTTCTATAAGCTCAGTTGTATTTTCCCACAATTTGTATCCACTGATAATGGCTCAGTGCTTGAGAGAAATACTTACACAAATCAGTCCTTTAAATGTTTAAAGATAATTCTATCTCCCTAAATTTTTGCTGGATCAAATATTTTCAGTTCATTCAATCATCTTCTTTGTGGTGCTTCACATACAGGACTTATTCTACTATACTAATGTTCTTCTTAGAGTTTGACATCTGAATCTAAATACCAGACTCTAGGAAGGATGGCATCAGGGCCAAGCAGAATAATGTCATACATATTATTTCGGGCACATAATGTAGTTTAATGACAACTAAGATCATAATTTTGGTGACAGACAAGAATAATATAATGCTTTTCACATTCAACATTCACAAAATTAAGAGGCTTATGTGGACAAGACAGTTCACCACATTTGTCAAAAGTAGTTGAAGTCAAGGAGTTTTTTATAAGCCAGTTATATATTCATTAGTTTCCCCTACTTTAGTTACAGATTTATTTATAGATCCTGATCATTTCAAAATTAAGATGAACTGTGGATATTAATGAAATAAATTCTAAGTAATTACACTGTAAAAACAGAAAATTAGGGACACAAAGATTCTTCTTTTTAAGATTTATTTATTTGAAACAGAGAGCATACAAGAGTGGCAGGGAGGGACACAGAGAGAGAGAGAGATAATCTCCAGCAGACCCTCTGCTGAGTGAGGAGCCGGAGGCAGGGCTCGATTCCACAACCCCAAGATCATGACCTGAGCCCAAATCAAGAGACAGAGGCTTAACCAACTGAACCAACCAGGTGCCCCAGAGACATAAAAGATTCTGAATAATGATCTCAGTGTCACTGATTAAAAAATAAGGTTTTATTTTAAGGTTTTACATAAAATGTTTTCACTCAAATTTGTATCTATCAATACAAATAAGAGGGGCTGGCTCAGTTGGTAGAATATGTGACTTTTCATGTCAGGGTTGTGGGTTCCAGCCCCAGCTGGGTGCAGATTACTTAAAAATAAAATAAAATAAAAAATACAAATAAGAAACCAATATTTTATTTTTAAAAAGGACTATGCCAAAAAAAAAGTGCATACTATTCCTCAGATTTCTTCAGAACCCCAGGTAAAGAAATGTATGCACGGTAAAGATTAAAAATACACTAAAGTACGAAATTGAACTGGCCAAATTAAAACAGTTAGAAATTAAAAATAAAATAAAATAAAATAAAATAAAATAAAATAAAATAAAATAAAATAAAATAAAATAAAACAGTTAGAAATAAATAAATGATACCTAATAGAAAACTATAGCTAGATAAGAACCAAACACTGCTTTTCTTGTATTCCTGTCTAATAATGGGTTTTTCTGTGCATTACTATTTGTCAGATTCCAGCTTCCTATGCTGTAAAGTACATGTGCTGATATGGACCACCATGCTAAATATATCTATCTATCTATCTATCTATCTATCTATCTATCTATCTATCTATCTATCTCCACTATGGGTATTGTGCTGGGCACTAGGGTAGGTCCTGGCAAGTCCCCAACTCCACAAAAAAGGACTACCTTAGCCTCAGAGATTATATTCTTGTAGAGAAGAGATTAAAGAAACACACAAATAAATGTGAGAAGATTCCAATAAAAGATACCTGACAATGCATTTCCATGAAGAGCCATCTTGATCATCCTGTTCTTCTATGTACATTCTGACATTATGATCTTGATCCAACTGGTACCAGTACATGAGGCCATCTTTGTCTCGGCCAATTGGTTGGAGACGCATGGTATCAGCATCCTCCTCATTGATAATGTTCTTGAATTTGAGATTGTCATCAAACTGACACTCGCAGAGGTACTGGAAAATAGTCATAACATGGCTTAAAATACCCCATAAATGTTTCTCCATTACATAAATGTGGTATGTTTAGCCACAGAACTGATTCAGGGATGGGAGCAGAAAAAATATGTGTAGTTTATCCATCTTTCACTATCCTCTCCCCACTTTTGTACAACCTATTTAGAATAAGCAATTTAAAAAGATGTTATTTCAAGTTAACACTTTAGTATTACTTAAATTTACAGGTTTAATATTATCAATGACACAAAAATCATGTTATATTTCAAAAGCACTGTGTACTAGTCTCCCAAATTTTCTTACGTATAAAATTTTCAATGGTTCTTTTTATTAAAGCTTTTAGATGACATTATTCTTGAAACGACTATTGGTGAATTAAAATAATTGTAAAAGATAATAAATTCATTACCTTTAGGAGTGCTAGTTTGCATTCAACACTCATTTCAAGATAGCCCTTCTTCTCCATCTCCCATGCCCAGGTGCTATTAAACTCTTGGCATATCTGTCAAACAAAGTTAATATCTTAATACATAAAAGCAATTTCTATTTACATTGGTATTTTATTGTATACTGCTCTTATTTATACATATTTACAATGGGACAAGTTTATAACAAATACATTCCAAGCCAAATCCATCCTTAAATACACCAGAAATGTTTACTTGTGACTAATGCTTGAATTTAAGGTAGGCAGTAATCTCTATAGCTCTCTCCTCTGCCCTCAAGAATTTTATACACGTTTTATGGCACATTTCCCCAAAAGCAAAAATTATCTAATTCCCCTTCCAAATGGCTTAGAAGTTCCTTGAGGACAATAGTTTATTTATCTCCATGACTAGAATAGAAGTAGGCATTCAAAAACATGCCAAACTATAGGCACATTTTTTTAAAAATTTTTATTAAATATAATGTATTATTTGCCCCAGGGTACATGTCTGTGCTATAGGCACATTTTTAAAAAAGATTTTATTTTATTTACTTATTTAAGAGAGAGAGAGTGGGGGTAGAGGAAGCAGAGGGAGAGGGACAAGCAGACTCTGCTCTGAGTGCAGTCCAATAGGAGACTCAATCCCATGACCTCAAGACCACGACCTAAGCCAAAATCAAGAGTAGGATGCTGAGCTACCCAGGCCCCTGTAGGCACATTTTTAATAAAGCCACTCTCCAACTCCATGTCCTCCTTTTTATGCGTAAAGATCCTGTTGCTTGGCATTTGACAGCTTCTATAATGTGGCAATATCTTACATTTCTAGGTTTTTTTCCCGATACAAGCATTTCAGGGAAACCACAGCCAGTGTAACAATCTGAGGAAAGAAGCTATGGATAACCATACCACTCAATAATAAGGACTAATCAGGAGAAATGCCATGGGTTGTATGACCTCTGTGAGCCAGTTTCTTCAGCAATAAAAGGAGAGCAGTAATAATATTGATCTTAAATGTTACAAAACAGGCATGAAAAGTGATACAAAGGGTCTAGCAACTTCATGCTCTTTGTTCTAATCCAAGAGGCAAGGAGTATAATGAAGATCAAGTGAGAAGAACCAACCAAGGGACAAGATTATTTGGGGGCTTGGGCAATTAGCTAGATAGGCAGGCAGGAGAAACACAAGCAGGCAAGTGGAACTGCTTATATAAACACATTAACCTAAGAATAAGACCAGGCTGGCCCTCCTAGGAATGCTGTCCTTTTCCTGTTCAGCACCAGGGTCATCGTTTGTTACCAACTATATAATAAAATCATACAAAATCACTGTTAGGATAGAAAATGAAAATAAAGCAAGCAGTAAGGCCAAGAACGACTTAATGGGAGATCTTCAAAGGCACAAAGGAAGAATAAGCTCTCCATTCTCTGGAATACCGTATGTCTCTGGCTGACTGCACTACATACTGTAGACAGAAAAAAAAACACCCTGATATACAAAGGAAAAGGAAATTTGGCGAATATTACATAGGGAGGATGCTAAAGTAATTAGACCAAAAGCTAAAATGTCAGAATCTGAATGGATCTTTTGCCAAAGAATATATACAAATGGCCAACAAGCATAGGAAAATATGATCATCATTGGTCATTAAGGAAATGCATATCAAAACCACAATGGACTACTACTTCATATCCATAATTATACCTATAATCAAAAAAGAAAAAAAAGGTCGCGGCTCAGTGATCTCAGGGTCCTGAGATCCAGCCCCACATCGGGCTCCCTGCTCAGCTCAGTGGTGAGTCTGCTGGAGATTCTCTCTCTCCCTCTCCCTCTGCCCCTGCCCACGCTCACGTGTTCGCACTCTCTCTTGCAAACAAAAAATAAATCTTTAAAAAAAAAAAAAGAAAATAGTAAATGTTGGTGAGGATGTGGAGAGACCGAAATGCACAGGTTGTTGATGGAAATATAAAATGCTGCAGCTGCTTTGTAAAAAAGCTAAGGAGTTCCTCAAAATGTTAACATTGAGCTATCAAGTGACTTAGCAATTCCATTTCTAGGTATTTATACAGGAACAGTGAAAATACATACCCACACAAAAACCTGTATAACGTTCATAGTAGCATTTTTTAGATAATAGTTAAAAGGTGGAAACAACTCACATATCCATCAACTGATAAATGGATAAATAATATGTGTGATATCCATACAGTGGAATTTTATACAGCTACCAAAAGAAATGAAGTACTGATACATTCTACAGTTTGGATAAACAAAAAATACATTATGCCCAGTGAGTGAAACCAGATACAAAAGGTTACATATTGTATGGTTCTATATGTATGAAAGTCACACAACAGACTAAAAGTTTACTAGTAGTTGCCTGGGGGAGGGGATGGAGTGGAGGAAGTAGAGGGAGGAACAGGGAGTGACTGCTAATGAGTAGATTCCTTTTCACAGTGATAAAATGTTCTAGAATTAAGATAGTGGTTATGACTGTCCTTCCACTAAAAAACGCTGAATTGTTTATTTTAAAAGGGTAAATTTCATGATATGTGACTAATACCTCAATTTAAAACAAAAAACAGGGATAATCAAGAATGGACAACCCAGCCTATGACTTGGATGAAGCACCTACCAAATGTTCCCCTGTATACCACACCCCTAAAAGGAAAGGATGTTGGCTGACAATCTTAAAGGCTAAATCTGAGTGTGGGCAAGCTCACATTCAACATCTGAGAGGGGCTGAGAATGAAAACAACCCATGTACCAAGGCACAGCCAATGGATCATGTAGTCAGATACCAAATACAAATGAACAACTCTTAATTCTCTTTTATCATGTAAAAGGGGAGAGAAGTGAAAGTGAAAGAGGGGTAGGTAAACAGATAATTAAGATAGAGGCCTCTCTGCTTCAGACTACTTACCTTCAATTTACTTGACCTTCCTTATTTATAGCTTAGGGTGCAACACTTTTGTGCGGATATTCAGGTGAATATACTATTCATTTTGTTTCTTTAATAAGGCAATATAAACATAATATTGTGCCATTTATAGAAAAATAAACCTTGAAACTTAGTATCATATTTGCCCAAACAGCCATAACCTATTGCTATCACAAAATAAAGACTTTAAAATTTAAAGAAAATACTGTAAATGACAAATAATTATGCAGGACTATATAAATCTCCATGAGGGGTCAGCAAACTTTTTCTGCTAAGGGCCAACCAGGAAATAATTCAGGTTTTGCAGAACATATGGTCTCTTTTCAACTATTCGACTCTGCTGTTGTAGTGCAAAAAGCAACCATAGAAAATATATAAATGAGTAAACTTGGCTGTGTTCCAATACCACGTTATTTATGGATAAGGAAATCTGAATTTCATAGACTTTTCATATGTCAACCATTCTCCGAACCATTTAAATTTGTAAAAACCACTCTTAGTTTTCAAGCCATACCTAAGTAGACGGGAGGCCAGATTTGGCCCGTGGGCCTATGTTTGCCTAGAGTGCCAGAAACTGTGTCTATGAGACTGTCTCCAACAGCTATTCTTGGATCCTTGTGAGACAGGGAAACTAAAGGGACCCCTTAAAAAAAACGCTTCTTTTTCCTGCTTCTATTCCTCTTAGGACCTCCACCTCCACCTTACATATCTTACAGAACAGATAATGAATGTCCTCCTTGTAAAGGTCAAGTAGGTAATGACTTCTTTGGAAGTCTTCCAGCACAACAGATAACATCTAAGGAGTAACCAGACAGGGTCAACATGAATGCTTTCCAAGACCCCTGGCTGGCACCAGTGTGTAAGTGACTTATCAGGAACATCTAACACTCATCTTAGTTTTAGGACGCCTGAGAAGACACGTGAACCAAACAATCCTCAATAAAAACCCAGACCCCAAGCAAGATTTGCTCTCTTTTCCTTTCAGAGTCTCCCAGACACTCTGTCTATATCTGCACTGTCTCTACATCTTTAATAAACTCTGCTCTCACTTCCTCTTGGCTCACATTTGATTTCTATCCTGCACAAAGCCAAGCTGCTGGAAGGGAGGTGGGGGGTGGGATGGGGTAATTACGTGATGGGCATTAAGGAGGGCACGTGATGTGCTGGGAAAAAAAGGGGGGGAACCCCAGGACCCTCTTAGTTGATCCTGAGAGATCCCCTCTGGGTCCGAGGACTCGGCCAGCCTGCATCACTTAAAGAAAGAGAACCCTTATTAGATTATTAATTCATATTAACTCCCCACGCTCCAATTTGATTCTGATCAGTCCTGCAAATATAATTTGGTTTTGCATGCAATATCTCTTTAGAGAAAGTTCCAGTATTTAAAACATGAACATTTTTGTATAACATTAATATTTATCACCCTAAGTTTTTGTTCCATAATACTGGTTTTATGTTTGATTCTCTCTAATCTGGTTAATGAGAGGTCATATCCTGTTGTATCCCCCCAGCATGGTGCCTAAGGAACAGCCTTTCTGATACACACATGAAATCAAAGTTCTGTGCCTGCAAAGCTGAGTGCCATTCAGGCCTCTTGGCCATCTGCCTGCTGCCATTCCAGTAACCCTGGGGGCTGTCTTTTCCTCCTAACTTACACACAGAAAAACAAGGATGAGGATGGAAAATGGGCGGGGGGGAGGGGGTGGGGTGGATTTAGAAGTCCACATCATCTATTTATAGGAAAGGTGGTTTCACATGCCTACACAGCAAATACGTGGAATTTATCTCAGTGAGATCATTAACACATTAATCTTGGAGATATATTATCCTTCTCTTTTTGCCAACATAGAACATAAAGCATTAAAAGGGGGCAGAATAGGGGGGCATTAAAAAGGGGAGGGATGGGGTGGAGCAGAGAACTCAGCATGAATATCCAAACCCCTGAATCTCTAAATCCGCTTCCCCACTAACACTTGTGCATGTTCTCTCTCTAATGAATAAATAAAATCTTAATAAAAAAAAGTGAGAGAGATACTAAAAAATTCTAACATGGCTTCTCGCAGCCTCGGGACTTGTCCCTGGAACCACTCTGCTCCCCCTTGAGTTCCTGTCTAGAAAATTCAAGGTTTCTAAAAGAATTTACTCTGTGTTCCAGCCAACACCTGATCTAAGTCCCCAAGTTCCCTTTTCCATTTATTTTAAAAATAAACAAAACATTACAATTGTAAATCTTCTCTCTGTCCCTTTGATATGTATAGTATCTCCTATAAGAGTGTCTTTCTCAAGGACTGGAAAGCCATTCCTTTGATTTGTAACCACCAGGAAGGATAGGACCTCCTAGACTCTGTGGGAGGGCAGAAAGTTTATCTTTCAAAGTTAGCAGGCACAGAAGGCCTAATCAAGTTGACTGACCAACTTTCAGACCAACTCTCATACTTACTGTAACTGTTCCTTTCCCTAACCCCCTTTTCCTCCCTCATTTCCACCTCCTGAAACCCTGTCTCCCTTTAAATACCAGTCACCTCTGGACAAACTGGAATTGAGCTCAGTTCCTTCTCCTACCACAATAATTAGTGATTAAAGTTTGTCTTCACCGCCTTTATTTATCTTGGGGGATGGGGGGAGCTGTATTTGGATACCATTCAGATGAAAAAACCTCTTTTATAATTGAGAAACATGTTAAGTTTATAAAGAGATTAATTTATCTAGCAATTCCACCAATATTTACTGAGTACCTACTCTAGGGCAGAAACTAGTTAAGGAGTTGAGTTACCATGATGAAGCAGACAGGCAACCTGCTATCACGGACCTTATGTTCTAAAAGATAGTATAACAGGCAAAAATAAGAAAATATCGAGTAGAAACAAATGCTATGTTGAAAATCAAACAATAATGTGCAACAGAAAGTTTGTGTATTACTCTGGGTGCTCAGAGAAGGCCTCATTAAAAAAGTTGACATTTGACATAAAAAGTTGAGACACAGAAATCAGCCACAAGAAGATCTGAAGTAGGAGTGCTTCAGGTAGAAGAAACAAGCTAGCACAAAGGCCTTCAAGTTTGGCATATTAGAAAAACAGAAAAAAAAAGATCAGTATAAATTAAGCAGAATAAAGGGGAAAGTGGAAGAAGATAAGGTTAAAGAGGTATGCAAGGGCCAAATTATGGAGGCCAGAGTAAGGAATTAAGATTTTATTTCAAATATAATGGGAGGTCCCTGGAGGATTTTAAATGGGGGAACAAAATCTGATCCATGTTTCAAAAATAGCTGCTGTAAATGGACTGTAAAGGGGAAAAAATGGAAACTTGGAAACCAATTTTAAGGCAAGAGATAATGATGCTGGGGCATCTGGGTGGCTCAGTCATTGGGCATCTGCCTTCGGCTCAGGTCGTGATCTTGGGGTCCTGGGATTCAGCCCTGCACTGGGCTCCCTGCTTGGTGGAAAGCCTGCTTCCCTCTCCCACTCCCTCTGCTTGTGTTCCCTCTCTCACTGTCTTTCTGTCAAATAAATAAAATCTTTCAAAACAAAATTAATCATAAGCAGGTGGTATAGTTAAAAAAAGGGAGATAATGATGCCATGGGCTATGGTGGCAGTAGTGGGAACAGAAAAAAGGAGCTGCATTTTGGGGGAAGAATCATCAGGACTTTTGACAGGACAGATGTGGACAGTGACTCGAAAGGAAAAACAAAGGTGACATCTACATTCCTTAGCCTGAATAAACAGAAGGACAAAAGTGCTTTAAACAAAGGTATTAAGATAAGATAATTCCGCAGAGAAGGGAGTTAACAAGGGGTCTGTTTGTACCTAATGAGTCTGAGGTGATAGATATGACATGTAAGAAGTATCTGGCTCAAAGTCAGTGGCTGAGCTGAGACCGGAAGCTTACGACTCCTGGTTCAGAGTTCTTTCCACTGGACCATACAGTCTTCATACAAACCTTTTCAAATCTGAGTCAAGAAGAATTTTACAGCTGAGCACTGACAAGTCAACTCATCTTCATACCCCTAGCTTGTAACAAATTATGGGCCCAGGAGATACAAAACAAATATCTAATGAATGGATGAAAGAAACACAAAAATAGTGCTTTTACCTTAATTTTAAAAAAAAAAAAATTCTTTTTGGTTAACCACCATCCAACCTAACACATCTTTGAGAACATTAAAAATTCTTATTAGAATAGTAATAACAGCTAACATTTATTGCATGTTTACTATGTGCCAACTACTGTTGTTATTGCTTTCAAACATTAACGCAGTTGGGGTGCTTGGGTGGCTCAGTCAGTTATGTGTCTGCCTTCAGCTCAGGTCCTGATTCCAGAGTGGTGGGATCCAGTCCTGCATCAGGGTCTTTGCTCAGCAGGGAGCCTGCTTTTCCCTCAGCCTGCCACTCCTCCAGCTTGTGCTCTCTCTCTGACAAATAAATAAAATCTTTAAAAAAATAAATAAAACATTAATGCAGTCAATTCTCACAAGCTTTAGATGTATGTGCTCTTATCCTCAGGAAGTTATGTGCTTTACCCAAGGAATGAGAGTAATAGTAATTAGCATCTATAGTCATTCATGGTGAAATCAGTATATATTTAATCAGTCAGTCAGCTGTCACCAACAGAATTGTCAACAAAGGCTAGAATGAGAATTATAAACTATCTAGGTCCATTCTTTATATTCAAATTACACCTCACCAAGTCTCCCTGACCTAATATTTAATTACATCCAACCATGTTGTATACAATATTCTTCTTGGAGGGCTAAACCGAACTTTTGCTGAACATACTAAATATTGGGAGGTTAAAGTTGAATTAACAGTCTCTGCTTTAAGTGCAGAATTCAGAAAGAGAGATGTAAACATATAATTACAGGGGAAAGGGATGGTCAATGAGTTATCTACAAATGGAGTAACTAATACATTTATCAAACACTACAAAAATAGAGGAGAAAACCCTAATTCAGCCAATGGATAAAATGGTATCAACTGCAACAACTCAAGTGTAAGGTTTTATTTAAGAAGTGACTTTTACTTTCTGCCTGC
>CM053613.1:47002837-47043153 GCA_028646535.1 Procyon lotor
AAAAAAAAAATACAGGGTCATACAAAAACTGGTACATACTGTTACAGAATAATTCCACATGATCATTAACTGATGATGGATTAATACAATGTGGTATCATCCATACAGTGGTATACTATTTGGCAATAAAAAGAAATTAAATATTGATGCATGTTCCAATATGGATAAACCTTAAAATCATTACGCTAAATGAAAGACATCAGACACAAAAGGCCACATAACTTTTATGATTCCCATTTACAAGAAATGTCCAGAATAGGCAAATCCACTGACACACAAGTACATTATTGGTTGCCAGAGGACTGGGAGAGGGGGTTGTGACTAGGACTGTTGTTAATGGGTATGGAGGTTATTTTAGGGGTAATGGAAATGTTCTGGAACTAGACAGTGGTTGTAGTGGCACAACACAGTGAATATACTAAAACCAATGAATATACTTCAATACTGCAAATTTTATGTTCTAAGAATTGCACCTCAATATAAAAAGAGAACACCAATTAACATATTAACAAGGCAAATAAAAATGAAAAATAACCTTAGTTTAGCTTTAAAAAATAAATGTACCAGTAGAGAACTATCTAATGCTTATCAAAATATGACCAAACTAACAAATGCTAAATGACTTGCTAACAACAGACAACAATCATCCCTAAAGGGATAAAAATAATGGGTCTTTTTGAAATTGCCATTTAGATTAAGGCCATCTACTGCCAAGTTTATTCACTTTGAAAAGATTTCTAAACCTGTTACTAGAGACCAAGGAACAGAGATAGCCCTTGTCTTCCGTTTACTTCTGAGGCATAAATGAATGAGGTATGGTTCTGATGAGAGGGAAACATCCCAAACAAGATATATTAGGTTCTTTTCTACTCAATATCATTATCTCTCAAGTATTAAGCCCCAGAAAAAACTCTGATTATTCTAAGAAATATATTTATTTTTATATTTAGTATTTCATAAAATCAAGCGCCTTTTAAGATCAATGATTACATTCAACATAATAGCATCTCTTTTTTCTTTGAAAAACCATCTCTACACCATTAGTGTGGCATGCACTGAGGAAATCACAGAAGTCAAAGAAAAACAGCAGGCATAAATTGCCATTGTCTCTTAGAAATTATACTGAGGCTAAAAGAAATCAACAATTTCATCCAAAGGATAATTTATTAAAACTTGGCTTTCTCAATACTTTTCAAGACCATTATAAGTCTTTGGGCAGGTGGCAGAGCAGCAGGAAAGCCAAAGCAACAGGTACTGAATATGTTGAGGGAAGATATGTTTATTAACGTGTTGATATTCATTATCCATGGCCACGGTGTATAAAATTGCTTATGTGGTATCTAAAGTCATTAACAACCACTGGAAACAGGAGCTTCATGGAAGAAACAGAGTTTACTTGCAGAGAAATTTCTTTGGGACTCACCAAGTTACAAAGGAATGTGAAGCTCAATAAGGCCAAGGCCCGTCCAACTAAGCAAGGAGTTAACAGATCCTAGCAGAACTCCTAGTTTCAATTTCCACTCCCTGGGTTTCTTTATTTTTAGGAGGGTGATTCCACCTTAAAAATAAAAAGGCAGGCACCTGGGTGGCTCAGTGGGTTAAAGCCTCTGCCTTCGGTTCAGGTCATGATCTCAGGGTCCTGGGATCGAGCCCCACATCGGGCTCTCTGCTCAGCGGGGAGCCTGCTTCCCCCTCTCTCTGCCTGCCTCTCTGCCTACTTGTGATCTCTCTCTCTGTCAAATAAATAAATAAATAAATAAAATCTTAAAAAATAAAAATAAAGAGGCACCAGTTGGATTTTCGAGTCCCTTTACACTCTAGATGATACTGGAGAATGCATGCCATCAAGTGTAGGATACGGCAGTACAATACAATGAATGCTCTTGGTTACACTGTGTTGGTAGATACCTCTCTCTTTCCCTCTCTATCAGTTAGCAAGACTTATTGATCCTGCTTTCCAAATAGCTCTCACATCCACATTCTTCCTTCTGTTCTTACTGCCAAAACCTTAACTCGGGTCTCTTTATTTCTCAGCTGGATTATCACAATAGCTTCCCTTCACATGATCCCTGGGCTTGCCTTCATTACCATTCTCTCCAGGCACTTTATATTACAGTGAGCTAAGCTATTGGAAATTTCCTTACAAATTTCTGCTCATTCTACAGGTGTTAGTCCAACTGTTTTAGGGAGATACCAACAAAAGATAATATAACAGATGCCAATGCTGACTGATCCGTAGCAGCAGTATAGTCTGTTAAAACGAGGCTTAGCAGAAAAAGCTTAGAGTGGCAACATCAGCCATCAGCCAAGGAACAGGGCCTAGCAGATGCCAGATACCTGCTCTGGACTTATATTAATTATATTCTATTGATTTCAAAAGGAAAAGAAATAGGTCTCCGTTATAGATTATGCACAATGATGCCACTAAGAGAAAGATAAAAGATCAAGAGACTCATAACAAGGAAGGTAAAAATTACATCAGTAAACTACCTAATAGGGGTGCCTGGGTGGCTCAGTGGGTTAAAGCCTTTCTGCCTTTGACTTGGGTAGTGATCTTGGGGTCCTGGGATCGAGCCCCACGTCGGGCTCTTTGCTCAGCGCGGAGCCTGCTTCCCTGCCCTCTGCCTACCTCTCTGCCTACTTGTGATCTGTCAAATAAGTAAATAAAATCTTTAAAAAAAACCCCAAAACTACCTAATACAGCTAAAGAGTACAACAAAGAAGCAAATATAGAGTTAAGTTCATCAGCAGACAACTGAAAGAAAAATGAATTTAGATGAATTAAATAATCACAGACGTCTGTGATTATTTAATTCATCTAAAATTGATTCATAAAAGATGAAAAAAAGCACTCAAGATGCTTGCAACCTACAAAAAAAGACAAATTGGAGGGACAATATTAGTGGCATTTTGAAGCACTAGATTCACAAAGTCCTGGGTTTGGATGCTGGCTCTTCCATTTCTGGCAATGTGAGACCAAACATGTTATTTCATGTCTCAAAATCAATTTTCTTGTGCATAAAAGAAAATCTCTACTTCAAAGGTGAGCTATGTAAGGTAAGTATTAAACACAGTGCCTGGTGAACATTCATTATAAAAACCATATGATGGGGGTCTGGGTGGCTCAGTCAGTTAATTGTCCAACTCTTGATTTTGGCTCAGGTCATGATCTCAGGGTAGTGGAATCAAGTCCCACATTGGGCTTTGCACTCACCGTGGAGTCTGCTTGTCCCTCTTGTGTTCTCTCTCTAAAATAAATAAATAAAATCTTAAAAACAAACAAACTTACCATAGTTTCTATAATGGAGTTACATATATATCTATGAAAGAACATCTTCCTGGGAGAAGATCTTAAAGAGAAAGTAGTACTTGAGCTGAGATGGAAAGGATAAATTAAGTTTGCCTGGAAAACAAGTTAGTAGGAAGGCAGTCTAGGCAGAAGATACAATGTAACAAAACTCTGAGGAATGAAAAAGACAGAAGGTTCTGTGAATGGTGTAGAATATGAGCCAAATAACAGGGTGCACAGGAGAGAATGACATTAAATATGGCCGAAGAGAAGTGGCTAAACCATTAAGAGTGCTGAATACTATTCATAGAGTTCAGATTTCTGAGTGAATGGGAACCACTAAATAATTCTGAAAGCGATATAAGAGTCAACTTTTAAATCTTTGTGTTTAAAAGGTCATTCTTGCAGCAGTGAGGAAAAGGCAGTGAAAGATACAAGACTAAAAGCCAGGAAGCTAATCAGAAGGTGCAGTTTCAGGCAAGAAAAGAGAAAGGCCTGCTAAATTAAGACCATGGCTGTAAGGATGAACAGAAGACAAATCTGAGAAATAAATAGGAAGAAACACCAAAGGAATCTGGCTATTGTTTGGGTGGACAAGGAAGGCTTTGGGACAATGCCCAAATCATGGCTTGCGGCTCAGAATCTTGGTGGTAACATGACTACATCATGGATTCAGTATGTACAAGAGGTGTGAGGAGGGAAGAGAATGAATCTGACTTTTGATATGTAGAGTGTGATTTGTTTCTGTGACAACCGTTCAACAGGCAGTCAGGTGGATATAAATGGAGATATCTGTAATTTGGAATAAAGCCTACGATAGAGCTATAGCTATGGGGAGTCATTTAATAAAACTTTTTCTAATAATAAACTGTCAAAGAAACTTACCGATGAGACTTCACTCAAATATATTTATTCAGTCACTGAGTGTGCTTGGGGCTAGGGAACTGAGAGTTAAAAAGGTGGACAGAGTTCTTATCTGAGATGAACCAGCAAACAACTAATGTAAGAGATCATAAAAAACAAAGTAGTTCGGCAGCAAGTACAGGTATGTTTCTTGTTCATTCATGTCCCTTATCTCGACCCAACTGCTAATCACCATGTGGCTGTCTGGCATTTTAATTTCATAAAGGACAGATCTAAGAGAAATAGAGAAATAGATGGCTAATGTGCCACCTTCCAGATCAAATATTAAATTTTTTCTGCAAAGGGCTGATGGTAAATATTTTAGGCTTTGCAGACCATACAGTCTCTTCAACAAACTACTCGATTTGACACTGTAACATGACAGCAGTCATAGATCATATGTAAACAAACAGATGTGGCTGTGTTCCCAAAACTTTATTTAAAAAAACAGGCAGTGAGCTATAGTTGGCCAACTCCTTCTCTGGATTATCAACAGTACTCTTAACAATGCAGACAGAAGAATGCCTAAGGAAAAACACTCCCTAATACAGCTTTTGGCCACAGTAAAACTTGTACTTAGATCTTTAAATTCTATTGTTAGAAAAGCTATCCTAGGGACGCCTGAGTGGCTCAGTCAGTTAAAGCGTCTGCCTTTGGCTCAGGTCATGATCTCAAGGTCCTTGGATGGAGCCCACATCAGGCTCTCTACTCGGCAGGGAGTCTGCTTCTCCCTTTCCCTCTGTGCTCTCAAGCTCTCTCTCTTTCTCTCAAATAAATAAAATCTTAAAAAAAAGAATATATATATTCTTTTATATATATATATATATATATATATATATATATATAGCTATACTATAATAACTTTATCAAAATAAATATAAATAAAGCTATTGTCAAATATTTACCAATTATACCAACATCCATACTATATCTGGTATCATATGAAATGTCCACTCCTGGTGATTCAGATAAGAAAATACTTATAATGTTCCTTTTAGAGTAACTTAAGGATTTCTTTCTCACTGCCATAAACAGAACTTCATTGTTTTTCAGGACACAAAATCAGAAAGACCAGGTTGGGTAACTTGGCTTTGTGTCCTTTGCAAAGTTATTTAACCTCAATTCATTCATTCATTCAACAAATAATTATTAAATCCCTATGTACCGAGCACTGTGGTAGGCATGATGTATATCAAGGGTCAGCAAACTTTTTCTGAAAGCAGTCAGATAAAATATTTACGCTTTGTGGGCCAAGAGCCTAAATCAAGTATATTTACAAAGGTACTTATTTATTAATAGAGAAAACACCTCTGTAATTTTTACTGATAAAATTTAAAATACAATAGCAATCTATTATATTAAATATGACATACTATGTCATATCTCATGTTATATACTATGTGTAATATATAATGAGTTTAACTTTTTTGTAATATAGGTATATTAATAAGAAGAATGGAATTATTCAGGGGGAGGTGGATAACAGTGCACTTAACTGGAATTCAAAGTACTCTCTTTCAATAAACCGATTATAAATATTTATGAAAAAGAATAGGCAGGGGTGCCTAGGTGGCTCAGTTGGTTGAGCATCCAAAGCTTGGTTTCAGCTCAGCCCACAGTCTCGAGGATTTAAGATCGAGCCCTGTGTTGGGTTCCATGCTCACCATGGAACTGCTTGAGAATCTCTCCCTCTCTGTCCCTCTCTCTGCTCACTCTCTCTCTCTGAGATAGATAGATATTGCAAAAAGAGGCAGCAGGACATAATTTGAGGACTTCTGATGTACCTAACAGTGTATAAGGCATGTAGGGTCTAGTTTTCATGAATTCTGGTGAGGGAAAGAGATTTTTGACCTCAAAAATTAGGTGATAGATGTAAGCTTCCACAGTATCTCAGATATTTTATTATTTGCACCAATACTTTTATTCTTTTTTTTTTTTTTTGTAAAGATTTTATTTATTTGACAGAGAGAAACACAGCGAGAGAGGGAACACAAGCAGAGGGAGTGGTAGCGGGAGAAGCAGGCTTCCTGCAGAGCAGGGAGCCCGATGCGGGGCTCGATCCCAGGACCCTGGGATCATGACCTGAGCTGAAGGCAGCCGCTTAACGACTGAGCCACCCAGGCGCCCCTAATACTTTTACTCTTGAAGCCATTATGTCAGACACTATAAGGAGTTCATGTCATATATAATTTCATTAAATTCTCGTAATTCTGCAAGATAAATGGTAGTTGCTCAATTCTGTAAAATGCCATTTTCTCAGTTTTACAGATGAATCAACCTTGGTTCAGACAAGTGAGATAAAGTTTCCTGAGACCAACAGTACTAACAAAGAATGGAACCCAGATTTTCTAATACCAAAATTTTCTTGCCAGCTAACCTTTCCGACTTAGTATCAAATTTAATTTGGTAAATTTGTTTAACTTTTAGCATCCAGTTAAGTTTAAAGTAAATAATTAAGTGTACTAATATGAGAATTTCATGATTCTATTTATGGGTTTTACAGAAAAGAGCACATTTTTTATAGAAATGAAAGAGGCAAAAATACTTCTGCAAGCAATTTTTGGAAACTTCTAATCCCTGTTGAGTTTTCTCATCAGATTACAAATCCCTCATTATAATAATCAATCTGAATTGGTTTCCAATTCCTGTATAATAAAACACCACAAATTTAGCATCTTAAAAAAAAGCCCCCATTTA
This sequence comes from Procyon lotor, assembly GCA_028646535.1. Taxonomy (NCBI): domain Eukaryota; kingdom Metazoa; phylum Chordata; class Mammalia; order Carnivora; family Procyonidae; genus Procyon; species Procyon lotor. The sequence continues at coordinate 47,009,727 of CM053613.1, forward strand.
TTATCTCCCAGTTACTGTGGGTCAAAAGTCCTGTACAGCCTGACTTGACTGGGTCCTCCATTCAAAGGTTTCATAAAGCTGATATCAAGCTCCTTTTTGGGAGCTCTGAGCAAAAACCCATTTCCAAACTCATTCAGATTACTGGCAGATTTCATTTCCTTCTCATGCTTTCCATGCAACCCTCTACCTTCTTCAAGAAGGGTAAATGTGCTGAGTCCTTCTCTTGCTTTGAGTATTTCTGCCTTTTGCCTGCCTTTTGTCCTCTTAAAGGCTCATGCAATTTACACTGGGCCCATTTGGATAAACCAGAATAATTATCCTAACTTAAGGTAAACTGATTAATAAATTTAATTACTTCTATAAAACCCCTTTTGCCAAGTACACAACCCGTATCTGCTGTTCCAATTGCCTTCTATCAAAATTACTGAGTGGACTATTTCTCTAAGTATGCTCTCATGCTGAACATTTCCTACCTTATGACTTTTGGCTACTTGTATCTTTCACATTATTTTCCTAAGCATTACTGGTTAGAAGGAGGGAAAGAGATGAGTGCTTTTCTATTTTTTTAATCAATCATAATCTTTACCACAAACACTGAAAAGATGAGAAAATTTTAAATATATTTATATACCCCAAAACTACTTTATTGTGGATGGCACACTGCACTTAAAGCGTTTATATCCTGCCTGCCATTACACTTATCTGTGTACCTACTTTGCTTTTCCACCTTTCCTGAGCTCAGACTCAAGACCACCACATCTTCTACATCCCCTCTGTGCTCTACTGAGTCCCTCAGAGTATGTCATCAAAAAGTCTTTACTGAACAGACATATGAAAATGGGCTAGCATTAGCAGCTGTGGGTTCTTAGCTAACTACATTTATGATTACATTCTGTGTTTAAACGAATTATTTTAAGGCATCTTCCAGCTTTTCTATTAGATTATTCTGCTCCATCTGCTACTCATGCAGTTTCAGGGGTTAGAGAAAAGAGCCAGCAAAAGAAAGTAAGAAAGCACAACTGCGGACAGAAAGAAAACAAGTAAAGCTGAGAGAGATTTAAAAACACTCAACTCTGTGAAAGAATGATAAAAATAGGTTTATAAAAAAACAGAAGGGGGCGCCCGGGTGGCTCAGTCGTTAAGCGTCTGCCTTCGGCTCAGGTCATGATCCCAGGGTCCTGGGATCGAGCCCCGCATCCGGCTCCCTGCTCGGCAGGAAGCCTGCTTCTCCCGCTACCATTCCCTCTGCTTGTGTTCCCTCTCTCGCTGTGTTTCTCGCTGTCAAATAAATAAAATCTTTAAAAAAAAAAAAAAAAACAGAAGGATATCCACTGGATTTGACAACATTGCAAGGCTTCTTTTGACAAGGTGTTTTTGGTGGCACAGTGGAGGCAGAAACCTGCTGGGGAAGATTCAGCGGGAAGTGAAAAAATGAATATAGCGTATGTGGGTAATTATGGAGAAGCTCGATTATAATAAAATGAACTTATATTTTTGGTTCAGTATTACTATTTTCTTTTTTTAAAGATTTTATTGATTTGACAGAGAGAAACAAAGCGAGAGAGGGAAGACAAGCAGAGGGAATGGTAGCGGGAGAAGCAGGCCTCCCGCCAAGCAGGGAGCCCGATGCAGGGCTCAATCCCAGGACCCTGGGATCATGACCTGAGCCGAAGGCAGACGCTTAACGACTGAGCCACCCAGTCGCCCCCAGTATTACAATTTTCAAACAAAACGTTAGTCAAAAGTTTTCAAATGGATATTCTCTAAGTTTGGGTTTCAAAGAACAGTATGAAAGTAAACATGGGCATAATGACAACAACCATGATGATGTGGAATTTCACATTATGTTAAAATCTTTGTTATACCCTGAACTGGAATAGTAAGGGGGAAACTCCAGAACAGCTTCTCCTTCTAACGTTTTTATTTTGGAGCTAACAAAATACCAAAACCTAGGTAATAACTTGAGGAAATAAAGTTGTTTCTCCTGCTAAGGGAGTTTAAACATATATTCAAAATAAAATAAATTGTTTATTTACTTGAGAAATGCAAGCAAATTACTGGTGAAACTGACAATTTGCATTTCCATAAATTTTGCTTTTTAAAGTGCTTTCACGACGATCATTACTTGCTTTCACGACGATCATTACTACCTCATAATCCCCAAAATTGGGATTGGGGCTTTCTTCTTTCTCAATATTCTTTCATGTTTGTTTGTTTTTTTTAAATGTAAGTAATCTCAACACTTCACGTGGTGCTCAAACTCACGACCCCAATATTATTTTATGTTCTAACTGGAAATTAGTCACAGAAATACTAAATTAATTTATCCAGGATCAAAAACTTAATTAACAATAAAGCTAGAATTCTTGAATCTTCCTTTTTTCAAAGATTTTACCTATTTATTTTCAAGAGTGAGAAAAAGTGTACATGGGGTGGGGGTAGGGGGGAGGGAGAAGAGACACCAAAGCAGACTCTACATGGAGCACAGTGCCCAATCCAGGCTCCATCCCAGGACCCCAAGATCACAACCTTAGCTGAAACAGAAGTCAGACACCCAATCAACAGTTCCACCTAGGTGCCCCTAGAACCCTTGATTCTTAGTCCAACACTTTTTAGCCTCAATCAAAAAGTTACTACAATTACAGTCCACAATAATTTACAAAAACATACTATAATATAATCAAAGCTTTAATGACCCCAGCAAATCCCTATGGAAATGGTAATACCTAATATGCTCACATCACTTAAGGTTCTACAAAACAATGTTACTAACAAATTAAGAAAGATCTGGAACCCCAGGAAAGATAGATTGTAAGGATGATTCTCATTTCACAAAACAAATATGCTCCTGGAAAGTCACATGTGAACATAATTTTAATAAATTCTTATGTTGAAAGAACTATGTTATTTATAAGAGCAGTTGTTTTCAACTCCCCTTCCATTTTTTTGATCAGTACAACCACTTCCAAGAAGATATTTCATAAGATGTTATAAAATGAACTGTGTTCCTTCAAAATTCATATGTTGAAGCCCCAACCCCCAATGTGTCTGTATTTGGAGATAAGGCCTTTAAGGAGATAATTAAGATTAAATGAGGTTTTAAGAGTGGGGCTCTATAAGATTGGTGTCTTTGAGACCAGAGACCCCAAGCCCCCTCCCTGCAGTGAACACACAGAGGAAAAGGCCAGGTGAGGGCACAGTGATGACAAGGACTAGCATGAAGTAGAAAGAGAGCACTCACCAAATTTGTCAACACCTTGATCCTGGAATTCTAGCCTGAAGAACTGTGAGAAAATATATTTCTGTGTTTAAGCCTGTGGTACTTTGTTATGGTAGTCCCAGCAGACTAATAATATGTGGGTTCAGAAGCATTTCTGGGGAAACCTTAGGGCCTCATGAAAAACAATCTGAAAACTGCTGTGCTAAAGAAATTTCTTATACTGCAAATAACCACAATCTAATTAATGTTTTATTTGCATTTAACACATAATTCTCAAAGAAAACTAAGATTAAAAACATCTATATATTTGTTCCATAATCACAAAAGAGGACTTACTTATATATTGAAACTAAATTGTAAATGTCAAATCATGGAGTGCTTGGGTGGCTCAGTCAGTTTAGCAGCTGACTCTTGGATTTGGCTAAGGTCATGACCTCAGGGTCATGGGACTAAGCCCACATCAGGCTCCAAGTAGGGTCTGCTCAAGATTCTCTCCCTCTTCCTCTCCCTCCGCCCTGCTCTTCCCTCCAGCTCATGCATGTGTGTGTGTGCTCTCTCTCTCTCCCTCTAGAATAAATAAAATCTTTAAATGTCAAATCATAGCAACCATGATAAAAATCAAGTCAACAAATCAATGGTTAAAATAGATTAGCGTAACTGATAATCAGTAAGACACTGATGTTTGTCATATGGTCTATAAAAGCTAATTGCTTGGGGTTGCAAAGTAAAACTAACTGCCTTTAGTTTTAGGCAACATGTACCAAAGTGCTTAACAAATTAGAAGACTATATATATGTTCACTATTATAATTAAAACCTGGAATATTTCTCAGAAAATAATGATAAAATGGGGACAGATTTTAAATTTTATGAAAAGTTCTACCCAAATGAAGTTAGCAAATATATGAAAGGAATAAATGAACCACAAACCATTAATTCTGAGTGGTAGGAATATGGACATTATAATATTCTTGGTTTTAATCTATGCACTTTACATTTTTTTAAATATTAAAAATAAAAAGACGTTGTGGGAAACTTTTTTCCCAAGCACATTTCCTTAGAAATACCACAAGGTCCTCGAAATTGAGGAAATCTCAGAGCTATGTCTGATTCTCAAGTAACTACAACTCAATCCAAGGAGGTATGTGAAACATAATTTTTAGCAGTAAGTATCAGTCAGCCTTCACCTTTTTAACCTAGACCTTTGGGCCACCTAAATGGATTAATGGGATTCTTCAGAATAAATATTTTAAAATTCTGCTGATATCAAAGAAAACTTAAGTATCTATGAAATTACTCTTAGAAGAATCTAAAATAATAGGCACTGAAAGTTGACATCTGATAAAATTGCATTTTTTAACACATCTGGCACTTCTATTAGTATTAGATGGCAAAACACTGAAAAACATGCATCCCTCTTGAACCTCACAGAACTTAGATCTTAGTGTGGGGGTGAACGGAATGGAAGCAAGAGGGGTACAAATAAGAAGATAAATGGACAATTATAAAACAAACAGCATATATTATTTCGCATACTCTAGCCAGGTACTATATGGCCCACAAAGAAATGACTTATGGAGGATCTACAAAATACTAGGGAAACACCGAGTAAGACTCATACATACACAGGGCTTTTTGCAAGATAAATGTTCACTCATTCATCCGTTTACTCACTTAACAAATACTCAACGACAGCTACGTATGAAGCACTGGTTTAGATGTTAAAAATGTAATAGAAAATGACAAAAATTCTTGCCCTCACAGAGCTTTAATTCTACTGGAGACAGACTTAAAAAGTAAAAGTGATGATTTTATTGTATTGTATTGTATTTATTTATTTTTAAAGATTTTATTTATTTGACAGAGAGAAACACAGCGAGAGAGGGAACACAAGCAGAGGGAATGGTAGTGGAAGAAGCAGGCTTCCTGCTGAGCAGGGAGCCCGATGCGGAGCTGGACCCGAGGACCCTGGGATCATGACCTGAGCTGAAGGCAGACGCCTAGTGACTGAGCCACCCAGGCGCCCCAAAAGTAATGATTTTAGAGAGTGATAACAACTAGGAAGGAAATAAAGCAAGGTGATATATTAAGAGAGTGGTAGAAGACTCAAGGGCAAGGCCTACTTTAAATACTCTTACAAAGGAAGACAACAAGGACTCCTACATTAAGGATTTAAAGCAAAGGAAAAAGATCACTCTGATTTTCACTTTATCACTGTAATTGTGATAAGTGGACTAAACACAGGGAAACCAGCCTGGAGTTGCCTATAATAATCCAAGTAAGAGGCAAAGGCAACAACTAGGACAGAGACAACAAGGGTTGGATAGACTGAATTGAAAGAGATTAAGAAGGCTAAATCAGGGTGGGGTAACTGGGTGATAAGACATTAGAGAGGACATGTGTTGTAATGAGCACTGGGTATAAGACTGATAAATCAGATCTGTACCCCGAAACAAATAATACATCTTAACTAATTGAATTTAAATAAAAAAATGATTTAAAAAAGAGGGCTAAATCAATCAGGATTTGGTAATATACTAAATGAGAAGTAAAAAAACAAAAAAAACCCAGAATGACTATCAGGTTTGTTTAAAAGACTGGAAAGACAATGGTACCATTTACCAAGACAGGGAACAATAAAACTCTAGGTTACAAAAAACTACAGCTGACCCCTAAACAATGCAGGCATTAGACATGCCAATCTTGTGCACATTTGTTTTTGTTTTTTTTTTTAAGATTTTATTTATTTATTTGACAGAGAGAGGGAGATCACAAGTAGGCAGAGAGGCAGGCAGAGAGGGAGGGAAAAGCAGGCTCCCTGCCGAGCAGAGAGCCTGATGCGGGGCCTGATCCCAGGACCCTGAGATCATGACCTGAGCCAAAGACAGAGGCTCTAACCCACAGAGCCACTCAGGTGCCCCTCTTGTGCACATTTAAAAATCTGTATATAACTTTCAATTTCCCCAAATCTTAAATATTAATTGCCCACTACTGACAGAAGCTTTACCTATACATGAAATATTGATTAACACACATTTATATGTATTACATACTGTATACATAAACAGAAATAAGAAAATGTTATGAAAAATCTTAAGGAAGTGAAGATGCACTTACAGTACTATATTGTATTTATTTCAAAAATTCTGCATGTAAGTGGCCAGGTGTACAAACCTATATTTTTCAAGTGTCGACTATACTACAAATTTAATACCAAATCCACCAAGTTCTCGTTCTCTATTACAAACTTGAATTCATTACTAAGAGTAAGTATTTCTCTTTGGGTCTTAATATCTTCATCTGTTGCCATTTTTACTTCCTGAACTTGGGCTACTGCTGGCCCACTGTCTGCAGTCATGTCTGTGCTGACACTACTGCTGCTGAGGGGCCTGACACGCCTAACCCGGCAGCTCCAGGTGTTGTGCGCCAGATCAATTCCAAACCGCCATGGGAGCAGCTTGGGGCCACGGATGTCACTGTTGGGCTCACCTCCTGCTTCCTGTATCTCTTCTTGTCATCAGGCTGGGTCCTGTCACATCTGGAGACCTATAAGAAGCAGGAGCGAAGGGGGCTGCTGTGATCTGACCACCTCTGGCCTGTCTTGATCATGTCTGCTACATTCCTGGCCGACTTTCCCTGGATCAGGTCCTTCAACTACAGTGACCTCTTCTGCAATCATGACCCCTTGATTGCTCTCGTTGACACTCTGGGACCAAATATATTGTTTTCTAAGGCCCTGCTCGGTAGCCCCCATCTCCCCCACTTGTAACAAAGTCTATTTAAATCTTGAAAAAAATACATCTTCATCTGTTAAATCAAGAGCTCTGAGAGGAAAAAGTGAGGATTTAGTTTGGGAAAGGAGTCGAGAATGATACTTAGATTTCTGGTTTGGGTAAGCAGGTGGGGATGTTGGTGCTATTTAACCAAAGGTATCAGTCAGGATAGTCTAGGTTATCCTGCAGTAAAAATAACCCTAAATTTCAACCATTCACAACAGTGGTTGGCAAACTATGGCCCACAGACTGAATGGTTGTTTTAATAAATGAAGTTTTATTACAACACAGCCATATCCATTCATTGAGGAACTGTCTGTAGCTAGAGTGGCTCTAACTAACTAACTGAGTGGCTCAGTTAGTAGGTATCTGCCTGCAGCTCAGGTCATGATCCCAGGGTCCTGGGATCGAGCCCTGCATAGGGCTCCCTGCTTAGCGGGAAGCCTGCTTCTCCCTCTCCTACTCCTCCTGCTTGTGTTCCCTGTCTCCCTATCAAATGAATAAATAAAACCTAAAAAAAAAAAAAAAGGGAATTGTCTATAGCTGTGATGGAGACTTTAAAGAACAAAAGTCCAAAGTATCTAGTATCTGACCCTTTAAGAAATTGTGTGCTGATCCCTCAGTTACGGCAACAAACGTTTATTTCTGGCCTACATTATTTGTTGATGACAGGTTAGCAGTGGCTTTGTAACCTATCATTTTCACCCCCAAATGGGCAGCAATGACTTAAAAAGTTCTGCATTTAAGTCATCATAGCAAAGGGAAGATAGAACGTGGAGAATATCCACTGCTCTTAAAGCTTCTGCTGGGGGGTTGGGGGAAGGAAGCTTCTGTTCAAAAAGTGTTAACATTATTACTTTTCCTTGCATTTCACTGACTAAAAACAAGTCGCAGGGCCATGTTTGAATTCACTAGCATGGGGATATATACTCTTCCCAAAGGGAGGGAAACCAAATCTTGTTTAGTTGCCCCGAACAAATCTGCTCTCCTGACCCATTTTCCAGAGTTTATGACATTAAGGAAGGGTTAATATTCTCTAAACTACTTTACAAATAGGTATGATCATGTGACTGTGCTCTTCCTAAAACAACAATGGAAGTGAAGTATGCAAATTCTGCCTCACTTCTTAAAAGAAAATTGTTTGCCCTATACTTTCTTTCTTCTTCCTGCAGCATGAAGCACATTCTATTATCAAGGAAAAGCAAAATACCCTATGGTGGAACAATAAAATGTTAATCTGGATCTCTGAATAACCTCATTGAACACAGTTGTTCCAGGGGTAGTAAAGTAATATTGTTTAATAGAGACAAATAAATTTATTGCTTATTTAACCAATTATATTTTGGACTTTCTTTCTTATAGCAGTTTAGTCTCTACCTAATGTTGATTGATCAGCATTTTTTTAATGAAGATGTTCAATATACAGTTGAGTATACTAGCTTTTGAACTAAGATTCAGGATGAAAATATAAGTATTTAACATATGGCGTTTTAAAATAATGGGAACAGACAAGAATACCCAATGCATTGGGGCGCCTGGGTGGCTCAGTGGGTTGAGGCCTCTGCCTTCGACTCAGGCAGGTCATGATCTCAGGATCCTGGGATGGAGCCCCACATTGGGCTCTCTGCTCAGCGGGGAGCCTGCTCCCCCCGCTCTCTGACTGCCTCTCTGCCTACTTGTGATCTCTCTCTGTCAAATAAATAAATAAATAAAATCTTTAAAAAAAAAAAAAACCCAATGAGAATATATAAAATGACACTAGAGGAAGGTCTAGAACAAACCTCTGTAGTATAAAAACTTTCAAGAACTTATACAAAAAGAAAGATCTGGGAAAGGAGACTAATAGGGATAAAAAGGAGAAAATCAGGAAACTACTGTAGGAAAGAAGCTAAAAGAAAAGAGTGTTAGGAGGAAAGATCAGAGAAATTAAAAAGATGTGGAATAAAAAGTATCACTTTTTATAGACTGACTTCCCGTCATTCCCCTCGACCCCCAGCTTTGCTTATGAGCCAAATCCAGTAACTTTGTGCTAACGAACAGAATATGGCAAAAGTGATAGTATGCTGATGGCTAAGATTTGATTACAAAAAGATCATGACTTTTGCCTTAGGCCCGCTCTCATCCACTGGCTCTGGTGCAAGGTGGTAAGCAGCTGTATGGAGAAGCAATGCCCAATATCACTGCCAATGCTCTGAGGTGCCCTGTGGACAAACCATGACAAGAATCTGAATACTGCCAATAGCCATGTTAGAGAGTTTAGAAGAGATCCTCCTCCACTTTAGCCTTCAGGTGAGACTGCACGCCAGGCTGCCAGCTTGACTGCAGCATAAGGAGAAACTCTGAGCCAGAGGCATCTCGCTAGGTCCCATTCAAATTCCTAACACATAAAACCCACAAGAGAATAAATGTCTGATGTTCATTTTTGGGTTTTGTTTTTTAAGATTTTATTTATTTTTCAGAGACAGCACGGGTGCACAAGCAGGGGGAGCTGGCAGGCAGAAGGAGAAAGCAGGCTCCCCACTGAGCAAGGTGCTCAATGCGGGACTTGATCCCAGGACCCTGGGTTCATGACCTGAGCCAAAAGTAGATGTTTAACCAACTGAGCCACCCAGGTGTCCCACATTTTTTGTGTTTTTTTTTTTTTTTTTTAAGATTTTTTATTTACTAAAAAAAAGATTTTTTAATTTACTTATCTGACAGAGAGAGAGAGAGAGCACAAGCAGGGGGAGCAGCAGGCAAGGGAGGAACAGGCTCCCCACTAAGCAGAGAACCCCATGTGGGGCTCAATTCCAGGATCCTGCAATCATGACCTGATTGACTTATTCCATTTAGCATTATACTTTCTGGCTTCATCCATGTTGTTGCAAATGGCAAAATTCCATTCTTTTTTATGGCTAAATAATATTCCATTTGGTTAGTCATCCCATTTGGTTAGTCAGGATCTTTTGTGGTTTCATACAAATTTCAGACCTGTTCATTCTATTTCTGTGAAAAATGCTACTAGTACTTTGGTACAGATTACATGCTGATTAAATGCTGCTAGTACTTTGGTACAAATCTTAGCCATCAGCATACTATCACTTTGCCATATTCTGTTTGTATGTATGTGCATGCACCTACACTTGTGCACACACACGTATACATACATCATCTTTTTATCCATTTGTCGATCAATGGATAGAAAAAAAGCAACTTGAGTTGCTTCTGTACCCTAGCTACTGTAAATAATGCTGCTATAAACACAGGGGTGCATGTATCCCTTTTAATTAGTGTTTTTGTATTCTTCGGGTAAACACTTGGGAACAGTTGCTGGATCATACAAAGTTTTATTTTTAACTTTGTAAGGAGCCTTCATACTGTTTTTGACAGTGGCTGCACCAGTTTGCATTCCCATCAACAATGCAAGAGGGTTCTTTTTTCTTCACATCTTCACTAATGGCCTCTTGTTTCTGCAGTTGTTAATTTTAGCCATTCTGACAGGTGTGAGATGATATTTCATTGTAATTTTGGCTTGCATTTCCCTGATAATAAGTGATGATTAATAGACACATCTTTTCATGTGTCTATTGGCCATCTTTATTTCTTTGGAGAAATGTCTGTTCATGTCTATTGCCCATTTTTAATTATTTATTTTTGCATGTTCAGTTTTCATGAGTTTCTTAAATATTTTAGACATTAACCTTTTATAAGATATGACATTTGCAAACATCATTGCCCAGTCCACATGTTGTTGTTCAGTTTTATCCACTATGTCCTTTGCTATGTGGAAGCTTTCTAATTTGATATAGTCTCAATAGTTTATTTTTGCTTCTGTTTCTCATGCCTCAGAAGACATATCTGGAAAAAAAGTTGCTATGGCCCATGTCAAAGAGGTTACTGTGTTCTCTTCTCTTTACAATGGTTTCAGGTCTCACAGTTAGTTATTTAATCCATTTAAAATTTATTTTTGTGTCTGGTTTTTTTTTTTTTTTTCATCTTTCTTTTTATTCTCAAAATAGGGTAATACAAAAGTCCTAGGGGTATTGGACTGGGCTGGCCCTTGTGGGGGCTCTCGTGCTTTGGAGGAGGCAGGATTGAGTCCCCAGGAATGTGAAAGCATTACATCAAAAGGACAGCAATGGTACTGTGCCAAGTTCAACAGCCTAAGTCACACCAAGGGCATAGTGATCCAATTTCATTCTTTTGCATGTTGTCGTCCAGTTTCCCCAACACGACTTGCTGAAGAGACTCTTTCCCACTGGATATTCTTTCCAACTTTGTTAAAGATTAACTGACCATATAGTTGTGGGTTCATTTCTGGGTTTTCTATTCTGTTTCATTGGTCTATGTGTCTATTTTAGTGCTAGTACCATACTGTTTTGATTACTACAGCCTTAAAACTTGAAATCAGGAATTGAGATGCCTCCAGCTTTGCTTTTCTTTTTCAAGATTGCTTTGGTTAGTCAGGATCTTTTGTGGTTTCATACAAATTTCAGACCTGTTCATTCTATTTCTGTGAAAAATGCTGCTAGTACTTTGGTACAGATTACATTAAAGGTGTAGATTGCTTTGAGTAGTTTAGACATTTTAACAATATCTGTTCTTCCAATCCATGAGTATGGATGCCTTCCCACTTCTTTGGGTCATCTTCAATTTCTTTCATCAGTGTTTTATAGTTTTCAGAATACAGGTCTTTTACCTCTTTGGTTAGGTTTATTTTTAAGTTTATTATTATTTTTAGCACAACTGTAAATGGGTTTTTAAATTTCTCTTTCTACTGCTTCACTATTGGTATATAGAATCGTAACAGATTTTTCTGTATGTTGATTTTGTATCCTGAAATTGTATGGAATTCATTTATCAGTTCTAACAGTTTCTTGGTGTAGGTTGTTAGGTTTTCTAGATATAGTGTCATGTCATCTGCAAATAATGAAAGTTTGATTTCTTCCTTAACCAAGCTGGATGCCTTTTATTTATTTTTGTCTGATTGCTGCGGCTTGGACTTCCAGTACTATATTGAATAAAAGTGGTAAGAGTGGAAATCCTTGCCTTGTTCCTGACCTTAGGGGAAAAGCTCTGTTTCTCCCCATTAAGGATGATGTTAACTGTGGGTTTCTCAGATATGGCCTTTATTATGTTGATGTATGTTCCCTCTAAAACTCTGTTGAGGGTTTTTATAATGAATGGATATTGTCTTTCTCAAATGCTTTTTCTGTCTATTGAAATGATAATATGATCTTTATCCTTTCTTCTATGGTTTTTATCCATTCTCTTATTGATGTATCATGTTGACTGACTTGCAAATACTGAACCACTTTTACAACCCAGGAATAAATCCCACTAGATCATGGTGAACAGTTTTTAAAAATGAATTGTTGAAGTCAGTTTGCTAATATTTTATTGAGGATTTTTGTATCTATGTTCATGAGAGATACTGGCCTGTAGTTCTCTTTCATAGTGGTGTCTTTATCTGGTTTTGGTATCAGGATAATGCTGGCCTTATAGAATGAATTTGGAAGTTTTCCTTCCTTTTCTACTTTTGGAATAGTTTGAGAATAAAAAGGTATTAACTCTTCCTCAAATTCATTCCTCAAATGAATTCACCTGTGAAGCCATCTGGTCCTAGATTTTTTGTTAAAGTGATTTTTTTAACTGATTCCATATCATTGCCGGTAACTGGTCTGTTCAAATTTTCTTTTTCTTCCTGTTTCAGTTTTGGTAGTTTATATGTTTCTAGGAACTCAGCCATTTCTCCTAGGTTGTTCAATTTGCTGGCGTACAGTTTTTCATAATATACTTTTATAATTGCTTGTAAATCTATGGTGTTAACCGTTTTTTCCCCTACTTTATAATTTTGAGTCCTTTCTCTTTTTTTCTTGGTAAGTCTGACTAGAGGTTTATCAATCATTGATTTTTTTCTAAGAACCAGCTCCTGGCTTCACTAATCTGTTCTTTTAGTTTTTGTTTTAGTTTATCATTTATTTCTGCTCTAATCTTTATTATTTCCTTCCTTCTACCGGTTTCAGGTTTCATTTGTTGTTCTTTTTTCTAGCTCTCTTAAGTGTAAGCTTGGGTTGTTTGAGTTTTTTGTTTCTTAACATAGACTTATACTGCTATAAACTTTCTGCGTAGAACCACCTTTACTGCAACCTATTGGTTTTGGACCATTGTGTTTCCATTTTCATTTGTTTCAATGTATTTTTAAATTTCTTCTTTTATTTCCTGATTGACCCATTCACCGTTTAGTAGCACGTTACTTAACCTCCGTGTATTTGTGATTTTTCCAGATTTTTTTCTCCTGCTTAATTTCTAGTTTCATAGCATAGCATTGTGGTCAGAGAAGATGCATGGTATGACATCAATCTTCAATTTGTTGAGACTGGTTTTATGACTCTAATATGTGATCTATTCTGAAGAATGTTCTATGCATAGTTGAAAAGAATGTGTATTCTGCTGTTTTAGGATATGTGTCATTCAAAGCCACTGTTTCCTTGTTGATGTTCTGACTGGATGACCTGTCAATTGATGTAAGTGGGGTATTAAAGTCTCCTAGTATTGTATTACTACTGATTAGTTCCTTAGGTCTGTTGTTAACTTTTTATGTATCTGGGTGCTCCTATGTGGGGTGGATATTTAAAATTATACCTTCTTATTGGATTGTCCCTTTATTTATATCATGTCCTTCTTTATGTCTGGTTATATTCTTTAAAATAAAGTTTTGTTTGATATAAATATTGCTACTTGGGCTTTCTTCTGACATCCGTTTGCATGACAGATGGTTCTCTATTCCCTCACTTTCAACCTTTAGGTGTCTTTTGGTGTAGAATGAGTTTCTTATAGACAGCATATAGATGGGTCTTGTTGTTTTTTTTTTTTTTTTTAAAGATTTATTTATCTATTTGACACAGAGAGAGAGAGAGCACAAGTAGGCAGACAGAGAGGGGGAAGCAGGCTTCCCGCTGAGCAGAGAGCCCAATGCAGGGCTGGATCCCAGGACCCTGAGATCATGACCTGAGCCGAAGGCAGAGGCTTTAACCCACTGAGCCACCAAGTGTCCCGGTCTTGTTCTTTTTGACCTATCCTGTCACCTAATGTCTTTTCACTGGGCTATTTAATTCTTTTACATTAGAATCAATTAGTGACAGATACCTATTTATTGACATTTTATTACCCTTTTGTGGTTATTTCTGAAGATTTTCTCTGATCTTTCCTTGTCTTTCACGTTTTGCTGATTTTCTTTACTGACATATTTAGTTCCTTTTTTCTTCATTCTTTGTAGGTTTATTAGTGGCTTGTGATATATGGTTACCATTATGTTTCTTTACAATCTCTTCTGCATTTAGCAGCCTATATTAAGTTGGTGGTCATTTAAGTTTGAACCCAGTTTTTTCTTTTCTACTCCCTAGATTTTAAATGTATGTTACTAATTTTTTAAGTAGGTTCCATGCCCAGCGTGGAGCCCAAGGTGGGTTTTGAACACATGACCCTGAGATAAAGACTAGAACTGAGATCAAGAGTCAGATGCTTAACCAACTGAGCCATTCATGTGTAGGTATACGTTATTATATTTTATAATTTTTTTGTGAGTATCTTGACTTATTATTTTATAGAAATACTCATTTTCACTGCTTTTGTGTTTCCTACCTTTCTATTCAAAGAGTCACCTTTAATATTTCTTGCAGGCTGGTTTAGTGGTCACAAACTCCCTTTACTTTGTTTTTTTAAGATTTTATTTATTTTTGGGGCACCTGAGTGGCTCAATGGGTTAAAGCCTCTGCCTTTGGCTCAGGTCATGGTCTCACGGTCCTGGTATGGAGCCCCACATCGGGCTCTCTGCTCAGCAGGGAGCCTCCTCCCCGCCCCCCCCATCTGCCTCTCTGCCTACTTGTGATCTCTCTTCCTCTGTCAAATAAATAAAATCTTAAAAAAAAAAAGATTTTATTTATTTTTTGAGAGGGCGCACATGTGTGTGGGGAAGGCAGAGGAAGAAGCAGACTCCCCACTGAGCAGGAGGGCCCAAGATGGGACTCAATCCCAGGACCTTGGGATCATGACCTGAACCAAAGGCAGACACTTAACTACCCAGGCACCCATGAACTCCTTTACTTTTTGTTTGTCTGAGAAACTCTTCATCTCTCCTATTCTGAATGATAGTCTTGCTGGATTATTTTTGAATGCAGATTTTTCCAATTCAGCACTTTGAGAATGAATATATCCCTTCAGACTTGCGGATTCTGTTGAAAAGTCTCCTGCTAGCCTTATGGGTTTTCCCTTATAAGTTATTGAGTTCTTTTGTCTTGTTGTTTTTAAGATTTTTTCTTTATCGAATTTATTTATAATATGTCTTGGTTTGGGTCTGCTTTTGTTGATTTTGATGAAATTTTTTGTGCCTCCTGTGTTTCCTTCCCCAGAATAGGGAAGTTTTCATCTATCATTTCTTCAAATAAATTTTCTGCCCTCTTTCCTCTTCTTTTTCTGAGACTCCTATAATATGAATGTTACTATGTTTGATGAGTCACTGAGTTTCCTAAGTCTATTTTTGTTTCATGTAATTCATTTTCTTCTCTTTCGTTCAGTTTGATTACTTTCCATTACTTTGTCTTTTAGGTCATTAATTTCTTCCTCTTCTTCCATCCTGATATGCATTCCATCAACTGTGTTTCTGATTTCATTTTTTTAAGCCCTTTATCTCTTCTATGTTATTATTCCTTATTTCTGTGTTAAGGGTCTCACTCATGTCTTCCACTCTTTTCTCAAGTCCAGTGAGCATCCTTGTGATCACTGCTTTAAATTCTCTATTAGGCATGTTACTTACATCTGTTTTGCTTGTATCTCTGGCCATGCCTTGTCCTGCTCTTTCATTTGGGATAAATTTCTCTGTCTCCTCATTTTGTCTGCCTCTCTGTGTTAAGAAAGTCAGCTGCATCTTCTGCTCTTGAAAGTAGTGACTTTACGAAGAGGAGTTCCTGGAGAGCCCGCAGTGCAATGTACCCTATTCACCAGAAACTGGTACTTCAGGAGAGTATCCTATGTGTGTTGCTTACTTATTGATGTCATTTTAATAACTAATAATGCTGAGCATATTTTAATGTTAATTGGATATTATGGTACTCCATTTTATTAAGTTCATTTTATCAAATTTTGATTTCCAACAAAAGCAGGACTTGAGATGAATTCAAACAGTTTATGTGTTAATTGATCCAAAGAAGGCCTCAAAGAACACAAACAAGCACAGAACTTCTTTCATGTTGGTGACTAGCCACAGTATCAATCTGGAGTACTCTGCTTCTTTCTTTCATGTCTCTTTGCTCTCTTTGTACCAGGGCCACTTTCAGATTTCACCCAGAAAACTTCAACCAACAGTCATCAGGGAGAAAATAGTTTGGGATGCGCTGAGCATCAGGCATAGCTCAGAGAAGGGCAGACTTGATAGTCATTGTATTCACCAGCTAGGTTTTGAAGTCATTTGTCATGAAAGCAATACATAACTAATACAAAGTGGAAAAGGGAGGATGGGTGAAAGCTAAAGGGAAATAAAGAATTAAGGAAGAGTTTATTGTTCTTTAATAAAATAAGACATTTTAGTATTCAAAAAGGATAAAGGAAAAATATCTATCTGTACTTAGGAGTGTCTGTGTGTGTGTGTGTTGTGCATAAATTTTATAGGGCAGCAAAAGTCTTAAAAATCGGAAAAAAAGGAAAATCAATAAAGACAGTAAATATAAATATGAAATTAGCAAACCTCACTAAATACCTAAGTAGAAAAATTATTTTTTAATATTGAAGGACCTTTTATACATCCACACACACATTAATTGAGCCCATAAAAAGTATCATTAATTGAGCCCATAAAAAGTATCAACAAAATAAACTGGATCAAAATCACACAAAATATGTTCCACATAATAGAATGAAATTAGAAATTTCAGTAGAAACCAATCACAGGAAAAGGAATTGGCAAAATTTACACATATGTGGAAATTAATATACAACCAAATAACAGGTCAAAGAAGAAATCATAAGAGAAATGGGAAAATAGTTTAAGATGAAAGAAAATTAAATATAACATACCAATTTATGGAATGAAGCTAGTGCAGGGAGTAAAGATAGACCTGAAAATGTCTATGTTAAAAAGAAGAGAAACATCTCAAATCAATAACCTGAACTTCTACCTTAATACCAAAAAAGAGCAAACTAAACCCAATGAAAATTAAAGGAAATAATAAAATAGAGAAACAATAAGGAAATTCAATAAAACCATAAAGTGGTCTTTAAAAGATCAACAAAAATAAAAATAAATAAAAGATCAACAAAATTGATAAACCTATAGCTATGCTGACCAAGCAAAAAAAAAGAACACAGAAAATTAGTAAAATAAGGAAGCAGAGGATATTACTACTACCTATACATAAATAAGATTACAAATGAATACTATGAACAATTAAATGCCAATAAGCTAGATGAGCTAAATAAAATGAACAATTTCCTAGAGAGACATAAGCTACTGAAATTGACTTAAGAAGAAATACAATCTGAACTTACAGAAGATATCGAGTAAACAAAAAAACCAAAACTTCCAAGAAAAGCCCAAGCCCAAATGGGTTTACTGCTAGATTCTAGTAAATGTTTAAAGAATTAACATTAATACTTTATGAACACTTAACAAAAAAGATAGAGGAAACAATTTGCAACTAATTCTATGAGGCCACAGACATCTCAAAAAAACACATCAGTATCTCTTATGCATATAGACACAAAAACCCTCAACAATAATTTAGCAAGCCAAATCCAGCAACATATAAAACGGTTTATGAACCATGACCAAATGGGATTGGTTGCAGGACTGCAATGATTTCAAAATATGAAAATTAAAGTAATACACCATGTTAATAAAGGAAAAAAAACACAAGGTTATCTCAATAGATGCAGAAAAAAATCTGACAAATTCGAACACCTTTCATGATAAAAATACTCAACATACTAAGAAGAGACTTTTCTCAACCTTATAAAGAACATCTGTGACATATCTAACATCATACTAAATCTTAAAATATTGAAAAACTCCCAAGAATCAGAAACATGACGTCTGCTCTCATCATTTCTATATAACAGTGTACCAGAGGTTCTAGTAAGACAAATATGAAGAAAAAGAAATAATGGGTCTCCAGATTACAAAGGAGGAAGTAAAATTATCTACATTTGCAGATGACATAATCTTATATATAGATCTTAAAAATCCACAATAAAACTATCTGAGCTATTAATCAAGCTTAGCAAAGTTGCAAGATACAAGATTAATATACAAAAATTAATTGCATTTCTAACATTAGCAATGAATGATCCGAAAATGAAATTAAGAAAACAATTACATTTATAACAACAACAAAACCAAGAAAATACTAAGAAACTGAACAAATTAAGTGTAAAACTGAACTCAGTAAACTGCAAAGGTTTTTTGTTTGTTTGTTTTTTAAAAGATTTTATTTTTTTATCCAACAGAGAAAGAGAGAGATCACAAGCAGGCAGAGAGGCAGGCAGAGAGGGGGGGAAAAAGGCTCCCCCTCTCTGAGGGGGAGCTGAGCAGAGAGCCTGATGCGGGGCTCGATCCCAGGACCCTGAGATCATGACCTGGGCCGAAGGCAGAGGCCTAACCCACTGACCTATCCAGGCACCCCTGCAAAATGTTTTTGAAAGGAATTAAAGACCTAAATATTTCGAAAGACATCACATTTTCATGGATCAGAAGATTTATTTTAGTTAAGAAGCTAATACTCCCCCAAGTTGCCCTTCAACAGACAAATGGATAAAGAAGATATGGTCCATATGCACAATGGAATATTACTCAGCCATCAGAAAGGATGAATACTCAGCCTTTGCATCAACTTGGATGGGACTGGAGGAGATTATGCTAAGTGAAATAAGTACAACAGAGAAAGTCAATTATCGTACAGTTTCACTTATTTGTGGAACATAAGGAATAGCATGGAGGACATTAGGAGAAGGAAAAAATGAAGGGGGAGAAATTGGAGTGGGAGATGAACTGAGAGAGACTACGGACTCCAGGAAAAGAAACGGAAAGTTTTAGAAGGGAGGGGGGTAAGGGGAAGGGTGAGCCTGGTGATGGGTATTAAGGAGGGCACGGATTGCTTGGAGCACTGGGTGTTATAGGCAAACAATGAATCATGGAACATCACATCAAAAACTAATAATGTACTTACTGTATGGTGACTAACGTAACACAATCAAAAATTAATTAATTAATCAAAAAATTAAAAAGAAACTAATACTCCCCAAATTTACCTGCAGATTATACCTAACCCTATCTAAATCATAACTAGCCTTTTTGCTAGAAATAAACAAGCTGATGCTCAGACTCATTAAGAAAATGCACAGGAAGCAGAACAGCCAAAACAATCCTGAAAAAGAACAACGTCAAAATTTATCACAAAGATAGTAATCAAGACAGTATGGTACTGGCATAAATGATGACATATAATATGACAAAACAGGGGCTCCTGGGTGACTCAGTCAATAAAGCACCAGTCTTCAGCTCAGGTCATGATCCCAGGGGCCTGGAATCAAATCCCACCTGCTTCTCCCTCTCCCTCTGCCATTCCCCCAACTTGTGCTCTCTGGCTTTCTCCATCTCTCTGTCAGATAGATAGATAGATAGATAGATAGATAGATAGATAGATAGATAGATAGATAGATAGAATCTTAAAAAAATATATATAACAATAAAGACTTCAGAAATAAACCCAGAAATGGTCAACTGACTTTTTACAAGGACATCAAGGTAATCAAATATGGGAAAGAATGGTCTTTTCAACAAATAGTAATGCCAACAACAGGGTATCCACATGCAAAAGGATGTAGGTGAATCCCTATCTTATAAAATATACAAAAATTGACTTAAAAGAGATCATAGATCTAAACATAAAAAAGCTAAACATACAGAACTGTTAGTATAGATTATAGGATATCTCCATGATCTTAGATTGGGCAATAGTTTCTTAGTTATGACACCAAAGTACTAGCCACAAAAGAAAAAATATATTGAATTTCATCAAAATGAAAGCTTTTGTGCATGAAGAACATTACGTAGAAAGTAAAAAGACAACATACAAAATAGGAGAAAATGTTTGGAAAATCACATACCTGGTAGGAGTCTAGTACACACAATATATAAAGAGCTCTTAAAACTCAAGAACAACAACAAAAAAAAAAACCTCAAGAACAAAAAGACAACCAACTAAACAGTGGAGGATAGGAGTAGGCATTTTTTTCACTTTCCCAAAGATATACAACAGCCAACAAGCATATGAAAAGAATGCTCAACATCATTTAGTCATAAGGAAAATGCAAATCAAAATCAAAATGAGAACTTTACATCCACTAGGAATACTTAAAATCAATCAATCATAAGTGTTGGTGAGAAAGGATGTGGAAAAGTTAGAACCCTCATAAATTCTTAGTGGTAATGTAAAATGTAAAATGGTGCAGCTCTGGAAAATAGTCTGGCAGGTTCCTCAAACAGTTAAACACAGAATGTCCATGTGATCCAGCAATTCCATGCTAGATACAAGAAATAAATCACATGTCTACCCAAAAGCTCCATGGAAGTATTCATAGCACTTTTCATAACAGCCAAAAGATAGAAACAAGCCAAATATCATAAACTGGTAAGTCGATAAATAAAAAGTGGTATATGCATATGATGGAAAATTATTCAGGCATAAAAAGGAACAAAGTACTTGAGTGGCTCAGTGGGTTAAGCATATGATTCTTGACCTCAGCTCAGTCTCAGTCTCAGTCTCAGTTGTGAGTTCAAGCCCCACATTGGGCTCCATGCTGGGTGCAGAGCCCACTTAAAAAAAAAAAAAAAAAAAAAAAAAGGAACACACTACTTATTCTTTCTAAATTCCCAGAGAATCAGTCAGCTAATTAAAATGCTTATTGTTTCAGTCATTTAATTTGGAATGGTGTATAACACAGCAAAGATAACTGGAAAAGCACATGTGATTTTTATGGTAAAAACAAGCAACTCTTGTTTCCTGATGGTTCTTCTTTTCATAGTGCTCTAATCATATACACAACTCTCCTCAAAAGAAAGCAGATATGAAAATACATGGGTATAGAAACACATGTATTTTTTAAAACATAAGAAAATGACATCATTTTCAAAATACCAAAGAATATCACCTAACATTCTAGTATGTTATAAAATTCAAAATATCCCAAAAGATATAATGGAGGTAGGGACATACATCAGCTTAGGCTTCCAAATACTGTAGTTTTCAAAGTTTGGATGCAATTACAGAGGATTTTTCCTGAATGGTCTTGCCTTTAATAGGGTTTACCATAAAGCAACACTTTTCTAATTTCCCAGATTGTTCTCACTGAGGATAGGTTTGGCCTTATTGGTAATTCTGAAGTCTCCTATGTTTGACTTAAAGGTGTTAAGACATTTTACCTTTTAAGTAACAGACGAATTCTGGCTCTACATATACTGTGTTATCTCAAGGAAAAATGACAATTTTCTTTGCCTTTTCTACGTCTTATTTGATCAGGATGATTTTAAGGATTAAATCAGAGAGGACATGAAAAGTCCTGGGCAGTGTGAGGCACAAGAGAGACAGAACATCTCTGAAACCTAACCTTAAGACTCAAGACTATGGCTTAGTAGTGGCAGAAGAGAATCACATACTAAGAGCAATTATATGGATTTCTAAGTCATATTTTACAATTTTTAGTAGACCATTTTAAAAGTTAAGCGTACTATGAAATACACTTATTTATGCTAGGTAAAGTAATATTTCAGTAACAGAAAAGGTTAATTTTTAATATTTACCTTGATCAAGTATTTTTCCCATCTGTCTGCTGTAACAGATTTGCCAATCTTCCTCATCAACTTCAAATGGAGCTCCACCAATTCTTTTGGTACTTCAAGAAAGAAAAAAATACTATTAGCCAGCAGAATAAAATGTTTATACACATTTAAGATGATTAAAAAAAGAATTTTCCAGGGCACCTGGGTAGCTCAGTCAGTTAAGTGTCTTTCAGCTCAGTCAGGACAAGAACCTGCTTCTCACTCTCCCTCTCCCTGCTGCTCCCCTTTCTTGTGCTCTCTCTCTCTGCCGCAGAAATAAATAAAATCTTAAAAAAAAAAAATAAGAACTTTCCCCAACCCCGAATACTTTTTCAAAATAGATGATGTTGATTTTAGCTATCTTTTAGGCCCTGAATCAGAAAAGACTAGACTAGGATAAGAAATAACTGAAAACTAGTCTCTTAAAGATGAGAAGGAATATTCATTCACCTTTTTTTTTTTAAGATTTTTAAAATTTATTTGACAGAGAGATCACAAGTAGGCAGAGAGGCAGGCAGAGAGAGAGGGGGAAGCAGGCTCCCTGCTGAGCAGAGAGCCTGATGTGGGGCTCGATCCCAGGACCCTGAGATCATGACCTGAGCTGAAGGCAGAGGCTTTCACCCACTGAGCCACCCAGGCGCCCCCATTCAAAGTATTATCAAGTTAAGAATGAACCTGAGGGTTGCTCAGTTGGTTAAATGTCTGCCTTCGACTCAGGTCATGATCCTGGAGTCCTGGAATTGAGCTCAACATCAGGCTCTCTGCTCAGTGGAAAGCCTACTTCTCCCTCTTCCTCTGACCCTCCACCCTGTTCGTGCTCTCATTTGCTCTCAAATGAATAAATAAAAAAATCTTTTAAAAAAAGAATGAACTTGCATGTAAACTGTGAATTTTTGTGTGATAATGATGTGTCAATGTAGGTTCATCAACTGTAACAAATGTACTTCTGTGGTGCGAGGGTGTGGATAGTGAGGAGGTTCTATGTGTTGGAGAAGAGTGTATGTGCACTCTCTATAGTTTGGGCTCTTTATATCCGTGAATCTAAAACTGCTCTAAAAAATAAAGCCCATAAAAAAAAAAATACCATCAAGTAAAAGTCCCTAACCATAGAATTAAAATTTCTACTAGTGTTTATTTCTCATAACACATATTTGAATAATTTACTGACTTTGCAGACCAAGACACAGATCCAGAGAAATAGAAAAGAATCAAGGAATATAAATTCCAAATTGATGGATATCTCAGAAATAGAGTCTAATGGTTTTCAAACTACTTCACAAAACTACTCTTTCAGTCTATAGCTTCTCTAAGTGCTAAAGTCCTTTATAACATCCCTATGGATCTTCACCTGATAACCTTTAGGGACAGAAAACTGACTTATCTTCTTTAGTTCTAGTTATTAGAAAGTTAGCCTTACACGTGGTCAAAATCTGCCTTCCTACACCTTACTTCCCTGGTTCTTACTCTTATTCTCTAGCTTCAAAGACAATACTTTCGGGGTGCCTGGGTGGCTCAGTGGGTTAGCCTCTGCCTTTGGCTCAGGTCATGATCTCAGGGTCCTGGGATCAAGCCCCGCATCGGACTCTGCTCAGCAGGGAGCCTGCTTCCCCCCTCTCTCTGCCTGCCTCTCTGCCTACTTGTGGTCTCTGTCAAATAAATAAATAAAATCTTTAAAAAAAAAAAAAAAGACAATACTTTCAACTCCTCTTCTGTTGGAACCTTTAAATATTTGAAGATTGTTTGATCCTCCCTCAGGTTTTGTCTTCTAACCGTAAACAACCAGGGTTCCATATACCCCTTGGGCATGATCTGATTATGTTAATTATAGAAGTTAAGACTCAAGAGAAATAAAAGACATACATATATGCCCATCAAATTTAGCATTTCCTAAATACCAAATAACCACTAGTAACCTAAGAGAAATTGGAGGTATACTCTCTAAAAACATTCTATAATCAAGTACAGTAGAAAAATACTAGATCCCAAAAGAAGTTGTTTTGTTGTTGTTGTTTTACTGCAGGACATCTTGACGTCTTTATTGATTGATCTTATGTGCACTGTGAATATCCAAGAAAAGGATATAATCTGCACGTTCCCTAATACATTTTATCATGGAATTTTTTTGTGTGAAACATAAACTATCTTATCTTAGAATACAAGTGCTCTAAAGAACAGGTTGGGAAACAATGGACTAATTTTCAGTCATTCTTTCAGACTCTTCATTCTCCACTAAAGCCAATTTTAACTCAAAATGACCTTGAAGTATAAAAACATTTACCCATTCAACAAATTTCTGTGGGACTACTACTAATAAACAAGAAAAAGTCTCTACCCTTAATGAGCCTACTTAAGTGAGTCTTCTTAGGGGTGGGTTGGAGGTGGGGTTTGGGGAGGAGCACAGGAGGAGTGGTTACAGACAAGTAGACACACTATTATACTAAGCCCAAACCATGCGATTGAGGGGGGAGCAGACAAAAGGGGGGAAGGACATTACTTACAGAAGTAACAGCAAATGAAAAAGACTGAAAAATAAAATGATCACGGAAGTGGAGGCATGAACATAAAAAAAGAATGCGATCATGAAGAGCCTGAGATGTCAGGCTAAGAAGTTTACATTTTATTTAAAAGACAGGCAAGAAAGTGCTCTCAGCAATTTAGAATTTAGAAATCAATTTCTTTTATTTGCTTGCTTGTTTTAGGAGACAGGATGCAAGGCAGAGATTAAATGTAAATTCTGGAAAATATCGACCCAGAAAGATGGGAGTAACCTGATCTTAGGTAGAGGTGGTATAGACAGAAGTGGGCAGATCTGAGAAATGTTTAGGCAACAAATAATACAATTTAGTAACTGACTGTGCAAAGCTATAGAGAAAGTTAAGAAAACCGTAGGCACTGGCTAGGCAACTTAGTAGATGCCAATGACAACACAATAGGAAAAAAAAAAAAGACCAGGACTTAGTTGTCAGCTCTACCACTTAATACAAGGTGACTAGGATTCTTCTGGTGAAGCTCTTTAAACACTGAATGTTAAACGCTTCATCTGTAAAGGGCTACATTAGCTATCTTATAGTTTTAAAAGTACAAAGACAAGCATCACATAAAGCTAAAACATCTTTATTTTTACTTCTATTGTGATACTTGGGGAACCAAGACCTGTTTTGATTTCTCCTTTTCTGCCTCCTCCAAACACAACAGTCTTGATGATTCTATCTTCATACATCTCAACCCTGCTCCCTCTTCCCCCAATTTCTCCAGGATATCACTGTACCGTCTCACTTCAGAAAAACAGGTATGATAATCTCTTATAATCAAACCAACTTTCCCAAAATACTGTTTTCGTAACACATCTTTCACTGACACCTTTTCTGGCTCCTAAATTCCTACATGAAACTCATCCAGATTTCTTACCGTGGCCTCAGTGTCTTATAATTTCAGTCTCAACCTAACTCTCCAATCCTTCTCTCTCTCTTTTACACTGAAATCCTTGATTCAAATCATTCTGGCTTGTTCACATATCCAGGCCACAACCTATCTGGGCTGTATTTAAGCTCTCCAGCTTACTGTTTTCTCCCCATTTGAATCATATTTCTCTTTCAGTGTCTCATCAATAAAAGTCCCAAAGTCTCTGTGATAGCCTCCTAATGATTCCATCAACATGTTTGTCCTTGGAACACCCAAAGTATTCATACTGCTTGTATCACTCCCTTAGCAGTTCACTAAAGCTTTCCATCAGTGTTGTTATGTCTTCCATATCATACAGATCTACAAAAACACAAAAAACATTGTGATACAATTGGTACTATTTCTAAAAATCTAACAGGACAGAAATAAATATACACCAAAAAAATGGTTTTCAGCCCACTTGACAAATACAGTCATTGTTGATTCAGGCATGTAGAAATTAATTATATATTACTTGATTTCCTTATTAAAGCACTGGCTCTTACACAGCACTAACAGAAATGTAGTGAGCCACATAATTTCAAATTTTCTAGTAGTTCATTCATAAAAGTAGAGTTCAAAATTAACTTTAAAAATGTTTTAACACTATATATCCCTTGTTATTTCAATATATAGTGAGGATTTAAAATATCAGATATTTTACATTTTTTTCACTTGGATTTTTAATTTCTTTTTTAAACTGTGATATAATTGGGCACCTGGGTGGCTCAGTCATTGAGCATCAGCCTTCGGTTCAGGTGATCCTGGGGTTCTAGGATTGAGCCCCGTGTTGGGCTCCCTGCTCTGCAAGAAGCCTGCTTATCCTTCTCCCACTCCCCCCAGCTTACGCTCCCTCTCTCACTGTGTCTGTCTCTGTCAAATAAATAAATAAAATCTTAAAAAACACATAAAAAACTATGGTATAATTGACACATAACATTGTATTAGTTTCAAATGTACAACACAATGGTTTAATATTTCTATACATTGTGAAATGATCACCACAGTAAGGCTAGTTATCATCTACCGCCTTACATGCCTGTAAAAAAATTTCTGTGATAAGAATTTTTTAGGATCTACTCTCTTAGCAACTTTCTAACAAGCAATACAGTATTACTAAATGCAGTCACCATGATGTACATTATATTCTCATGATGTATTAATTTTATAGCTAGAAGTCTGTACCTTTCACCCCTTCACTCAATTTACATCTTATTTTTTGTACTAAGTATCTAAAACATAGTGTGCATTTTATACTTACAGATCATCTCATTTTACACTAGCCACATTCAAGTGCTCAAGAGCCATTTATGGCTAGTGGCTACCGTAGTGGATCATACACAGCTGGCATAATTAAAACTAAAATTTATAACCCACAATTTGCCGACAATTTATATTTTTGAGATATAACTGACAT
Source organism: Procyon lotor (assembly GCA_028646535.1). NCBI lineage: Eukaryota > Metazoa > Chordata > Mammalia > Carnivora > Procyonidae > Procyon > Procyon lotor. Next base: position 47,036,425 of record CM053613.1, read on the forward strand.
ATAACATTACATTAATTTCAGGTATGCAACATAATAACTTAATATGTGTATACTTTGCAAAATGAGCACCACAATAAGTCTAAGTTAACACCTGATTTGCTTATATTTTTTGTTACATATAGAACTGACACACTGGGTGTCATATGCAACTGATGGATTGTTGAACGCTACATCTAAAACTAGTGATGCACTATAGGTTGGCTAATTGAATTTAAATTAAAATGAACAAACAAACAAATAGAACTGACAAGCTGATGACCTTTACAGACATTAGTAGCTCTTAAAATTTTGTCAATTAATAAGAAATGGGGAAAAACTTCAACAGAAAAATTAACCAACACCATAGTTAAATTGAAAATATTAAAATTCCCATACTCTGTTTTCTCTAAACATGCTGTCTATTCAACAGACCATTCTATGATGATGCAAACAGTCTATATCCGCACTTTCCAATACAGTAACCATCTACATTGACTACAGCACACTTAATATGTGGCTAATAAAACTGAAGCACTACCCTTTTAATTTTTTTTTTAATATTTTACTTATTTATTTGACAGAGAGTACGCAAGCACAGGCAGGGGCAACGGCAGGCAGAGGGAGAGGGAAAAGGAGAGGGAGAAGCAGGCTCCCGGTGGAGAAGGACCCTGGGATTACGACCTGAGCTGAAGGAAGATGCTCACTCGACTGCGCTACCCAGCGCCCTCCATTTAACATTTTTTAAATTAAATTTAAATAGCTACACGTTGCAAATGGCTATGACTCCAGACGGTACAGCTATAAATTATCAACAGAATTTTCAAAACAGGATCATCTTCAAACACACAGTGACAATCTGTAAATTCACTTATTTATCACCCTAGAACATTTTCTAAATAGTCTCATTGCCCAAATATTAGGTAATTATTAACTTCCTTCTATAGATATATCTCTTAACCAACTTTGTGTCATTCTGAAAAATACAGGTTTTGTCCCAATTGAACTAAGATCTTTACCTTTTGTGTGACAGTTTGATATATAACCTTTAACTGACCCATTTCTTTCAAAAGGTCTCAGGAGGTGAAAGATTCTGAAGCAAAAGAAAAGGTCACGGCTGTGAAGACCCTGCCAAGATAATGTAGGCAAGAAGCAGCAGAAAGTGGTAGAATCCCAAACCACGTTACTGATCCAATCACCCAAAGATGTTCTATATTTGGACATTTTTCTAAAGTATCCTTCCAGCACCAAGCCTTAAGAATGCTGCTGCTTTAACAATTCTAGTCTTGTAACTTCTAATTCTGCTTTCTAAATGGTTGAAATTTAAAGCAGCTCATAATAACTACGTGTTAGAATTCTTCTCATTTCTCAATAAAGTCTTTTACTTAAATGTCCTCTATGCTTATAAGCAGATACACTTTGTCACAAAAACCGTTGATTTTATATCAGGTCATTGATCAAAGAACACTGATTTCAGATACAATGATTAAAAGATAACCTTACAAAAAACTTTTACTTGCTGCCCCATTTTTCCAAACTCTGTTGAGGGAGCACAGCTTTAGCAATTGTAAGACCATTCCCACAGACCATTTGATCCTTGAAATAACTGTTATATATTTATACACCTTACCTTCAAGTAATCCATTTAATCAATCATTCTAAAATTTTCTGAAAAGCAAATGGCTTGAGACAATGAACTGTAACTTAGGCCACTCTCTGAAAAACAACAGTTCAGAGATGCAAAGTTAAGTAAAACATAAATCAACTAAACTCAGCTTATTACCATAGTGGGAAACATAAATCCAAGAAGAGCTGTTAATGCAGGCAGACAAACCAAGGGGTATCTTCTGCTCTCCTTTAGGTGAGTGAATTTCATTTAGAACCATATTGCTGTTCCCTTACAGGTGGAAAAACTAAACATGGTTCAGATTATTTCAGAACCAAAACTGTGAAAACGTCTCTGCTACGAAGCAAGTAATCAGTGTATTCCAAGTATCAGCATGGTTGAATAATCATGCAATTCAGCACTCCTTGAAGGAGAAGGTAGATGTTTCTTTATGGCGAGCAAAGGCCTTTCTCTGGGTAAGACGTGAGCCACACTCGCATTAGTCAGTTTTCAAAGGGTTTCTTTTTCCTTATACGTAAAGAACAGCATCCTGGCAGAGAATCTGCGAAACTTGAGGCAATGGCTTCCAGTACCATATGCCTTCAACTCGAATCCGATGTTATTTTCCTTCTCTCTCTTCGCTCTACTCAATTTAATAACCTTGAAGAACTTAAGGATCATAAAGGGGAGAAGGGAGAGAATGCCCCAAAACAAATTTAGAAAGAAAGAAATAGGGGTACCTGAGTGTCTACTCCCTCTCCCTCTACATCTCCACTCATACTCTCTCAAATAAATAAAAATATTAAAAAGAAAGAGTTATGTGATAGTATTTTAGGAAGAGGAGGACTTTTCCCCCCAAAAATCAAACACAGTGAAAAGTTGAAAGACTACGACACCCTTCACCTAGACAGACCACTTGGTAGCATTCTAGGGAAACATTTTACATAGGGTAAATAAAACCATCAGGGAAAGGCTGTCTAATAAAGATGAGACCTTAAAGCATCAGCCAACCAAGCCAAGGAAGAGAAGAACATGCTAGCCACAAAGAAATCCCTGTAGAAGGGTCCTGGGGCAGCCAAAAGCTACCAGTGTGGCTGGTGACGTGAACAAGGGCCAAATCTTATAAAGCCTCGGGAGCCATGTAAAGAGTTTAGATTTTATTCTTAGTGTAATAAGAACTCGAGGAAGGAATTTAGGAAAGTTTCATGATCTAAGTTTTTTTTTTTTTTTTTAAAGATTTTATTTTACTTATTTGACAGAGAGAGAGAGAGAGAGAGAGAGATGACAAGTAGGCAGAGAGGCAGGCAGAGAGAGAGAGGGAAGCAGGCTCCCTGCGGAGCAGAGAGCCCGATGTGGGGCTCGATCCCAGGACCCTGAGATCATGACCTGAGCCGAAGGCAGAGGCTTTAACCCACTGAGCCACCCAGGCGCCCCATGATCTAAGTTTTTAAAAAGATCATTCTGTACCTAGGATCTGCCTCAAAATAATCTAGGCAGCGGGGCGATGGGGGGGTTGGGGTGGGTAGGTGGAGTTACAGATGAAACAAAATCATAAACTTGTACTGAAGGGGGTGATGGGTATATGGAAATTCATTATACAACCTTCTACTTTTATATGTTTCACATTTTCCATAATTTAAAAAGGTAAAGGAGATGTGGAAGTCATTTTGGTTGCTCTGTGAGGGATGCATGAGAGGAAAGCAAACAGGACTAATTAGGAGGCTATAGCCACACTTCAGGCAAGAGGTAATGTTGGCCAGACTAAGGCTGCAGCAGTAGAGATGCAGAGAAGTGCCCTCAAGGCAAGTTGCAAAATGTAGAAAGCTTCTAATAAGTACTTCCACCAACCTTGATCTCAGGAAGTGACTTCAATATATTTGTCTATGTGATCCCAATTAATTTCCTCATGTTTAAAAGCAGAAACCAGGGGCGCCTGGGTGGCTCAGTGGGTTAAAGCCTCTGCCTCTGCTCAGGTCATGATCCCAGAGTCCTGGGACAGAGCCCCGCATCCACACTTCCTGCTCGGCGGGAAGCCTGCATCTCCCTCTCCCACGCCCACTGCTTGCGTTCCCTCTCTCACTGTGTCTCTCTCTGTTAAATAAATTAAATCTAAAAAAAAATAAAATAAAATAAGAGCAGAAACCGTAACTTTTTGTTAAATCATACTCCTAATTCAGGAAAGAAACATATACACACAGACATTTAATAATAAAGTCAAATAAATCTGTTTGTAACATGTCTTATTTCTGATACTCTTCATCATTTCAAATGTTCACATTTCGCTTAAAAGTCTGAACTTAGTACTTCAACTAATACTTAAAAGCTATATGTCTATTATGAAAAGCACTAGACGAAGTCAGGAGAAAGAAGTACAAACCTCAATTTTCTCATCCACAACAGCTGATATAAAGTCCTCCAGCTCTAATATTTAATGCCTATGTCTAGGTACTAAGGTAGGTATTTATTTGCCTAATAACATAACACAATAGTCACAGGATCTTAGAATTCCTGAATTGAAAGCAATGATCTAATTCACTCTCTCTGACAAACTAGAAAATTTAGTAACTAAGATGTGATGTGAATTGTTTTATCACCAAGCAGAGGCCAACCAAGAGCCCAAACCTTCTAAGGCCAGGGCTCTTTCTAATGTTTCTTAAAGTATCAGATAAATAGAGGAACAGTTCAGAAGACCTAACTTATCAATCAAGCCACCCTTTCTGCGCAGCTCCATTTCTGGGTTTTGATCTTGGGTTACTCCTGCTTATGTATATTAGCTATTTCCAAAGTCTAATTCAGCTAGTAAATGCTATGGCAACGGACAGACTATTAGTACTCTTCTCAATCCATTACTTTTTTTTTTTTTTTAAATATTTTATTTATTTATTTATTTATTTGACACAGAGAGAGAGAGAGAGAGAGAGATCACAAGTCGGCAGAGAGGCAGGCAGAGAGAGAGGGGGAAGCAGGCTCCCTGCTGAGCAGAGAGCCCGATGTGGGGCTCGATCCCAGGATGCTGGGATCGTGACCTCAGCTGAAGGCAGAGGTTTTAACCCACTGAGCCACACAGGCGCCCCTCCATTCCTTTTTTTGTGACAACTTTATTGAGATGTAATTCATATATACACATGAATATATATACACACACATAAATATAATCCATCTATTTAAAGAATACAAATCAATAGGTTTTCTTATATTACATAATTAACTTTTTAAATTGTGGTACAATACAAATAACACAAAATTTGCCATTTTGACCATTTTTAAGTGTACATTTCAGTGGCATTAATTTAATTCACAACACTGGGCAATCACCATTATTTTCTAAACCATTCTTAAAGTTAAAATTTTAAAATAGTCACTCCACTTTCAAATTGCTTTCTGAAAACTTGTAACTATAAAAATCCATAATAGCATATACTCTTAGTGAGGGCAATATTGACATCATATATTTTAAGATTTTATTTATTCATTTGACAGAGAGCACAAGTAAGCAGAGTGGCAGGCAAAGGGCACAAGTAAGCAGAGTGGCAGGCAAAGGGAGAGGGACAAGCAGGCTCTCTGCTGAGCAGGGAGCCAGATGCGGGGCTCGATTCCACGACACCGGGATCATGACCTGAGCCGAAGGTAGCTGCCCAACCAACTGAGCCACCCAGGAGCCCGACATCACATAGTCTTAATTATCTTTAAATATCACTTTGTAATTATCTACCATCTATCTCCTTTTCCTTCTCTCTCCCATCCTTAGATTTAAGTTCCCTGAAGATAAAGGCCAGATCAAATTGCCTTTTTCATCACTGCATTCTCAGTACTAAGTACAGTTCCTGATTCACTCAACGATCTGACTAACTGGAACAGAGACAAGAAAATAGAGAAGGAAAGCAACAGGGAGACAGGGTGGAAAGTAAAACAGTTGTGCAGCTGCTGAGAAAAAAGAGAGTTGCTACAGGTGTCAAAGAGAGAGGGCACCTGGGTGGCTCAGCCAGTTAAGCCAGACCCTTGATTTTGGCTCAGGTCATGATCTCAGGGTCCTGAGATCAATCCCTGCATCAGACTCCACGCTAAGCATGAAGCCTGCTTAAGATCCCCTGTCCCTCTCCCTTGGCCCCTCCCCCTCCTCTCCCTCTATCTCTCCGTCTCAAAAAAACAAGAGAGAGAGAGAGAGAGAAGTTATGTAAACTAACAGTATGCAGGAAAGTTCTGAGGAAGAGGAGATGAAAACGATGGCAAAAGCAGCTTTGGACTTTAGTTCACTCTGAGTCATCAGGTGATAATCACTAAGTCAAGACAACTTTACTTGTAGGTAAGTTTTTTCCCTTTCTCTTCCTTTTGAGGAGAGGAATGGAAGAGGTGAATGCACCCACTGAAATGTATATATAGGAGCAAATAATAAAGTCTGTATGTTTAACTAACTGAAGAAATACTGGGGTTCCTGGGTGGCTCAGTCTGTTAAACACCTACCTTCAGCTCAGGTCATGATCCTGGGGTCCTGGGATCAAGCCCCATGTCAGACTCCCTGCTTAGCAGGGAGTCTGCTTCTCCCTTCCCCTGCTCTTGGGCTCTTGCTCATTCACTCTCTCTCCCCCCACCAAATAAATAAAATCTTTTAAAAAATTACCTATATGGGGGCTCCTGGCTGGCCTAGTCAGTAGACCACCTGACTCTTGATCCCTGGAGTCATGAGTCTGAGCACCACATTGGGTTTAGAGATTACTTAAAAAAGGGAGAGTGGGGAGCCTAGGTAGCACAGTAGGTTAAGCATCCGACTCTTGGTTTTGGCTCAGATCATGATCTCAGGGTGTTGAGATCCAGCCCTGTGTTGGGATTCTGTTCTCAGTGCAGAGTCTGCTTGAGTTTGTCTCTCCCTCTGCCTCTCGCCCCATGTCTCTCATCAATAAATAAATAAATCTTAAAAAATACCTACAATATCTTTAAAAAAAAAAAGGGGGGGGCACCTGTGTGGCTCAGATGGTTAAGCCTCTGCCTTCAGCTCAGGTCGTGATTCCCAGGTCCTGGGATCAAGCCCCATGTCTGGCTCCCAGCTCAGCAGGGAGTCTGCTTCTCCCTCACCCTCTGGCTCTCTCCCTGCTTGTGCTCTCTCTGTCTCTCTCTCTCAACCGAATAAATAAAATCTTTAAAAAAAAAAA
>CM053613.1:47043653-47064393 GCA_028646535.1 Procyon lotor
GGGGCACCTGTGTGGCTCAGATGGTTAAGCCTCTGCCTTCAGCTCAGGTCGTGATTCCCAGGTCCTGGGATCAAGCCCCATGTCTGGCTCCCAGCTCAGCAGGGAGTCTGCTTCTCCCTCACCCTCTGGCTCTCTCCCTGCTTGTGCTCTCTCTGTCTCTCTCTCTCAACCGAATAAATAAAATCTTTAAAAAAAAAAAAATACCTACAATATAATGATTTTCTAATACCAGATCTCTATAAAATGCTAGGCTTCTATCTTCATCATGAATACCCCATGCTATCTAAAAACTTGAATAGCACACTACAAGATGCCTTTATGATCCAATGCCATGATTTTAGGTGTTATAAGATCAGTTTGATTCTGCTTTTTAAAAACAACTCTGCAGAACTATGAATTTAAAACAATTCTATTTCGAGGCACTTGCCTGGCTTAGTCAGTAGAGCACGCAACTCTTGATACCACAGTTGTGCGTTCAAGCACCACACTGGGTGTAGAACTTACTTTAAAAAAAAAAAACAAAAACCCTCCATTTCTTAGTAAAATGTATACTGTCTTTATTACTTGCTAACAAGTGACCAGTTCACACTTTTCCTTCAATCAACATTCATTTAACAAGCAGAGATAAACAGATGAGTAACACATTATGTCATCTTAGAGTTTCTTGAAATCTTAACAGAAGTGGGTTCATTGTCATTTCTACACTTATTTCAATAAATGAGAAAATGTATATGAAAACACTATTATAAACTGTAAAGCAATACAAACCAAGATACTGTTATTCACCACCAGATGGTGATCATGTCTTATTAAAAGCAAAAGGCTGCCTTATTTGGGGGCCAGCCAGCTGACTGCTAAAAATGATCAATAGGTAAACCAGAGGCTCTCAATAAAACGTTAGTGATTTTTAAGTAAATTCAACTGAAGTATCAGCAAAACAAGATCAATAAAAAGTGGGTTCAGGGGTGCCTGGGTGGCTCAGTCAGTTAAGCATGGGTCTTCGGCTCAGGTCATGATCCCAGAATCCTGGGATCAAGCCCAAGGTCAGGCTCTCCGCTCAGCAGGAAGTCTGCTTCTCCCTCTACCTCTGCCTGCTTGTACTTGCTTTCTTTCTCTCTGTCAAATAAATAAAATCTTTTTTAAAAATAGGTTCTGCCTGAGGACTTTTAAAGGAACTGATTCTTTCATGTGGAACATCTGGTAACTAAAATTTAAGGAAAAAACAGTACATGTGTTTTTTGCAGTCTTACATTAGTTATTTAACTATTCATATGACCCTGAATTTCTTTAACTTCAGAGACATTTCTACTTTTTTTTTTTTTAAAGATTTTATTTATTTATTTGACAGGGAGAGAGAGAGAGAGAGAGACAGTGAGAGAGGGAACACAAGCAGGGGGAGTGGGAGAGGGAGAAGCAGGCTTTCCACTGAGCAGGGAGCCTGATGTGGGGCTTGATCCCAGGACCCCGGTATCATGAACTGAGCCGAAGGCAGATGCCCCACATTTCTACTCTTTGAAAAAGTCCCCTCCAACTAACACACACTCCCCTCCTATCATTCTGGAAAAAAAATTCTATGAACTCAGTCTCCATTTTCTCACCTGTCCCATTTGCTCCAAACCCAGCTAATCTGACTTCTATAATTTAAACTAAATATTAGCTTTTTGCTTTGATTTGGCAACATGTGACACCTGTGACCCCATTTTTCTGATTTGTATTTCTTTGCCCCTTTTAAAATTTTTTTGCAGACCTTACACTTCTGCCCTCTCCTTGAAAATTGGTTGTTTTAGAACTTCTTTTTTTGTCCCTACATCATCTCATTAGCCCCTTTGCTTCAGTTTGTTTATTTCAAAAGATTTTATTCATTTATTTGACACAGAGAAAGATCACAAGCAGGCAGAGGCAGGCAAGGAGGAGTGGGGGAAGCAGGCTCCCTGCTGAGCAGAGAGCCCAATGCAGAACTTGATCCCAGGACCCTGAAACCATGACCTGAGCTGAAGGCAGAGGTTTTAACCCACTGAGCCACCCAGGCGCCCCGCTTCAGTTTAAATATGCTGTCTCACTGTGCTGGTTATGGTATGTTCAAGTAACAAAAAACCTTACCATTGTGACTTCAGGGGGTTACTTTTTCTCATGCAACAAAAAGTCCAGTGTAATGAGTTGCTAGTTTTGGTTTAATGGCTCAACAACTCCACCTGAAGTTCTTGGAATTCTCAAACATTCCATACTGTTTCTAGACTCCAGAACTTAACATGTACAGTTTCCTCTATCTTCAACCCACCTCTATTCATCCTCTGAGTTGTTTGGTTGCTGCTCCCTTGGGAAATCATTCTTTTATCCATGCTTTTATCTTAACAGGATTAAGTGTCCCTGATGGGTATCCCAAAATGATTCTACTTACGCATTACATGGTATCATAAATGCCTATTTGATCAACTCTATCCAACATAAAACAAGCCTGAACCTTCAGCACCTAGGACAGTGCCTAGCACATACCACACATTCAATAAAGACTTGTTAAAAGAATGATTTGAACTTCTAAAAACCACTGAAGGAAACGTGCAACAGAACATTTTGGCAATGTGCATTTATGCCACCCAATCAACTTTACCCATGCTACCAGTTTACAAGTGGCCAACCATGAACTGGTTTTCATGAATGAGTAAGCTTCCTAACATAACAAGAGAAAAGACTAAGATAAGCAAAACACAAAACAGAAGAGAATGACTAAATGGTCCTCTTGGGACCCCATTCTAGTCAGTCACCCCCATTCCCAGACACAGGCAACCACTGGTCTGCCTTCTGTCACTACAGCTTGGTGCCTTCTAGAGTTTTACGTAAATGGAATTTTATTTATATATATATATATTTTTTTTTAATGTATGTATGTATGTATGTATTTATGTAAGATTTTATTTATTTGACAGAGGGAGAGAGACCACAAGGAGGCAGAGAGGCAGGCAGAGAGAGGGGGAAGCAGTCTCCCTGCTGAGCAGAGAGCCTGATGCAGGGCTTGATCCCAGGACCCTGAGATCATGACCTGAGCTGAAGGCAGAGGCTTTAACCCACTGAGCCACCCAGGCGTCCCTAAATGGAATTATATTTTTTGTACTTATTTTCTCTGGCTTTTTTCACTCAGAATGTTTTTGAGATGCAGCCCTGTCTTCCATGTATTAGCAGTCTACTCTTTTTAAAATGTTTTTAAATTTAAATACAATTAATTAACATATAATGTATTACTTGTTTCAGGGGTACAGGTCTGTGATTCATCAGTCTTACATAATACCCAGTGCTCATTACAACACACACCCTCCCCAATGTCCATCACCCAGCCACCCCATCCCACCACCCTCTTCCCGTCCAACAACCCTCAGGTTGTTTCCTAAGACTGAGTCTCTTATGGCTTTTCTCCCTCTTTGGTTTCGTCTTGTTTCATTTTTTTCCTCTCTTCCCCCATGATCCTCTGTCTTGTTTCTTAAATTTCGCATATTAGTGATAATTGTCTTTGTGATAAAGTGATATGACTCCACATATCAGTGATAATTATCAGTGATAACTGTCTTTCTGACTAATTTTGCTTAGCATAATACTCTCTAGTTTCAACGTCATTGCAAATGGCAAGATTTCTCTTTTTTTGATGTCTGAATTATATTCCCTTATATATATATACACCATATCTTCTTTATCTATTCATCTGTCAATGGACATCTGGGTTCTTTCCATAGTTTGGCTATTGGGGACACTGCTTAGCAGCCCACTCCTTTTTTATGTGAGTAGTATCCCACTGTATGAATATATTTGTTCATCCAATCATCTGATGAATGTTGTGGTTATTTCTAGTTTATAGCTATTATAAGTAAAGCTGCTATGAACATTTGTTCAAGTCTTTGTGTGGACACACATTTTTATTTCTCTTGGGCAGATAGTAATGAAAACTGATGGGCTGTATGCTACACACAGGCTTAACTTAATAAGAAACTCCCAAACATTTTGCTAAAGTTAATCTTTAGCAAAGATTTAACTAGTAAATCTTTCCAAAATTACTACATAAGAGTTCCAGTTGATTCACATCCACACCAACATTTGAGGCATCATCAGTCATTTTAACAGACTGTTTTTTCTACTTTGTTGGGTATGGCGTTCTAGAAATGTCCATAACATCCAGTCTGTGATAACACTGCTCATGTCTTCTACATTCTGAGTTATTTTGTCTAGCTGCTCTATCAATTACTGAAAGAGGTGCTGAAATCTCCAATTATACTTTAAATTATATACTTAATTTTTCAGTTGTTATTGGGTGAAACCACTGTTGGAAGTTTTATATCTTCCTGATAAATTAACCCCTCTAGCATTACAAAATATCCTTTCTATATCTCATGTTTCTTGTTCTGACATCTCCATTTTCTGATATTAGTATAGTTATTCTAGTTTTCTAATGATTAGCTCTGCACAATATTTATTTTCTACCCTTTCATTTTAAACTATCTCTATATAGATATATAGATATCTTTATATATGGATTTTTGTAGCATATAGTTGGCCTTGTTTTTTTATCCACTCTGACAGTGTCTCTTAATCTTAATTTAAATATCACAGGTGGCTAGTGGTAATGAGATCAGAGACAAAAGGTTTAGGCCGAGGGCTAACAAACTAAGGCTCACAAGGCAAATGCACCCTGTCACCTGTTCTTGTACAGTCCACAAACTATGAATGATTTTACCTATTTAAAGAATTGGTAGGAAAAATAAAATAGTATTTCATGGGGAACCTGGCTAGCTCAGTTGGTAGAGTATGTGACCCTTGATTTCAGGGTTTTGAGTTCAAGCCCCACGCTGCATGTAGAAATTACTTAAAAATCTTAAAAAAAAAAAAAAAATGTTTTGGCAGCACCTGGTTGGTACATTATGGGACCCTTGACTTCAGGGTTTTGAGTTCATGACCCATGCTGTATGTATGTAGAGATTACTTAAAAATAAAAATCTTTTAAAAAATGTTGTGGCAGCACCTGGGTGGCACAGTTGGTTCAGAGTCTTGACTCTTGGGTTTCAGCTCCAGGAGCGATCTCAGGATTGTGAGATGGAGCCCCACACTGGGCTCTGTACTCAGCATGGAATCCGCTTAGGATTGTCTCTCCTAGCTCCCTCTCCCCCTCTCCCACCTCCCTCTCCCCCTCTCCCACACACTTGTTCACTTTCTCTCTCTCCCTCTCAAATAAATCTTTAAAAAATATTTTGTAACACATGATAATTATATGAAATTCAATTTCAGTGTCTACTGTTTTATTGTTTTATTTTATAAACTTATTATGTCTATGGCTACTTTTATGCTATATTGGGAGAACTGAACAGTTTCAATAGATACTGTACTGACCACAAAGCCTAAAACAATCTTTAATCGGACTCTTCACAGAAAGTTTGCCAATCCCTGATTAAAACCATTTATACTACTACAACTGTTAATAAAATTGGGTTTAAAATCTACAATTTTGCCATTTGTTTACTATATATCCCAACATTTCTTTATTCCTTCTTTCAATGTGTTTTGCATAGAGTGAACATACTTTTAAAAAAATGAAAAAATACATAAAAGTGAGCATACTTTAGCATGTTATTTACTAACCACTATTGGCTAACTAGGCATACTTCTTTAATATTTAGTGTTTGCTCCAGGTATTACAATATGCAACTTTAACTCAACACAGAGTAACATCAAATGATGCTCTTCTACCTCATGTATAATGCGAACACTTTATACCCTCCAACACCGTATTTCCATTTTCCTGTTCTCATCCTTAATACTACAGTTGCCATATATTTTCCTTCTACACAGGTAAAACTTACATTATGATTTTTGTTTTAAGGAGTCAATTACCTTTTGTAAAGTCTTAAAATTAGGGAAAATATATTTTATATTTACTCCCATAGTTATCATTTCTTTCACTCATCATCTCTTTATCTAGGTCCAAGCTCTTTCCATCTAAAGATACCTCTGAAATGCATGTCTGAAAAGGTTTTTATTTATTTTATTTTATTTTTTTTTAAAGATTTTTATTTATTTGACAGAGAGAAACACAGCGAGAGAGGGAACACAAACAGAGGGAATGGTAGCGGGAGAAGCAGGCTTCCTGCCAAGCAGGGAGCCCGATGCGGGGCTCGATCCCAGGACCCTGGGATCATGACCTGAGCCGAAGGCAGACGCTCAACGACTGAGCCACCCAGGCGCCCCTGAAAAGGTTTTTATTATACTCCGATTTGCCAAGGATATTTTCCTGGCTATAGAAGTAAATATTGATAGTTTTTTTTTTCAATTAGTACTTTAGAAAATTTCAGTATCTCCTAGTTTGCACAGTTTCTTTCTTTTTTTTTTTCCATAGTTTCTAATAATAAAAAGGCTTCATTGTTTGCCTGCACAAATTTTCTTTGGCTACCTTCAAAATTTGTTATCACTGGTTTTTAGGAATTTGTTATGACTCAGTATTTTTCTGTGTGTTTGTCCTTTCAGTTTGTTAAGACTATTGGATCCACAACTTCATAATTTTCATCAAATGTGGGAAATTTTGAGCCATTATGTCTTACAATATTTTTGGCTTCATCCTCCCTCTCTACAATGTGAAATACACCACTATGTTCTGCTTAGTAGTGTGCCCCCACAAAATAATTATTTGACTGTTTTCAGTCCTCTTTCTCTGCTTCACCTTAAGATAGTCTATTGTAAGATCTTCAAGTTCATTGATCTGTTCTGCATTGTTCAATTTGATGTTAATTTTTTATTTCAGATAGTATTATTTTTCATACCTACATGTTCCATATGGTTTTATAGCTTCCATTTTATAGGTTCCATTTTACAGGTTTTATAGGTTCCAAATATGAACCTGTTGTGTTCATATTTTTCTTTAAATATATTTATTAGTTATAATGGCTATTTTAACATCCTTGTCTGCTACTTCTGTCATTCCTAACTTGTTTCTTTGGGCTGATTTATCTCCTGGACAAGGGTTACATAGGACCTGCTTCTTGGCATCTCTAACAATTTAAGCTTGGATGCTGGAAAATATCAATGTTACACTCTGGTTGTTGAGTATCTGTGATCATTCTGTAAAGAGAGTTAGGCTTTGTTTTGGCAGTCAGTTACGCATAGATCAATTTGATCTCTTTGAGGACTCTTCTTCTGTTTTTACTATATGAAAAACCCACTTGGTTCTCCAATGAATGCCTTGAGTGCTCCAAAGGATCATCCACTATGTCTGGTCAGAGTTAAACGTCTCTAGTGTAAACTTAGCAAATGTTCTGCTAATAAGCCCCTGGATGTTCACTGCTTGACCTTATGGAGTTTCACTCTATACACTTATGATCCTAGTATTCAAAAGTAGACTCCAAGGGGCCCCTATACAGATTTTTGGAGTTCTTTTGTCTGCATAGTTCCTTTCTTTTCAAAGCCTAGCTGTGCAACTTCTAGTTGCCTAAAACTCTACAACAATCAATCTTTGCCTCCACAACTAAGTGAGGCTTCCAGGTTCTCATTAGACTCCCTCCTTCCTGTTTCTGTGTCTCCAAAGTTGCTTCTGGGCAGGAAGCCATTGTAGTGGTAGGCCCAAACTCCATTATTTCCTCTCTCTCAGGGATCTCAGTCCTACTCTGCTTATTGTATAATATCTAAAACAAGATAATTCATATATTTTGGCCCAGTTTACTAGCTGTTTATCACAAGGGGATAAAGACTTTTTACTACTCCATCATGGCCAGAGATGGAATTCCTAATTTTTATAAATATTAAAAACTTGGGGTGCCTGGGTGGCTCAGTGGGTTAAAGCCTCTGCCTTCGGCTCAGGTCATGATCTCAGGGTCCTGGGATCAAGCCCCTCATTGGGCTATCTGCTCAGCGGGGAGCCTGCTTCCCCCTCTCTCTCTGCCTGCCTCTCTGCCTATTTGTGATCTCTCTCCCTCTGTCAAATAAATAAATAAAATCTTTAAAAATTAAATAAAAATTAAAAACTTATGTATTTACAAAAATAGATTAGAAGGGATACATGCACCCTGATATTTATAGCAGCATTATCAACAATAGCTAAACTATGAAAAGAGCCTAAATGTCCATTAACTGAAGATGATGTGGCATATATACACAGTGGAATATTACTAAGCCATCAAAAGAATGAAATCTTGCATTTGCAACAACATGGATGAAGCTAGATGAATGCATTATGCTAGAGTGAAATCAGTCAGAGAAAGACAAATACCGTATGATTTCACTCATATGTGGAATTTAAGAAACAAAACAGATGAACATATGGGAAGGAAAAACAAAGACAGAGAGGGAAGCAAACCATAAGAGACTCAATAGAGAACTGAGGGTTGATGGAGGGAGGGGTTGGGGGATGGGCTAAATGGGAGATCTGTATTAAGGAGAACACTTGTTATGATGAGCACTGGGTGTTATATACAAGTGATGAATCACTAAGTTCTACTCCCAAAACCAGTATTACACTATATGTTAACTAACTAGAATTTAAATAAAAATTTTGGGAAAAAAAACTTGAATAGGCCATGTGAATTTAAAGAAGAATACATTATAAATAAATCTATTTTTTATACATGAACTACATAAACTGAAACAATAGTACACTGTGGGTAAAAGGAACTAATATTAGATCCTTAAAACAACTTTAGAGGTATTATTGTCTCCATTATGAAGAGGCTCAGAAGTTAACAACTTGCCCAAGTTCTACCAATATCAAGTGGCAAAACTCAGATTCTAACCCAGTTAATACTGAAGGCCATGTTTTTTACTCTATACCGTCTGGCTTCACATTATTTCTCACCACAGATACTACACTTAAAAGACTTGGTTTAACAAACCGAATTTATTCAGATCTCCTGTGTTTTACTTAGCAAGGTTATTATCAACTATCAATAAAAATATCTGATCAGCAAGGGGAAAAGAAATTACTATGGTGGGTTAAGATTATTTCATATAAATGCTATGATACAATGTCACTGTTAGCCTTTGTGACATTTTAACAAATAAATGTCTTTTTTTTTTTTTTAAAGATTTTATTTATTTGACAGAGAGAGAGAGATCACAAGTAGGCAGAGGGGCAGGCAGAGAGGGGGGAGCAGACTTCCCACTGAGCAGAGAGCCTGATGTGGGGCTTGATCCCAGGACCCTGAGATCATGACCTGAGCTGAAGGCAGAGGCTTTAACCCACTGAGCCACCCAGGTGCCCCACAAATAAATGTGTCTTTATTTAAATTTAAAACTGGCATTTTAAAATGCTTTAAATGACTCAGGGATCCTTGGTTATGATTCACACATGCCAGTAAATCCCTTAGAAATATATATATTCCTATTTCATATAAGTAGACATTATGTTCACCATCTAATGCTGGAGACCACTGAAATGGAAGTTCCACTGAAGTTTTACTCATAATACCTACAGAAGGGTTTAGCATCCAAGAGGTACTCAATACATGTTTCAGCAATAAAAGATCCCCATAGTTCAACATTACATCAAGATGGTGGGCTGACCCTCCTGCCCAGATCCCCTTAAATGACAGTTAAAAAAAGAAAAAGGAGAAAAATAAAAAGAAAAAAAAAAAGAAAGTAATGCACTTGGGTTTGTGATAAATATGGAGTAACAAGAACTATAATTGATCTTACCGCCTGAAACAACTAAGCACTGCAACAAAATATACGAAACAATGGCATTCAAGACATTACACAGGAAGCAACAAAAGAAAGTGAACATTACGGATGAGAAACAAAGGAGATAAGCCCTATAATCATGCCAGTGTACTAGCTGGGTAAAAGGCAAAAAAGGAAGACCTAGTCAAAACCTGGTCATTTTCCTATATTAAAGAGATGAAGCTGTAAGTCAAGAAGGCAAACTGGAGACATGAACCAGAGTTCACGGAGTACAGTGACAGAAAGGAGAAAGCTGTAGAGGGCACTCTGGAAATTTGAAAATGGTTCTAAGTCTTCATATCAAAGTACTTATCAGTGCATGCATGTGAGTAAACTACCCAAGGTCACAGAAAGAATCACTCAAAAGGCATAGAGGGAATAATGCCCAATGCCCACAGAGATCTACAAGAATGAGCCAAGTCCTGTCTCTAAGAGCCAGAACAGAAACAGTCATCAAATAGCACTGATTAGAGCAGGGGCCAACAAATTACATCCCAGAGGTCAATGTGCTCCACCTCCTATTTCTGTACAGCCCAAGAACTAAGAATGGTTTCTGCATTATAAGACACCTGGAAAAAAAAAACCCAAAACCAAAAGGTAATGTTTCATGACAACTGAAATTACAGTATCCAAGAATAAAGTTCACAACCATGCTCATTCACTTAAATACTATATATGGTTACTTCCACACTACAACAGAAAGGAAAGGTAGTTAGGATAGAGACACTATAGCCCACAAGGCCTCAAATATTTAGTATCTGACTCTTTATGGAAAAATCAATCTTATGTCAGTAGGAAAAATACTAACCTAGCATAAACACACATCCAGGCTCACCTAATAAAAGCTTAAAAGCAAGATACTAAATAATTAGTTTCTGGGGGCCCCAGGTTGTTCAGTTGGTTAAGCAACTGACTCTTGATTTCGGCTCAGGTCATGATCTCAGGGTTGTGAGATCGAGCCACATTGGGTTCTGCCCTGAGCATGGAGCCTGCTTAAGATTCTCTGTCCTGGGAGACAAACCATAAGAGACTCTTAATCACAAGAAACAAACTGAGGGCTGCTGGAGCAGAAGGGGGTGGGAGGATGGGGTAACTGGGTGATGGACATTAAGGAGGGAACATGATGCAATGAGCACTGTGTATTATATAAGACTGATGAATCAGGGGTGCCTGGGTGGCTCAGTGGGTTAAAGCCTCTGCCTTCGGCTCAGGTCATGATCTCAGGGTCCTGGGATTAAGCCCCGCATTGGGCTCTCTGCTCAGCAGGGATCCTGCTTCCCCTTCTCTCTCTGCCTGCCTCTCTGCCTACTTGTGATCTCTCTCTCTCTCTCTCTCTGTCACATAAATAAATAAAATTAAAAAAAAAAAAAAAAAAGACTCATGAATCACTGAACTCTACCTCTGAAACTAATAATACATTATATGTTAACTGAATTTAAATTAATAAAAAAGATTCTCCCTGTCTCTCTCCCTCTGTCCCTCCCCCCTTAAAAAAAGTTTCCAAGTATATGAAATATGTCACAGAGCTCAAGAATATAAGTGCACAAGTGCACCCAAAACCATAACATACCTCGGAATAAACCTAACCAAAGAGGCAAAGAATCTGCACTCAGAAAACTACAAAGTGCTCATGAAAGAAATTGAGGAAGACACAAAGAAATGGAAAAACGTTCCATGCTCATGGATTGGAAAAACAAATATTGTGAAAATGTCTGTTACCTAAAGCAATCTACACATTTAATGCAATCACTATCAAAATACCATCAATTTATTTCAAAGAAATGGAACAAATAATCCTAAAATTTATATGGAACCAGAAAGACCACGAATAGCCATAGGAATGTTGAGAAAGAAAACCAAACTTGGTGGCATCACAATTCCAGACTTCAAGCTCTGTTACAAAGCTGCAATCATCAAGACAGTGTGGTACTGACACAAAAACAGACACATAGGTCAATGGAACAGAATAGAGAGCCCAGAAATGGACCCTCAACTCTGTGGTCAACTAATCTTCGACAAAGCAGGAAAGAATATCCAGTGGAAAAAAGACAGTCTCTTCAACAAATGGTGTTGGGAAAATTGGACAGCCATATGCAGAAGAATGAAACTGGACCATTTCCTCACACCACACACAAAAATAAGACTCAAAATGGATGAAAAACCTCAATGTGAGACAGGAATCCATCAAAATCCTTGAAGAAAACACAAGCAGCAACCTCTTTGACCTCAGGTTCAGGAACTTCTTAGAAACATCACCAAAGGTAAGGGAAGCAAAGATAAAAATGAACTATTGGGACTTCATCAAGATCAAAAGCTTTTGCACAGCAAAGCAAACAGTCAATAAAACCAAAAGACAGCTGACAGAATGGGAGAAAATATTTGCAAATGACATATCAGATAAAGGGCTAGTATCTAAAATCTACAAAGAACTTCTCAAACTCAACATCTAAAGAACAAATAATCCAATCAAGAAATGGGCAGAAGAAAAAAAAAAAAAGAAATGGGCAGAAGATATGAACAGACATTTCTGCAAAGAGGACATCCAAATGGCCAACAGACACACGAAAAAGTTCTCAATATCACTCACCATCAGGGAAATGCAAATCAAAACCACAGTGAAATACCACCCCACACCAGTCAGAATGGCTAAAATTAACAAATCAGGAAACAACAGATGTTGGCAATGAAGCGGAGACAAGGGAACCCTCCTACACTGTTGGTGGGAATGCAAGCTGGTACAGCCACTCTGGAAAACAGTATGGAGGTTCCTCAAAAAGTTGAAAATAGAGCTACCCTATGACCCAGCAATCACACTACTGGCCATTTACCCTAAAGATACAAATGTAGTGATCTGAAGGGGCACGTGCACCCGAACGCTTATACCAGCAATGTCTACAATAGCCAAACTATGGAAAGAACCTAGATGCCCATCAACAGATGAATGGATAAAGAAGATGTGGTATATATACACAATGGAATACATCAAGAGAAATGAAATCTTGCCATTTGCAACAATGTGGATGGAACTAGAGGGTATTATGCTAAATGAGATAAGTTAATCAGAGAAAGACAATTATCATATGATCTCTCTGATATGAAGAATTTGAGAGGCAGGGCAGGGGGCCGTGGGGGGTGGAGGAGGAAAATGAAATAAGATGGGATCAGGAGGGAGACACACCATAAGAGACTCTTAAACTCATGAAACAGAGGGTTGCTGGGGGGTAGGGAGGTAGGAATAGGATGGCTGGGTTGTGGACATTGGGGAGAGTATGTGCTATGATAAGTGCTGTGAAATGTGTAAGCCTAATCATTCACAGACATGTACCCGTGAGGCAAATAATACATTATATGTTAATAAAAAATAAATTTAAAAAAAGAATATAAGTATACAAAATTATCTAGCATGCATTGTGGCATTATTTACAATAGCAAAGATATGGAAGCAAAACAAGAGTCCATCCATTGATAAATAGATAAAGAAGATGCGGTACATACACACAATGGAATACCGCCAGCCATAAAAAGAACGTTGCCATTTGTGACAACATGATGGACATAGAAGTTATTATGCTAAGTGAAGTAAGTCAGAGAAAGACAAAAACCATATGATTTCCCTTATTTGTGGAATCTAAAAAAAAACAAATGAACAAACAAAAAACACAGAGAACAAACTGTTGGTCGCTAAAATGAAGGTGGGTCAGTAATGAACAAAACAGGTGAAGCAGATTAAGTAATACAAACTTCCAATTATAAAATAAGTGCTGGAGATGAAAAGTACAGTGTAGGGAATATAGTCCATAATACTGGAATAATGAGCACTGAGTAACCTACAGAATTACTGAATCACAATGTTGTACACCTGAAACCAACACTGTATTGCAACTATATTTCATTTTTTAAAAACAAAAACAAGGGGCGCTTAGGTGGCTCAGTCGGTTGAATGTCCGACTCTTGGTTTCAGCTCAGGTCATAATCTCAGGTTCATGAGCTTGAGCCCCAACGTGGACTCCCCACCAAGCAGTGAGTCTACTTAAAATTCTCCCTCACCTTCTGCCCCTCATTACCTCCCACTTTTGCTTTCTTTCTCTCCAATAAATAAATCTTTAAAAAATAAAAAAATTTTAAAAAGCCTGTACTATTAAAAAAAAAAAAAAAGCCTGAGGCTACATAGCAACCTATATGTGATGGTATCACTCTTCCACAAGATGTAAGAGAACTCCCTTTGTAAAACTATGAATCCAAATAAATGGCTGTTTACAAAGCTGAAAAAAAAAAATTCTTTTTTAAAATTCTCTCTCACTCTTCTACTTACATGCATTCTCTCTCAAATAAATATTTTTTGAAAATAAAAAAAGTAAAGACAAAACAAAAAGTAAAAACAAAAATCTAACCTCTAGTATGGTAAAATTTACAATGTCTTCTATCTAATCAAAAATTATCAGATAAGCAAAGGAAGCAAAAAATTCAACCCACAGTAAGAAAAAAAAAAAAGAAGCAATCCACTAAGTGACTCAAATAATAGAATTAATAAAGGGATATGGAATTATAGGGCTACAAATGACCATAATCTATATGTTCAAGAAACTAGAGGAAACAATGAACATGTGGAGTGAAGACAAAGATGATATAAAAAAGACCTATTGCCATTTGTAACAGCATGGATGAACTACAGCGTATTATGCCAAGCGAAATAAGTCTGTCAGAAAAAGACAAATGCCATATGATTTCACTCATATATGGCACTTAAGAAACAAAACAGATGAACACAGGAGAAGGGAAGGAAAAATAAAATAAGATGAAAATTGAGAGGGATGCAAACCATAAGAGACATTGAACTCTAGGAAACAAACTGAGGGTTGCTGGAGGGGAGGAAGAGAGGGAAGGGATACTTGGGTGATGGCCATTAAGGAGGGCACTTGACATAATGAGCCCCGGGTGTTATATGCAACTGATGAATCACTAAATTGTATCTCCTAAACTAAAAAACAAAAACCAAAAAAGTCCTAAAGAAAAATTTTGGAGAGGAAAACCAATTTCTGATCAAAAAAGCCCTGAATAAGACATAAGCTGGATTAAGCACTGTCAAAATTAGTGAACTTAAAAACAGAGCAATAAGAAATAAAATATAAACAAAACGATAGGGGAAAAAAAGACTAAAAATAAGTGCACATATCAATAAACTGTGGGATAGCTTTAAGTGGTCAAATATACCTCTAATTTGGAGTTTCGAAAGAAAAAAAAAAGGAGGATCGCCTAGGTGGCTCCGTTGATTTTGTGTCTGCTTTCAGCTCAGGTCATGATCTCAGGGTCCTGGAATCAAACCCCACATATGGCTCCTTGCTCAGTGGGGAGTCTGCTCCTCTCTCTCCCTCTTCCTGCTGCCCCCCAAGCTTTCTTTCTCTCTCAAATAAAATCTTTTTTAAATAAGGAGGGGTAAAATTATTTAAATGACAGTGAAACACTTATTAAAAATGATAAAAATAAAACATAATAAATTTTGCGGCATGCAGCTAAAGTAGTATTTAGAGAAATTTATAGAACAATCTACATTTGAAAATGTCTCAGATCACCAAAGCTTTTACCTTAATAAACTATAATTAGAGCAAACTAAACACAATGTAAACAGAAGAAAGGAAAAAACAAGTAGAAAACGATGAAACCAAAAGATAGTTCTTTGAGAAAAATTTTAAAAATATATAATATATTGATAAGCATAGCTTATCAATAGCTTACCAAGACCATCTCTTTAGTCTGCATCACTGTACAGACGAAAGGGAGGGGGGAAAAGGAAACACAATTTAACAATGTCAGAAATATGATGGATTACAGATACTACAGACATGGAAAAGATAACCAGAACACTATGAGCAACATATGCTGATAAATTCTACAACTTCAATGAAATGGGACAATTCTTTGAAAGAAACAAATTACCAAAGCTCATGCAAAAGGAAACAGATAAAATAAATAGTCCTATACCTATTAAAAGAAATTGAATCATGAAGAAAACACCAGGCCCAAGTGGTTTAACTGGTGAATTAAACCAAAGATTTCAAGAATACCAATTCTACACAAACTGTTACAGAAAATTGAAAAGGAGGAAATGCTTCACGGTTCCTTTCATGAGGCCAATATTATACCTTGATAACAAAATCAAAGAAACACATCAAAAGAAAGAGAACTATAGAGCAATACCCCTTGTGAAAACAGATGCAAAATTTCTTAACACAAATTTTAGCAAATACATTAAAAAAAGTAATTCATAATGACTCTCTCTGTCTGCTCAGGCTGCCATAACAAAATACCACAGACTGCATGGTTAAAACAGAAATTTATTTTCTCACAGTTCTTGAGGCTGGAAGTCCAAGACGAGGGTACCAGCATGGTCAAATTCTGGTGAGAGCTCTCTTCTGGCTTGCAGACAACTACTTTCTCACTGTGCTCTCACATGGCAGAAAGAGAGAGAAAGATCTCTTCTCCAGTTATTATAAGAGATCACAGTCCTATCATGTTAGGGCCCTACTCTCATGACTTCATTTAACCTTGATTACCTCTTAAGATCTTACCTCCAGATAGAGTCCCTTTGGGAGTTAGGACTTCAAAATATACATATGGAGGAGGTACAATTCATTCCACAGCAATGACTTAAGTAGTGTTTACCACCCCCAGATATGTAAGGCTGGTTTTTAAAAATCCATCATTGTAATTCACCACATTAACGAACTTAAAATGAAAAATCATAAGCATCTCAAATATCCCCAAAATTCTGACAAAATCCAATATGCAATCCTGATAAAATTTCTCAGCAAACTAGGAATAGAAGAGAACTCTCTCAACCTGAGAAAGGGCACAGTGACAAACCTTGTTATCATCAGACTTAGTGGTGAAAGATTGGATGCTTTCTCCCTAAGATCAGGACAAAGGCAAAAATATCCATGACCACCACTTATATTCACTATTCTATGTGTAGTTCTGGCAGGAAAAAAAAAAGATCACAGGCATCTAGATGAGAAAGAAATAAGTAAAACTGTCTTTATTTACAGATGACGTGATTATCCATGAAGAGTCGCTTTTTAAAGCTGTTTAAGATGCCTATGTTTAATTAGATTGCAAAATACAAGATCAATATACAAAAAACCAGTTATGTTTTTATATATCAGCAATACATTTAGATTATCATAAAAAAACCAAAATATTCAGGGACAAATGTGACAAGAGCTGTAGAAGACCTATACAGTGAAAACAAACACACTGCTAAGAAAAATTAAATAAAACCTAAATAAATGGAGTTCATGCATCAGAAGACTCAATGTCTTCTTTTTTTTATTAACATATAATGTATTATTTGCCCCAGGGTACATGTCTGTGAATCATCAGGCTTACACATTTCACAGCACTTACCATAGCACATACCCTCCCCAATGTCCACAACCCAGCCACCCCATCCCTAGCCCCCTGCCTCCCAGCCACCCTCAGTTCGTTTCGTGAGTCTAGGAGTCTCTTATGGTTTAGAAGACTCAATGTCTTATGGTGCCATTTTGCCCAAATTCATCTGTAGATTCAACATAATCCCAAAAAAATTTCAGGAAATACCTTACAGAAATTGATAAACTTATTCTAAAATTCATATGGAAAGGACCTAAAATAGCTAAAACACCTTTTAAAAAGAGGAATAAAATTGGAGGACTTAAATTACCTGACTTCAAGACTTGTTACAAAGCTAGAGCTGAGTCCAGGCAGTGATACTGGCCTCAAGATAGACAAATAGATCACTGAAACAGAACACAGGGTGCAGAAATAGACCCATACATATGCAATCAATTACCTCTTGAAAAAAAAGTTTTATTTAAATAAAATTTACATAACATAAATCCACTATTTTAGCCATTTTAAAGTGTACAATTCCCTGCTTTTTAGTATATTCACAGTATTGTATGACCATCAGCACTACCTAATTAAGAGAATATTTCCATGAACCCTGAAAGGAACCTCACTTCTCGCAATTCCCACCACCTCAACTCCCTCCAACTACTAATTTACTTTCAGTCTCTATGGATTTGCCTAATTTGGAAGTTTAATAGAAATGGAATCATACTCAGTGAAACCAAAAGTTGGTTGTTTGAAAAGATGAACAAAATGGACAAACCTTCAGAGTGACTGATGAAGAAAAATCTAAGATTCGAATTACTAAAGTCAGGAATGAAGGCAGGATATTACTAATGACCTCACAGAAATAAAAAGACTGTTAAAAGAACACAATAAACAACTGAATGCCAACATATTAAATAACTTAAATGAAATGGACAAATTCCTAGGAACAAACTACCAAAACTTACCCAAGAATAGAAAATCTGAATACTCAGAGGGTATTAAAGAGATTAAATAATCAAAAAACTTCTCCCAAGAAAAACCCAGGATTAGATGGCTTCACTGGTGAATTCTACAAACATTTACCAAAGAATTAACACCAATCCTTCTCAAGCTCCTCCAAAACACTTTCCAATTCATTCTATGAGGCCGGCATCACTCTGATACCAAAACCTGATGAAGAAAGCTCGAGAACACTAGAGAAGAGTAACCTTTGTGAATATGGACACAAATCATCAACAAAATACAAGTAAACTGAATCCAACAGCATACTAAAGATATTCGTGATATCAGCCCCATCTCCATAGAGGGAAGAGGGACTGAAGATTAAGTCAATCATGGGGCAAAAACTTCCAACAAAAATAGTTAAACACTGAAGTTCGAAAGAGCTTCCCAACTGGTGAATACACATACACTGAGAGGCTGACAGGCCCCGATTCCACAGAGAGAGGGCATGGAAGCTCTACACTGGAAACCTCCCAGACCTTGCCTTATGTGTCTCTTCATCTGGTTGGTTCTAAATTTTATCTTTTAAAATAAAACCATGATCGTTAAGTATAGCACTTTCTTGTGTTCTGTGAGTCATTCCAGCAAACTATCAAACCTGAAGCTGACTGCAAGAACTTGTGGCTGGCACCTGCAATGGAGGTAGTCTTGTTGGTGACCGTGCCCTTAAGCCTGTGGAATCTGTCACTACCTCCAGGTGATTGGATTAAGAACTGCATTGTACTACAGAATATCAAGGTAACATCCAACCAATCTAACCATTTTAAAAGTCACAGGAGACTATAAGGGGCTGAAAATAACCAAGTGCATTTCAAAAGGAATATGGTAGGAGACCTTGCCTTAGCAAATAGAAGGACTTACTTTAAAGCTATAGTAAGTAAAACCATGTGGTGAAGAATGCACTAATATAACAGAGATCCTAGAAATAGATCCACATGTATGTGAAAATTAGTATGTGAGAAGTGGCTTACAAATTAGTGCAGGGGGGGACCCCTCACACATTACACAAAAATAAATTTCAAGAGGTTTAAGATTACAATTTTGAAAACCAAAACGTTTAAAGGGAAACACAGATGAGTATCTTTTGACCTCAGAATCATAAAGAGAAAAGTTTCTTAAACAAGATATAAAAAGTGTAAACATTTAAAAAAATTTACAATTACACAACACTGACATTTTAAAAGTTTAGATTAACAAGAGATAGTATAAAAATAGTATAAAAGATAAGCAGTATTGAGATGTTTACGTTGCAAATAAAAAAAAATCACAAAGGAATGACAGCTGAAATACATTAAACATTGTTACAAATCAATAAAAACAGACAATCATAAAGAAAACTGGGGAAAGACTATAAAAAGGCAATTCACAGAAGGGAAAACCAAATGGCCAAAAAACATGAAAAATGTTCAACCTTGTAACAATAATCAGAAACTAATTCATAATCACTTTATCAGAAATGTAAAAGTTTGACAATACCAACTGTTGAATATCTGGATGAATGGGAACCCTCATACACTGATGGTAGTATATAAACTGATAAAGCCACTTTGGAAAACAACTAGGCTATATCAAAGCTAAAACAAAAATTTATATACCCTCAGCCCAGAGACTCCAACTCTAGGCAGAGCTGATAGAATATTCACTACAGCTTTATTTTAAACAGCATAAAACAAACCTAAATATCCACCAATTTTTAAAAATTACAGTCTTTTATGTAATAGGATACTACATAACAGTTAAAGCAAATAAAACAACATGGATCAACATGGATATATTTAAAAAACAGTGTTGAGGGGGGAGTAAAGGAAATTGCAGAGGAATGCATACAGTATTATACTGTTCACATGTAAAGTTTCAAAGCATGTAAATCCATACCATATACTGTTTATGCATACATAAATATATACTCTTATATAAAAGTGTTCATGGGAATAATAAACTCCAAATTTCAGGACAGTGGTTGCCTGTGGAAATGGGAGGAAAAAGAATCAGAACAGAAGTAATACATAGAGCGCTTCAAATATATCTGTAATTCTAATGTTTTAAAAAGTAAAAGTAAAAGCAAAGCAACTGAATGAAAAAGGCACATCCTAGAAAATGTCAGAACTCCCAGGATTTAAAATAAAATCACAAAATCTTTAGGGAAGGAAAAGAAGCTCCCTTACAAAGGAACAAGAATCAGACTAACAGATATCTAATCAGCAACAGTGGGTGCTAGAAGATAAAAGAGCAATACTGTCAAAGTTCTGGAGGGGGAAATACTGTACTTTAAATAGGGAGTCAGATCAGATGCAAAATAAGTATATTTTTGGACATGCAAGAATTCAAAGTTCACCACTCAGAAACCCTGTTTGAAAAAGAATGTACTACAGAAAAAGAATGAATCTAAAAAGTGGGAACCAAAAAACATGGTGAGCACATAAATTACTAAAACATAAACTCTGATTTAAATAATTGCTAAAAAACATAAAAATAAATAACTTACAATACAGAACTAAAATCTCAAGTAATTAAAACAGGTTGGGTGTGGGACTGAGAGGCAGGGTCAAGGAGGGAGCCTGTTAGGATTCTTTTTTTTTTTTTAATTTTTTAAAATTTTATTTATTTATTTATTTTCAGTGTTACAAGATTTATTGTTTTGCACTACACCCAATGCTCCATACAGTACGTGCCCTCCTCAATACCCACC
>CM053613.1:47070489-47091896 GCA_028646535.1 Procyon lotor
TTGATGGCTGCATAGTATTCCATTGTATATATATACACCACATCTTCTTTATCCATTCATCTGTTGATGGGCATCTAGTGTCTTTCCATAGTTCGGCTATTGTGGACATTGCTCTTATAAACATTCGGGTGCACACGCCCCTTCGGATCACGAGGTTTGTATCTTTAGGGTAAATACCCAGTAGTGCGATTGCTGGGTCGTAGGGTAGCTCTATTTTCAACTTTTTGAGGAACCTCCATACTGTTCTCCAGAGTGGCTGTACCAGCTTGCATTCCCATCGTGCATTCATTTTAAATACAATATTACATCTCATGAAATGGGACATGAAATCTGGTCACTTCACATGCTAGCACTAACCAATCAATATGTCAGTTACTTTCAACCAGTAATGGAAAGAATACCATTCTCATGTTTGGCAAATGCTTACTTAAGGGTTTATATAAGATTTAATTATTTAAAAAAAAAAGGTTTAGAATAGAACAGTCCTATAACAAACTAGGAAATAACTATTCATTTCATAAACATTTATTCCTGCCCTTGAAGAGTTTACTGTCTTGGGGCTCCTGGGTGGCTCAGTCAGTTAAGCCTCTGACTCTTGATTTCAGCTCAGGTCATGATCTCAGGGTCCGGAGATCAAGCCCCACACGGACTCTGTGCTATGCATGGAGCCTGCTTTAGATTCTCTCCCTCCCTCTTAAAAAAAAAAAGGAACTTACAGTCTTGTAAATGAGGCTAGATGGTAAGTGCAAAAAGTGTTACAAGCACTGTTCTTATAAAACCTACGAAGAGCTCATGTGGGGTGAGGAGGCAAAGTGGTGTGAAGAGGCAAAGTGGTTAATTTAACTTAGAAAAGCAGCAGGAAAAAATTCACAGAGCACCTGATGCTTAAAGAGCAGATTAATGAAGGGTAGGAGTACAGTGAGCAGGCAAGGGAAGATGAGGAGACAATATTCAACTCAAGTAGGAGGATGAGGAAAATGCACCAAACACGAAATAATCTTTCATATCTTTGGAGATCTGCAACCATAAGAATGGAGGATTTATTTAATCCTCCATTAAAACTGAGGATTAATATAAAAGAAGATAAAGAAATAGACTCAAGGGGCGCCTGGCTGGGTGTTGGTTAAGTGTCTGCCTTCGGCTCAGGTCATAATCCCAGGGTCTTGGGATAGAGCCCCACATCAGGATCCCCTTTCAGTGGAAAGCCTGCTTCTCCCTCTCCCTCTGCTGCTCCCCCTGCTTGTGTGCCACGCTCTATCTGTCAGGTGGAAAGAAAGGAAGGAAAGGAAGAAAGGAAAGAGGGAAGAAAGGAAAGGAGGGAAGAAAGAGAGAAAAAAAGAAATAGATTCAAAACTTGGGGGGCGCCTGGGTGGCTCAATGGATTAAAGCCTCTGCCTTCAGCTCAAGTCATGATCTCAGGGTCATGGGATGGAGCCCCACATCGGGCTCTCTGCTCAGCAGGGAGCCTGCTTCCTCCTCTCTCTCTGCCTACTTGTGATCTCTATCTCTCTGTCAAATACATAAATAAAATCTTTAAAAAAAAAAACAAAAAAATCAAAAAAAACTTGGAAGTAGAAAGTATGCCAGAGGTTAGAGAGTAAGATGGTTCCTTAGTTTCTGATCCAGGTGACTTGAGTGGATAATGGTAATAGTCACTGTGAGAGGTAATTCAGAAATAAAAGTAAATAAAAGAAGCAACTCAATTTCCCTTTTATAAAAAGCCTTAGAAGACTGTTTTTGAATTTTTAAAAAAGTTATAGTTGATATAAAATATCTTATTAGTTTCAGGTCTATAACATGATTCAGGACTTATATATACTGCAGAATGATTATTACAAAAGCCTAATTAACAGTCATCACCACACACAGTTACAATTTTTTTTTCTTCTGATGAGAACTTTTTTTTTTTAATTTTATTTATTTACTTGACAAAGAGAGAGAGAGAGATCACAAGTAGGCAGAGAGGCAGGCAGAGAGAGAGGGAGGCAGGCTTTCACTGAGCAGAGCCCAATGTGGGGCTCGATCCCAGGACCCTGGGATCACGACCCGAGCCGAAGGCAGAGGCTTTAACCCACTGAGCCACTCAGGTGCCCCCGATGAGAACTTTTATGATCTACTCTCTTAGCAACTTTCCAGTATACAAAACAGTATTATTAAATGTAGTCATCATACGGTACATTATAACTCTATGACTTATTTATTTTGTAACTGGAAATTTGTACCTTCTGACCACCTTCACCCATTTCACTTTTTGATAGAAGACTGCTTTTAAATATATATATTTTTCGGTTATTACCAAAGAAGTACATAATTAGTACAAGAAATGAAATATGAAAAAGAAAAACATATAATCCTATCATTCAGAATATGATTAAGATAAACATGTACAAATACAGGGGAAAGAGCAAAGCAAAACAAATCATAAAACAAAGTTCGCTAAAATATACATCATTACAAAATGTACATATTACCTGTCCATATAATTTTTTTAAAAAACCCAACTTATTACTTCATTGTCTATCTTTGCCAGTAAACTATGGCAAATTTAAAAGGAAGATCTTATCTTTTTCATTAACATGTCCCCAGGGTGTAAATGTGCCTGGCACATAGTAGGTAATCAACTACCATCTATCGAATGAACAAATAAAATTTATTTATTTAAATTTATTTATTTTTTTTATTTGACAGAGAGAGAGAGATCACAAGTAGAGAGGCAGGCAGAGAGAGAGGGGGAAGCAGGCTCCCTGCCAAGCAGAGAGCCTGACCGGGGGCTTGATCCTAGGACCCTGAGATCATGACCTGAGCCAAAGGCAGAGGCTGCAACCCAATGAGCCACCCAGGCTCCCCTAACAAATAAAATTTAAATAAAAGCCCAGGTTATTCTCTCAAGCAATTACTTGATACTATAAAAATTGTAACACACACATACACACAAAAATAGAAAACACTCTGATACCCTTTATAATGGGATTACCATAAATAAAAACAAAACAAAACAAAACACACCAAGGCATAATATATTAAGATTATATTCATCAGGAAGAGAGCCAAAGAAATTTTCTTAAAACCAGGAACACACATAAATATCTTCCTTGAATATGAGTCAGGTTAAAATGTACTTTGGGTCTGAACTGTTCTTACTTTTCCACACTGCATGTACTTGTACATCTCACCATAAAATTGTCATAGAGATATTTTTAGTCTATTAATTTATAGGCTAGAATTCAAAGACTATTACTGCACTTGATAAAATCTCAGAGGAAAAAATTAGCCTTTACATGGTGATTTTTAAGTTAAGCTCTACTTAGCTACTTCTTCCTAGATTGGAAAATCCTTAAAAGAAAGCCCACATTTAATGTATTTTTAAAAAATAATCCCCACAATATTTACTGTACTTAGCATATAGCAGATATTCAGTACACATACTAAGTAAATGAAGTAGCTAAATGCTTACCTTTCAAGTAGAGATTTTAAAACACAAACAAAAAATAAGTAAAATAAGTAAAAAATAAGTAAGTCAGTTTGGACTAACAAGCCCAATTTAGCCAATGCCAGCAATCTCCCTCCAAACCTCCACAACTTTTGGATACCTCAACTCTGTGGTATACCAAAAATGACGGAGAAGAAATACATCTCTCTCTTTTCTTCTAATAAATATCTAAAGAATATCACTTTATTCAAAAGTGGAAGAACCATAACTGGACATTTTCAACCAAAAGAGGCTCTGGTTCCAGCAATGCTACCACTACTGTTCTACCATTGTAGATCCATGCAACTCTTAGAATGTGCATCTGGTTAGATCTTTTGCTTAAAGCAACAGATAGTGGCTCCAGTTAGAGTAAAGTCATCTTTCTGCTTTGCAGAATTACCTAAAAACAACTGTCTGACGATTCAATTAAGCACCAGTGGGAGTCCCGGTCACAGCTCCAGTTACATATACATAAAAGGTACATTCTTTTGTACTTGACATTTGACTGTAAAAGCTGTACATCGAATCATTTAAAAATGCAAAAAACAAACCGAAACTAAAAGTGCACTAGTAAAATCAAATCTTAAAAAAAAAAAAAACCAAAATCTAATGATTCAACTTATTAATACCATACAAATAACTCATCAACCATAGTACCAACTAGGGGAATCATAATACATTATCCACACATACCTTAATAATTAAGACTGTTATTAGATATAAGTAACTTTTCAACCAATACCTATACGAAGACTACCTTTAAAGGATGAAAAAGTGCATTTTCCTCTTGAAAAAGAATGTCCTCAGAATGACAGCAAAGACACTTGGGAGCCTTGGCTGTTAGTAATCCCACACTGTCAATGGCCATTTTTACTTGTATCCATACCTCCCAATCATCCACTTTTAGTCAGGAGGAAGCTGGAGAAGTCCATACAGAGTACAGAATTAGGAGGGCAAAAGAAAACCAAGAGGGAGTAGGGATCAAACAACACCTTCAGGGGCACCTGGTTGGCTCAGTCAGTGCAACATGCAACTATTGGTCTTGGGGTTGTGAGTTCTGTCCCCACTTAGGGTGTAGAGATTACTTTAAAAAAAGAAAATTAAAAATAAAAACAAAAACAAAAAACACTTTCCGGGACACCTGGGTGGCTCGGTCAATTAAGTGTCTGCCTTAGGCTCAGGTCATGATCTCAGCATCCTGAGATCAAGTCCTGGATCAGACTCCTTGCTCAGCGGGGAGGCTGCTTCTCCCTCTGCCCCTTCCCTGCTCATGCTCTCTCTGACAAATAAATAAATAAATAAAATCTTAAAAAACAAAACAAAAAAAACCCCTAAAGTTAGCACACCCTTTTCCTATTCTAACATATCAACAAGAAATTAAATTTTCCTGACAGTTTCAGAATACAAGAGGACTCTGAAAAGAATGGTCTGAATGGCACCAATGGTTAGCTATATACACTTGAAATCAATCTCTGTACCTTGGTTGTCTTCCCTGCAAAATAAAGTCAAAATGGACATAGTACTCCTTTCTTTCTGGCAATAAAACTCAATGATAATCTCTAGAGCACAAGTTCCCAAGCTTTCTAAGTTCCTAACACCCTCAGTATTTCAGTAATTTTTTCACAACAGCACCAGGCCAAGAAATACTAACAGTTCCACTTATCAAGTTGTTAGTAGCAATTTGAAAACTAATCTACCTTAGCTGAAAAAAAAATATTTTTAGTTCATTCTTAAATAATCACAATTACGTACTTCCAGAATGCATATCATGGTTAGGCAATGTACAACTTCTCAAACCCTGGAATCAAATTGAACGCTGCTATTCTTATTTCTCACTGATTTTCATGCAGTATTTGCATTTTGTCACAGCAACCCCCAAAAATACAACTTCACAAAGACACATCATCCAAAGGAATGTAGCACAATCTAATGTTCAAGTCAGGAACTATGTGAAGCTAGTAATTTACCTGGCAACCAAGAGATGTCAAGTACAGTTATATATTCCTCGAAAATTTAAACAACCACAGGGCGCCTCTGTAAGTTGGTGACAATATACTAGGGTATCTTAGTGTAGTGTAGGAATATGGCCCCTAGCAAGTATTATACAATTTTGTGGTTTTGGACTCAGATAGACCTAGGTTAGAAATCATATTCTAGGGGTGCTGGATGGCTCAGTTGTTTAAGCATCTGACTCTTGATTTTGGCTCACGTCATGACCTCAAGGTCCTGGGATGGCAGTCCAAGTTAGGTGCCAAACTCACCAGGAAGTCAGCTTGAGATTCTCTCTCTCTCTCCCCTACCCCCCACAAGTGAGCACACGCACACCCTCCCCTCCTGCTTCTAAAACAAATAAATAAATCTTTAAAAAAATGGAAAGAAATCAGATTCTACTAATAACTATATAATCTTGGGCACTGGGGTAATAGTATCAACCTCAAAGAACAGTCATGATGAATGAGATGATGTCGGTACATAGTAAATGCTCAATAAATGCTAGTTGTTATATCATTCACATTTAAGCCAAATAAATATTCTAACCTAAAGTCACAATGTCAAATAAAAACTTATGAACAAATTTTTAGGGAAAAGATCAGAAAGTGCTTAAACAATGACAATATAGAGAACTACAGTCTCCTCCAAAGGATGCCATAATGCTGCTATACCTATGACAAAAATGACTAGGTGAAAGGTTTTAAACTGGTAACTCAGAAGAATCTACTTTCAAAAACACCTTTTAATGGACAGTCACACTAGGAAAAACCAAAAGTTTTATAAACTAGGATTCAGCAGCACTAAGAACTACCTTTTAAAAATACAAGTCCACATAGAGCAAAACTCGATCCTAATACTTTTCCCAAAGAACAAAATATTATACCTGTGTTCATATCCCTAGTCTCATAACATGCTAAAAATTTAACATTTTAATTCCAAATGCACTTGTGTATCTACTATCTCACAAGCATCTTTAATAAAATTTGTAATACAGGGGTGCCTTGGTGGCTTAGTCATTGGGCATCTGCCTTCGGCTCGGGTCATAATCTCAGGGTCCTGGGATCGAGCCCCACATAGGGCTCCCTGCTTGGGGATGGGGGGGGGGCGTGTCTGCTTCCCCCTCCCTAACTCCCCCTGCTTGTGTTCCCTCTCTTGCTATGTCTCTGTCAAATAAATAAAATCTTAAAAAAAAAAAAAAAAAAAAAGAAAATTTGTAATATAAGAATACTGTAAGTGCTTGGTTTATGAAAGGATTTTTGAAATATTTCATTTGATCCTCAGATATTATCTGTATTTACTCAGGAGACGAGGTCTATAGAAATTAAATAATTTGTCCTATAACTTATATATTACTATTCCATGCTAAAACCAGTGTCTTTTAATTCTTTCTACTACACAACTCCTTTCCAAAAAGACTCAGTACAAATCTTGTTGGACCAGTACTGTTTAATCCACCTGTTACAAGTAGGTTAACCATCACCAAAGGCCTGAAAATCTTTTTCCTGAACAGTAATGGCATTTCATCTGCAAAGACTTTTCATTTGCCAAGTATCTTGAACTGTGTAACATTAATTAATAATTATTTTTAGATCACACTATGACAAGATCTATTATTATAGATCCAACTCTACCAATGGTAATACAGTGGTAGCCCACTGGTATAATCTCTCAGCCCAGAATATTTCTCATTTTTCACTTAGCTGGAGGTCCACGGTCCACCAATCAACTCTAGATGGAAAGGTAACATGAACTATTAAACTGACCCTAATATTTTTTCTTGTATAACAAGCCAAATGCGGTGGCCAAAATACTTAAAAGGAATGGAAGGCAAGAAAACCTGTATACCATGAAGAATACCATCACAGGTCTATGCTTGCCTTTAAACTTAGTCCAAGGAAACTCCAAAAATAATTTGCCAGCAATCCTTTTCCCCAAATTCCCAAATTTCTCCCAGATACATATATTATTATCACTTCCAAAGGTATCCTAAAAGCAATTTACTAAGACATTCTACTTCATAGTGACTACTCCTCTAAAACATGAACATAAATGCAATTAGATAATAACTATTGGGAAGCTTAAGTTTTAAAGAAATTTTGTAGGAAGTCTTTATATAATGTAACTTATCACCCCTATTTTATACTACATTTAAAAATTACCCTTTTAAGTGCGCCTGGGCGGCTTAGCCAGTTAAAGGTCCACCTTTGGCTGGGGCCATGATCCCAGGGTCCTGGGACCCAGCCCCTTGTCAGGCTTCCTACTCGGCAGGGAGCCTGTTTCTCCCTATCCCTCTGCCATTCCCCCTTGCTCTCGCTCTCTCTCGCTCTCCCAAATAAATAAAATTTTTCAAAACCTACCCTATGCCACAGTTACATGCCACAGTACGTTAAGGGTAGAGACTTGGGCTATTGATAAGGCCTGTACCCTAACTACTATATTAACCTGAGTCTTTAGTAGCCACATTTTCTCTATAAGCTAATATTTTGAATAACTTCACACTTGGATCCTTCCTAGCAATGTAAATACATTCTGTTAACAAACTTCTTCAATTCCATTGAGAATTGAAGAGCAACCTTGTTTGCTTAGAAAGGAAACAGCTATCTGTCTTATACAATACTCAGTCCACTTTAGCAACCTAATACGGACCAAAAAAAAAAAAAAAAAAATCTATTTGGAAAACGTCTCTTCTCCAGCCAAGAGCTGTTCCCAGATAAAGGCAATGCTCAGAACACGGAAAAAAAACGAAACAAAACCAAAAAACCTCCTCCGAAGGAAGAAATGAGCCAGGAAAGAAGCGACATGGATCGGGAATAAATAAGGGGTGAGTGTACGCGATCAGTGTAAAGGCTGGAGGCAGCAGGAACAGCGCTGAGATGCTCCAGCGAAAGAACCAGCAGCAGCAGCAGCAGCAGCAGGAAGTTTCAATGGGGCCGGGCAGAGCATGCGCCCTGCACCCGCGCGGTGGCCTTATGTGGAAGGAGCACCACTTGCGAACACCAATAATAGACCAGCAGCACCAGAGAGAGAAACATGAGCAACAAGCACCTTCTTCAACTGTTTCCCCCTCCGTCTGAGCCCCTCCTCCAGCCTACATACTAACCACCCCACCCCACCCTGCAAATGGGAGGGCGACTTCTTCCCCTAAGCCCTGCTGCCAAGATGAAGGGGGAAGGGATTAGAAAAGTGGGGAGATGCTTTTCTATTATTTGGGGGGAGGTGGGCAGAGGGAGGAGGAAAACTAAGGGGGAGGAAAAATTAACCCTCTACCCTCCAAAGTGGAGAAGCTGAACCGACTTCGACCCCCAAAGCGAGAATGGAGGAGGACCCCCCTCCCATGGGGGAGGAGCAAACCTCCCTACTCTGAGGAAGGAGTTTTGGGGGTTAAACCAGCCCTCGAAGGGAAGGGAAGAGAGACGCGAGCGAGTCTCTCGGGGGAGTTCCCACTAGAGGGAGGGAGAGCTGAAGTGTCCGCTGGCCCCCGCCCACCCAGGTGGAGGGAGAGAAAGGGGCGCCCCGAGAAGATGAGCCCAGCCTCCCCCGAGATGGTGGGGAGGATGGTGGGAGGAGGGGAAGGAGCAAGGGAGGGGAGGAGGAGAAAAGCGCAAAGCTGGCCGGAACCTGCGCTCCCCTTCCCCCGCCATCCAGGGGGAGAAGGGGTGGAGGACCGGCCACTGCCGCTGGAGAACAGTCCCAGGGGCCGCCGACCAGCACAATGACCACTCCACGCCCCCACCCCACACCTAGCCTGCGACGCCCCCACCTCCGCTCCGCTCCAGGCCCAGTGGCCCTAGGGGGTCTCTGCCCCGCCTCCCCACTGCCCAAGACCCTGGGGGCTGGGTGGAGAAGCCGGGCCGGGCGGAGCTGCGCCTCAGGAGAAGGACAGAGCCGCGGAGGCCCGGGATGTCCGTGAAGAGCGGAGAGAAGGAGCGTGCCAGGGCGGCTTCCCGCCGGGCGTTCGGGCCCCTCGCTTACCTTCTCCGCTGCCGACGTCCGGCGGCGGCGCCTGCAGCACCCGCTCCAGCTCGGGAAACGGCAACTCAGGCAGGTCGAGCAGCGGCCCGTAGCGCTCCAGGAAGGAGCAGACTACGGCGAA
This sequence comes from Procyon lotor, assembly GCA_028646535.1. Taxonomy (NCBI): domain Eukaryota; kingdom Metazoa; phylum Chordata; class Mammalia; order Carnivora; family Procyonidae; genus Procyon; species Procyon lotor. Next base: position 47,080,044 of record CM053613.1, read on the forward strand.
GTTGGGGCACGAACCCGGGCAGCCCGGAGGAGCCATCGCGGCCGCCGCTGCTGCCGCCGCCGCCATTTTGAACTGGAGGATGGAGGAGGAGGCGATGGGGGGGTGGAGGGAGTTGGGTGCCGAGGAATGGCAGGGCAGCCTTACGGACAACAGGAGGCGCTAGTGAGTGAGCTCCCCTGTGGATCCGAGCGTCTCCGGCAAGGCGCCGCGATCCCACAATACAACGGCTGCTCGGAGCAGTCGAGAACCGAGTCAGACGGGGGAAAGAGAGGCGCTCTATGCCTTTCACTTTCCGCCTCCTTTCCGCGCCCCCCCCCGTCCCTCCCTCTACTTCGCCCCTCCCACCTTGGGTTTGCCACTGCCTCGTGTGACAGGGGGAATGAAAACAAGGGAAGCGGGGCAGGCAGGAGGACTGGAAGCTGAAGGGGCGGGACTTTTTCAGAGCGGTGGCCAATAGGCTTGGAGGGGGCGTGGCCTCGGGCAACTAGTGGCTAAAAGGCGCTTTCAGGGCGGGGCGAGGGGGAGAGCGCCCAGAAGAGAGGGCCCGAGCGAACCGAGGTGAGAGGTAAAGCGCGGAGCCCCTTGGGATCGCAACTCTCCTAAAGAGAGGACATTGGGTGAGTTTTGGGGGCCCTCCTGGAACTGAAACCGGGCCACCAGGTGGTGGGGGAAGTTGAGGAGTGAATAAGGAGCAGGAAAAGGGAAGAACAGGGAAAAAACACGATTCTGGGAGAAGTTTGGAAAGGGAAAGGTAGAGAGGTACCCTTAATTAGGAATTGGGATGGGACTTTTGTAGGGAGAAGTGCCTGCGAAACTTTTCTAAGGGGTATTGCTGTGTACTGGGGTACAAGAATCTCAGTTGTGCTGGAAAACAGAGTCTGAGGACTCTGGGGGCGAGAGCCCGAGGGAACGGCTCTAATATCTATTACCTATTTGAGGAGTTGGGGCCCTGGTAGGAGGTCACGGTCTGAAGGGACCAGCTCTTTAGGCAGAGCAAGGTACGAGGGTACATGGCCCTGCTGTGGTTGCCAGGGTGGGAGGGGAAGGGACTCAGGAAGCAAGAGGATCTCATGGGACGAGACTTTATAGGGGGACCAGGATCAGAGGGTGGGCTAGGACTCCACTAAGAGGACTGACAAGATAAGCGACTTGGTGGAAGAGTAAAACAATTGTTAGACGACAGGGTTCAATTTCGTTGGGGGCAGCAGTGAGCACCATAAAGAATCTTAGAAAACCACCACTCATGCAAAGTAGAATGTGCAACTTGGGATTAAAAGTGCATTATGGTTAGAAGCCTGAGCTTTGGAAGTCAGCCATACTTGGGTCCTAACAAAAGTGCTTCAGGTCATTGCAGAATTCTTCATTTCTTTGAAACTCTGTGAAGTGGGGGTAATACCAGTACTTACATCATAGGATTTTACTAGCTATTCAGGGTAATTGATTAGCACAATGCCCAGGCATATTCACTGTAACTAAATAAAACATTAGTTGCTATTACTGAATAAAGGAATTCCTAAATTTAGATTGAATTCACCTATAATTTATATAGTCTACTACTTTATGCTAGAATTTTCAGTATGCTTTTTAAACTTATATAGTACCGGGGTGCCTGGTGGTTCAGTCAGTTAAGCATCCCACTCCTGATATCAGCTCAAGTCTTGATCTCAGGGTCCGAAGTTCAGGCCTGGCGTTCGGCCCCATCCTGGGCTTGAAGCCCTTAAAAAAAAAAAAAAGTTAAGGGGCGCCTGGGTGGCTCAGTTGGTTAAGCGCCTGCCTTCGGCTCAGGTCAAGATCTTGGGGTCCTGGAATCAAGCTTCTCGTCTGGCTTCCTGCTTAGAGGGAGTCTACTTCTCCCTCTTCCTCAGCTCCTTCCCCTATTTGTGCTCTCTCTCACTCTCTCTCCCTGTTAAATAAATAAATAAAATATTAAAAAGAAAATTTTAAGGGACGCCTGGGTAGCTCAGTCGTTAAGCATCTGCCTTCAGCTCAGGTCATGATACTACGGTCTTGGGATCGAGCCCCGCATCGGGCTCCCTGCTTAGCGGGAAGCCTGCTTCTCCCTCTCCCACGACCACTGCTTGTGTTCCCTTTATTGCTCTCTTTCAAATAAAGAAAATCTTTAAAAAAAATTTTTTTAAAGTTACATAGTACCTACTTAAAAAGAATTTGAAACAAGGTATAATATAAACAATGTAAAATCAGAAAATTTATGATTAATCGAAAGTAAAATAATACTCATTTTTATCAAGAGAGGAAAAAAATCTAGGGTGCTTGAGTGGCTCAGTCGGATAAGCCTCCAACTCTTGATTTCAGGGTCCTTGGAATTGAGTCCCGCTTTGGGGTCTGCACTGAGCCTGGAGCCTACTTAGGATTCTCTTGCTCCTTCTCCTTCTGCCCCTCCCTGCTCAGGTGTGCTCTCTGTCTCTCTCTCTCAAAATAGAAATAAAAAAAAAGAGAGAGAGAGAGAGAAATCTATATTGTAAGTGGAATTTATAACGTAGAATACTGACTCCTAATCCTGAGTAATATATAAACTCTTTTTTTATTTTTAAAAAATATTTTATTAATTTATTTCACAGAGAGAGGGAGAGACCATGGGAGCACAAGCAGGGGGAGTGGCAGAGAGAGAGGGAGAAGCATATTCCAGCTGAGCTGGGAGCCAGACAAGGGGCTCAGTCCCAGGACCCAGAGATCATGACCTGAGCCAAAGGCAGGCGCTTAACTGACTGAGCCACACAGGCACCCCACAAACTCTTTTTAAAGGGAAAGAATTTTTTTTGAAATTTCTCAAATACTCTGGAAAATTCCATTTTAAGAATACTACTGTGAGAAATTAAAGTCAACATAACAGTGTGAATGTACTTCATGCTAATTAACTATACATTTAAAAATGGTTAAAAGAGTACATTTAAGAATGCCTGTGTGGCTCAGTTGCTTAAATGGCTGCATTCAGCTCAGATCATGATCCCAGAGTCCTGGGATCAAATCCCACATCCAGCTCCTTGCTCAGCGGGGAGCCTGCTTCTTCCTCTGCCTTCCTGTCCCCCTGCTTGTACTCTCTCTCTCTGTCTCTCTCTGACAAATACATAAATAAAATCCTTTTTAAAAAAGTAAATTTTATTTTATATTTATTTTCCCACAATAAAAAAGGAAAAAAACAAAGTAAAGCCTTACTCTAGGAAAATATCTATGGTTGTGAGTTATAGCAAAAGAAAAGTTTTCATTTAATGTGTAGTAAAATACTGTTTTAAGCAACACTGTTTAAACAGAAGTCTAAATTAAAACATTGGTAGAACTCTCAGACTGCCAAGTATGTATCTCTAGACCCGGGGACCTGAAGACCCCAGTTTAAGAAAAATCTGACCTAGAACACATCCTTAATAACAGTTTTGCAGAAAGATACCAAAAATCTTGATAAGATCATTATTTAGTTGACCTTAAATAAAGGGCAGATGTATAATTATAAATAAAATTACATCTTTGTGAAGCAGAGAAAGGAATTTGTGAAGGAACTTTGATAGAAATTTCAACTTAATGAAGTTTTAATTATATCATTCTGTAACCCTCCCTCCACCCCTTCCTTTCTAGGTTTTCACTTTCAGCGATTCCAGCTCCTCACCTCCTACTCTCCCATGAGTTGTAAAATAACATACTAAAAGAAAGCCTTATACTATAGTTTTCTTTTCTCAGTCCTCACACTGTTATTCAAAAAGAGACTGATAAGTGAGGTTAGAGTTTCTCCCTTTTCGAATCCAGATTGGCATGGGGACAAAGTCCTTGGGCATCAGAAAGCTATATCCAGGGGCGCCTGGGTGGCTCAGTCGTTAAGCGGCTGCCTTCGGCCCAGGTCAGATCCCAGGGGTCTGGGATCGAGCCCTGCATCGGGCTTCCTGCTCTGTGGGAAGCCTGCTTCTCCCGCTACCACTCCCTCTGCTTGTGTTCCCTCTCTTGCTGTGTTTCTCTCTGTCAAATAAATAAAATCTTTAAAATATATATATATATATATATATATATATATTGAGGTGAATTGGATTTAGTTGTGTAGCCAATTTGGGGAATTCCTAATCAGTCGTGAGCAAATTTACATCGGTTTGTTTAAAATTCACTTATTTTCCCCCCAGATTTATTATGTGAGAGAGAAAGAACACATTTGCTAACTGAAGGAGGGGCAGAGGGAGAGAGAAAAGGAGGGAAGCAGACTCCCTGCTAGGCAGGGAGCCCAACAACATGGGGCTCCATCTCAGGATCCTCAGATCTTGACCTGAGCCAAAATCCAAAGTCAACACTTAACCAACAGAGCCCCCCAGGTGTCCCTAGAGTTCATTTTTTAAAGAATTAATACATCTAGATGTGTGTGTATATCCATATATGTTATATATAGAGAAAAAGCTATTAAGTGTCAACAGAAATAGAAATCTGTGTCCTTCAAGATAGTTTAATAAGAAAATATACAAAAAGAAAGGGAAGTTGTAATATAAACAAGATTTAAACCAGCCTTTTTTTTTTCTTTTCCTAATGATAATCAAATTCTATGTTGCAGTAGAATTCTATTCATTGAAGAAAGCACTTTTAGAAAAGTGTCTTACCATCTTTTTTTTTTTTAAGAGTTAGGCATTAGTTATTCTTTTCTCTTAAAAGAATGGTTGAGACTAATTTTCCTGGTGGAATAAAAATTTTTACTAAAATAAATTTATGTAGGAAACCGCTGATATTAAAATGTATTATACCTCATATTGTTGCTATGTGTCTATGTGTTTTAACTTTACTATTAGATAATTGAGGGCAGGGATCACATTATGCAGTTCAGTATCCTATAAAGCAAAGACTAATACTCACTAATGTGGACTAGAAAGGTTATACTGGCTGTTAAGATATTAAGATCCTGTACTTACATGCTAATTGCAGAAGAAGCCCTGCCCTGAGTGAGCCTCCTAAGTAATCCATGGCACACTGGCTACCCCACTTTCTTTCTAACAACTCCCAGCAACTGAACATTCAATACAGACACAGCAAAACCTATTCTAGAATTCCACTCTCATTTTGATATAGTCAGTGCACATGCTGCCCTCATTTTTTATTTTTTTAATATAGCCTTAGCCTAGGGGCGCCTGGGTGGCTCAGTCGTTAAGCGTCTGCCTTCGGCTCAGGTCATGATCCCAGGGTCCTGGGATCGAGCCCCGCATTGGGCTCTCTGCGCAGCGGGGAGCCTGCTTCTCCTGCTACCATTCCCTCTGCTTGTGTTCCCTCTCTCGCTGTGTTTCTCTCTGTCAAATAAATAAAATCTTAAAAAAAATATATATATAGCCTTAGCCTATAGTAATGTTTTTTAAACTACGGGTCATGACCCATAGTTTAAAATCAGTTTGGTGAATCAAGACCAAAATTATATTAAAAATGAAAAAATAAAAATAGAACAGTACTAAAAAAGGGGGGGTGCTAAAAAATAGAAAATATAGTATATCACAAAATAAGGATAAATGGTAAGTATATTGCAAGAAATATATATGAAATATGTATGTTTTAGGTATGTATGTTATGATATAAAATGTAATTGTTGCTATGATTGAGGCAAAGAGTTTGAAACACATTCCCTTAACTTTACATGTGGAGGAAAATGAATGAATGAATGCCTGGATAAATGAACAAACCAGATCTTGATCAATTGACTGTGATGGTTAGTTTCATATGTCAACGTGGCTAGGCTACCGTACACAGTCATTCAACCAGCTGCTAATCTAGATGTTGCTGTGATGGTGGTTTGTAGATGTTAACATCTATAATCAAGTTGACTTTTAAATAAAGGAGATTGTCCTCGATATTCTTGGCACTTCTCATCCAATCAGCTGAAAGGCCTTAAAAGCAAAACTGAGGTTTCCGTGAGGAAGAAGAAATAATACATTGTACTGAAATGACAACTTCTGCCCAACAGTTAGCAGCCTGCCAACCTGCCTTGATATTTTGGGCTGGCCACTCCCCACAAATGCATGAGATGCTTCCTTGAAATAAATCTCATAATATGCATAATCTACTGGTTCTGTTTCTCTGTAGAACCTTGACTATTACAATTAAACTTTTAGTTATTTTACTTATAAATACTAGAATTTTGAAATGTCTTTATTGCAATTCTGTATTAAATTATTATCATCATAATTTTGTTTAATTCTTTATATATGGTTTATTTCCTTGAATGTATTATAATAATTTCTTTGAAATCTTTGAAATCAAACATGGGAACACTCAAATCCAGTTTCAGTTGATGAGTATGGTTCATATTTTTTGTTTCTTTGTATGTCTCTTTGTTTAAAGATTTTATTTATTTAAGAGAGAGAGAGCACGAGCAGGGGAAAGGGCAGAGGGAGAAGCAGACTCCCTGCTGAGCAGGGAGCCTGACCTGGGGCTCAATCCCAGGACCCTGGGATCATGACCTGAGCTAAAGGCAGATGCTTACCCAACTGAGCTACCCACCCAGGTGCCCCTGTTTCTTTGCATGTCTTATAATTTTTTGTTTAAAACTGAATATTTTAGGTAGTATATTACAGAAAGTCTGGGTTCTGATTTCTCCCCTGCATGTTATTCTTTGTAGTCACTTGCCTAGACTAAATCTGTGATTTCTATCTCCCATGCAGTTTGTGGCCACTAGGACCTGTTTTTAATTTTTATTCATTTTTCAAAAGTTTATTATTATTATTTTATTCATTCCTTCATTTCTATTTTCCCATTTATTTTTTAGTAAACTCTACACCTAACATGGGGCTTGAACTTATGACCCCAAGATCAAGAGTCACATGCTCTTCCAAATGAGCCAGGCGCTTATTCTTGTTTTTTTTTAAGCTTGGCTTCCTAGGGGGTCTCCTCTGTGTCTGTATAGCTTAGTGCTCAGTCGAAGCAAGGCTGTGATCTAACACCTTAAGCCAGTAAGACTTTCACTCTCTACTGGTGGGTCAGTGTGTGCACTGAGGAGTACATGCAATGTTCAGACTGTTTCCATTTCTTGCCTGGCTTTTACATTGTTCTAAGTCCTCTTGAGCCATCTTGCTTCTCAGTTTTGCACGTGCTGTTGACTCCACGGGCCCAAAATGTTTATATGATTTAGGCCTCCTCGGTTTTTGTCTTCGATACATACACTCAGGCATTTGGTCCACTCCCGATACGTGGAAAGCTCATCAGGCCCCTATGGCTATGTCAGCTCTGAGAAATTCCTGTTAAATCCCTGCCTACTCTGCACTTCCATTGCTTGCCGCACACAGGCCCACAATTGCAAGGAAGCAGAGCCACCTGCCACCCATATTTGTTTGCCACTGAGATCACCAATTTAATATATAATGCTCTAAATCCATCAAGCCTCCTCTGGCCAAAGCAACAAGACTGTTGTTGATTTTCATATCCTGCCTCAACCAAGTTGAACCTCTGTGCCAACTGAACTGATTGAGGGCATAACAGTAATTCCAGGCAGGAACAACATGTCATGTTACTGCCCTCTAAAATTCAGTGGTTTTCATAAAGTGTTTCTCAGCTTGTAGTAATACCTTTATTATTATTATTTCTAAAGTATCAAGTTATTCGTTTGAAAGGTTTACTCAGCTTTATACCTGCTTTTTGGAGAAAGGATGTATCAACCTCCTCACTCCATCATGCTGAAGTGAATCTTTTAATTTTATCTCTCAAAAAATATCAAGAATTCCATCCAGAGTCTGAGAAGTAATGTAGTATCTAGTTTCCATGGTTAAATGATTCAGGATCCCAAGAGTCAACATTTTACTTTTAGACGTCTAGAGAAGAAGTCACAACCACATAAATGACAAAGATGCTTCTTAACTCACAGGGGACCAGGATTTACTGCATTTTGTATATAGTATTATATTTTAAAAGACATTTTTGTGTATAGCTGCTGTGTTTTGGAGTTGTTTCAACCTTACTTCATAACATATTTTTCTTTTGATTTCAGAGTTAAGTTCCTTATGTCCTCCCCTGAAATTGCTTCCCTATCATGGGGGCAAATGAAAGTACAAGGCTCTACTAAAACCTATAAGGACTGCAAAGTGTGGCCAGGGGGAAGTCGGGATTGGGATTGGAGAGAAACTGGAACTGAGGTAAGCTGTTAGTGTTTGGTGAACACTGCATAAGGCTGACCAAGTGATTTCCAACCTCCTAAACCATAATGACCAAGTAACCATTCCTCTTATTCCTCTCTCTCTCCCTCTCTCTTGATATAATGCACATACCATTAACTCACTGTATTATTTTTTCAAAGATTTTATTTATTTGAGAGAGAGAGAGTGAGCCAGAGAGGGAACAAGCACAAGCAGGGGGAAGGGCGGAAGGAAAGGGAGAAGCAGACTCCCCAGTGAGTCAGTGGCCCCATCGCAGGCTCCCCCCTGGGACTCCAGGATCATGACTTGAGCTGAAGGCAGACGTTTAACCTACTGAGCCACTTAGGTGCCCCAACTCACCCTTTTAAAGTATGCAATTCAGTGGACTCTTTATTGGCATAAACTTGTACAATAGTTACCAGTGCTAATTCCAGAATATACTTAACACCTCAAAAGGAAACCTCATAACCATTAGCAGTCACTCTCCTTTCATCCCTTTCTTCTCTCCCCCCAATTCCTGCTACTAATCTACTTTTTTTTTTTAAGATTTTATTTTTTTAAGTGTGAGGCTCAAACTAAAAACCTGAGATCAAGAGTTGCATGCTCTTCCAACTGAGCCAGCCAGGCTCCCCTGATTTACTTTCCGTTGCTATAGATGTGCTTATTCTAGACTTTTCTTATGAATAGAATCATTCAGTTCTCTTAGGTATATACCTAGGATTGGAAATGCTGGTCATATGACAACTCTAGATTTAATCTTTTGAGGAACTGCCAAATTGTTTTCCAAAGCAAATGCACTATTTTACATTTTAGATTTTAGGAATTGTAAAGGTTCCAATTTTTCTAAATCTCTCCTCACTGACACTTAGTATTGTTTGTTTTATTTTGTTTTTATTATATATCATCTTGGTGGTTGTGAAATGTTATCTCACTGTGGTTTGAATTTGCATTTCCCTTGTATTATACTTCCTCTGGGATTTTTATTGCACCACGCCCAAGGTAGAGGTTGAATGAAAGAAGAGAGCCCCTACCTCTTGACCACATTCACGTAGGACTTAGTCTCAGTAACAGACAGCGGGGGGTCAGGATGAAAAACTCTTAAGTCCTGTTTTTCCTGGGAACAAAGCCTTCCAGCTGGTAGCTGAGAGAGGAAAGAATCCTGTGTTCTTGGTTGCAACAGTCTGGAGTGGAGTGTCCACCTCACTAAGCTAGGAGCAGGGGCGTGGGGCAGGTGGGTTGGGGTGTCAGGCAGCAGTCTTTCTGAAAAACCACAAATACTCACCTTTCCTACCAAATATTTATAAATTTTCCTGAAGAGACGTTTCTTCACTTGCTGTTTGTTCCTAGGATAGAATTTTTTAATTTTTTATTTTTTAATTGGAGTGGGTGTAAAATTTGGGTTTTGTGGGTGTTTTTAGTTTTTCTTTGTTTCCTTTAATAATTTTCATTTTGAAGCAGGTCATGGAGCTCTTCATGCTGTAATGATAGAAGTTGATCCTTCAGTTTTGAAAGATAATTTTGCTTGATACATAATTCTTGATTAAAAGTCTTTCTCTTAAAAAAAAAAAAAGTCTTTCTCTTTTAGCACTTTGAATATGTCATCCCACTCTTTAGGCTTCATTGGTTACTAATGAGAAACCAACTGTTAAAGTTTCCTTGACTTGGCAAGTCATTTCTCTCTTGCTGCTTTCAAAATTCTTTGTCTTTTGCTTTTGACAATTTCACTGTGATGTGTCTGCATGTGAATCACTTTGAATTTATCCTACTTGGAATATATTGAACTTTGTGGATGTGTACATTGTTGTTTTTCATCAGATTTGGGGAATTTTCAGCCATTCTTCTAATATCCCTTCTGCCCCTTCTGTCTCTCGTCTCCTGTGATACCCATTATGAGTATATTGTTATGTTAAATGGTAGTGCCTCAAGTGTAGGAGGCTTTTTCATTTTCTTCATTCTTTTTTCCTTTTTCTCAAATTGGATAGTCTCAATTGATGCATTTTTCAGTTTTGCTGATTCTTACCTGCTGTTAAGCCTTTTTAGTGAAATTTTCACTTGGTTATTGTTTTCAACTCCAACATTTCTATTTTATCCTTTAAAAAATAATTTCTATCTCTTTATTGATATTCTCTATTTCTTAAGGTATTGCCTTCATACTTTCCATTAGTTCTTTGAATATGGTTTTATTTTAGAATAATGATTAGACAGAGGTTTCTTTATATGCCTGCAACCAATAGGTGTTCCAGTGTTTACCGAGGGACTTTGTATGCAATTTGGGCTATTTAGTCAACACTCAGCCAGGATGTTTAAAATTCTCCCCATTTCTTGCTTATATAGACTCTCAAGGTCAGCCAGAGTGGTGATCTTAGGGTCTTCTCATGTCATTCCTGAGCATGAGCACAACCCTGGACATAATATTGCCATTTCAATACCAGGGCTCTTGTCAGAGCTTTTCAAAGCCCTCTGTGGATATCTTATCTCCCAGTTTTTCCTTTTGAGTTTCTTGGTTGACTTCCTGTTTGCCTTAATTTCTAATGCATCAGGCAACTGCATTGTTAAAAATTTTTCTCTAATAGTTTGGGACAAACTTCTTTGGGGGTGGCAGTGGGGGAAGAGATTTACACTGGCAAACTCCAAGTCAGATCAGATAAAGACAGCCCATGAGTTGGGTTGTCCAGAAAACCATCAGACAGGTCAAATAATGACAGTTTTCTGGGAGTGGAGGTTTGAGGGAGTTTTGATTCATTATTCCATCTTATGTGACTTCCAGACTGGTAGTTTTCACTGTGATTGTGAGTTTTTGCTTTTTAAGGCTACCACAGAACTGGGGATGGAGTAGATTGGAATAGGGCAAGTTAAAATTAGACAAAGCTCACTTTTCAGTGATTTTTTTTTTAATCAACACACCCTGAATTCCTGGAAACCTTTGTTAACTTCCAGATAACGGAATAAGTTTATTTTTATACTTCTTCCATTATTCTCATTACTTTTATGAAGAAGAGGATTTTCAGAGGTTCTTCATAACATTTTCTCTGATATCACTCAGAAATAACTGTTTCGGGGCACCTGCATGCCTCAGTTGGTTAAGCATGTGCCTTTTACTCAGGTCATGATCCTGGGTTCCTGGAATCAAGCCCCATATTGGGTTCTCTGCTCAGTGGGGAGCCTGCTTCTTCCTTTTCCTCTACCTGCTGCTGCCCCTGCTTGTTCTCTCTCTCAAATAAATAAATAAAATCTTAGAAAGAAGAAAAGGAAGGAAGGAAGGAAGGAAGGAAGGAAGGAAGGAAGGAAGGAAGGAAAAGAAAGAAAGAAAAAGAAAGAAAGAAAGAAAGAAAGAAAGAAAGAAAGAAAGAAGAAAGAGGGAGAAGGAAGAGAGGGAGGGAGAGTGAGAGAGAGAGGAAGGAAGGATGGATGGAAGGAAGGAAGGAAGGAAGGAAGGAAGGAAGGAAAGAAGGGAGGAAGGAAACTTTTTTGGATTCATACTTAAGCAGTGGTATGCTGGACATGGCTTTCACTGGCTTGTGAGAATATTGACTTAAATTTTCAGGAATTTTGTAAGCCAGTTTTTAGACATAGCCATTATTAAAAACTAAATTATATAAATTTACTCAAATCGTTTAAGACATAAGCAATATATTTAAAATTCATTAGTCCTAATTATTTTACTACATTCTATGCTTTTGAAATTATTTATATCCATTGTTATCTCTATGGTGAAAATACTATATATGTGCGACTGAACATCTCTTATTAACTCTGCATTCAG
>CM053613.1:47092396-47107579 GCA_028646535.1 Procyon lotor
AATAAATAAGTAAATAAAATCTTTAAAAAAAGAAAATAATGAATATATATGTATAGATTAATGAAATGGGAAATAATTCAGAAAAGCAATAAGCTCAAAACTTGTTTCTTTTTTTTTTTTTTTAAAGATTTTATTTATTTATTTGACAGAGAGAGAGAAATCACAAGTAGGCAGAGAGGCAGGTGGGGGGGGGGAGGGAAGCAGGCTTCCTGCTGAGCGGAGAGCCCGATGCGGGGCTCAATCCCAGGACCCTGAGATCATGACCTGAGCTGAAGGCAGAAGCTTTAACCCAGTGAGCCACCCAGGCACCCCTCAAAACTTGTTTCTTTGAAAAGATGAATAAAATTGATAAAACCTTTGAAAGACTGATCAGGAAAAAAGAAGACATGAATCATAAATCTCAAGAATTAAGGGGACATCACTACAGATCCTACAGATATTAGAATAAGGAAAAAATACTGGGATACAGCTTTAGTGTAGTATAACTACAGCTTTACACTAATAAACATGACAGATGAAATGGGCAAATTCCTTGAACACAATTTATAAAGAGTACATGAGAAATAGAAAATTTGAATAGTCCTATAGCTGTTAGAAATTGAATTTATAATTAATTTTTAAAAAAGATTTATTTACTTAGAGAGCCTGCATGAGCAGGGGGAGGGGTAGAGAGAATCCTCAAGCGGACTCCCTGCTGAGCAGGGAGATGGATGCAGGGCTCCATCCCAGGACCCTGAGATCATGACCAGAGTAGAAATCAAGAGTCGGCCACTTAACTGACTAAGCTACCCAAGTGCCCCTCAGTTTATAATTTAAAACCTTTCTAGGTTTTAAAGAAAAAATTCTAGGCACATATGACTTCTTTGGTGAATTTTCTTTTAAATATTTAATGAAAATCCTCAAGAAAACATTAACAAATCCAAAGTTGGTTCAATATTGAAAAATCAATGTGGTTCACCATAAAAAAGAAAAAAGCATGTAAATTACATCAACTGATGCATAAAAAAGCATTTAACCAAGTTAATGTATTTATGATTTTAAAAAAATTCAGCACAGGCACCTGAGTGGCTCAGTCAGTTAAGCATCTGTCTTGGGCTCAGGTCATGATGCCAGAGTCCTGGGATCAAGCCCTGCTTTGGGCTCCTTGCTCAGTGGAGAGCCTGCTTCTTCCTCTCCCTCTGTTGCTCCTCCTGCTTGTGCTCTCTCTTTCAAATAAATAAAATCTTAAAAAAAAAAAAAAAACCCTCAGCAAATGAAACTAGAAGGGAATCTTCTTTAGATAACAGACATCTAAGAAAAATGTACAGCTAAACATAAATATAATTTCCCCCAAATACTGATATAATGAGCATTAGGCTAGACATTTATTTCCTTATTTTCTCCTGGATCTGTCCATTCCTCTCCATCCCCACTGCCACTACCTTGGTTTATGCTGCTGTTACTTCTTGTTTTAACTATTGCAGGAACTTTCCGACTGGTCCCCATAAAACCACTGTAGCTTTCCAATTAAGCATTCTTCAAACTGTGGCCAGGGCGATTTTTTCAAAACACAAATCCATTCGTGTCACCCCTCCTTAAGAGCATTCACTGACTTCTCACTGCCCTTAACAATAAATGCCAAACTCCTTAACATGGTCTTTAAGATCCCAGCTTCCTCTCGGGCTCGCTGCATACCGCTTTCTTCATGTTCTCTATCGTGCACGGCCTTCTGTCAGTTCTTCAACCATAGCATGTTTTCTCTCACCATTGTTAGGATAAAACAAAAATCTACACATTGGGAGAAGATATTTGCACATCACATATCCAACAAAGGGCTTTATCCAGAATATATAAAGAGCTCTCAGAACATAAAATAAAAACAATTCAGTTTTTAAATATAAGTGGAGTAGGGGCACCTGGGTGGCTCATTCGGTTAAGTGGCAGCCTTTGGCTCAGGTCATGATCCCAGTGTTCTGGGATCGAGCCCCACGTTGGGCTCCCTGCTCAGCAGAGAGACTGCTTCTCCCTCTCCCTATGCCTGATGCTCTGCCTACTTGTACTCTCTCTCTGTCAAATAAATAAAACCTTTATAAAAAAAAATAGGTGAAGTATTTAAACACACACTTTACCAAAGAAGATACATGGATGGATGGCTATGAAGAACATGAAAAGACATTTAATATCATAAATCACCATGGATACATATTAAAACCATAAAATATCAAATGCTAGTGAGGAAATGAATTAGATCTATCCTACATAGCTAGAGGAAGTGTAAAGTATAAAGCTAACTCTGGAAAACAGCTGAGCATTTTCTCAGTTAAACAGACATTTATCACACACACACACACACACACACACACAAAATCCCCCCCAAAACATACATTTATCACACAACTCAGCACATTCACACAAAAATATGTATACAAATGTGTACCTCAGCTTTTTGGAAAGAAGAGATTAGATTTTTTATTTCTTAGACTTTGAAGTTGCCTATTCCACTGTATAGTCCCCCCCCGTTTTATTGAGATATAAATGATGTACAGCATCATGTAAGTTTAAGGTATGCAGCAAAATGATCTAACTTAACATATTACAATAAGTTCAGTTAATATCTATCATCTCATATAGATACAAAAAAAGGGAAAAAAACTTTTTTTCCTTGTGATAAAACTGTTGAGATTTACTCTCCTGACAACTTTTATATATATCATACAGCAGTGTTAACTACAGCCACTCAAAGCAGTCTTATTTGCAGTAGTACCATGGAAACAACCCAAATCTTCACCAACTGTTGAATGGATAAACAGATTGTGTCATAACCCAACAATGGAATACTACTCAGCAATAAAAAAGACCAAACTATTGATACAACAACACGAGAGAATCTAAAATGTATTCTACTATGTGAAAAAAGCAAGTCTCCAAAGACTACATACTATATGATCTCAATATGACAAGTAAATGTAACATGTGTATTATCAGGTCAATTGGCAAAATATTAATAGCATCTGTATATTAAATTGTATCAACATTTATTTCCTGATTTTGATCACTGTATTGTGATTATGTAGGAGAATGTCCTTGTTTTTTGGGAACTCCATACAGGTATATAGGGTAAAGGGGTATAAGACCTATAATAGTTCAGAAAAAATATCTACTGATGGATAGAATGATAAAGAAAATAGGATAGAGGTACCTGGGTGGCTCAGTGGGTTAAAGCCTCTGCCTTCAGCTCAGGTCATGATCTCAGGGTCCTGGGATTGAGCCCCACATTGGGCTCTCTGCTCAGCGGGGAGCCTGCTTCCTCCTCTCTATCTGCCTCTCTGCCTACTTGTGATCTCTCTCTGTCAAATAAATAAATAACATATTTATTATTTTTTTATTTATTTTAAAAAAGATTTTATTTCTTTATTTGGCAGAGAGAGAGAGAGAGAGAGATCACAAGTAGGCAGAGAGGGGAGGAAACAGGCTCCCTGATGAGCAGAGAGTCTGATGCGGGGCTCGATCCCAGGACCCTGAGATCACGACCTGAGCCGAAGGCAGAGGCTTTAACCCACTGAGCCACCCAGGCGCCCCAATAAATAATATCTTAAAAAAATAGGATAAAATGTTAACATTTGGATCTGGGTAAAAATGAGAACTCTTTACTATTCTTACAACTTTTCTGTAAGTCTGAAATTATTTCAAAAGAATTATTTTTTTTTTAAGTATGTAGCATAGGCAGGTTATAGATTAGTAGGAAGAGACCAGAAACAGGCACTAATACATACTCCCTGCTGCCTCATTTGGTTAGCCAAGGAAATAAAACTTAAAATAAGCCAGGTGGCTACACCAAGCACGAGCAAATTCAGCATATCTTTGCTGGCTTTCTCCATGGCTCTTGATTCCTTATGGAGTGTACAAATGCTGCTGACATTTTTCACCCAGTCAGTGAATGTTTCAGAGCTGAGAACAAAAAGCCAGTCTCTCTTACTAATACATTTTTATATTCAGACTTACGTCATTCGCATCTTCCTAAGGAATTGACACTTAACACTGTGTGAGCCTACGTTTAAGGGACTATCAAAGAGTGTTCCAAGTTGGAACACCTGCATGCCAGAGAGTGAACCAAACTGATCAGCGGCTAGGGGTACATTCTTCCTTTTGGAAAAAGATGCAGAGCTGGTGCCCGGGTGGCTCTGAACAGTACCTCTGCCTCCAGCTTCACTGTTCTCCACAAAGATCAGAGGAGATTGGGGGAGGACAGATTCTTTTTCTGGAAAGTTATTTCGATTCATAAATGTTTAAAAGGCAACATAAAAAAGGGGATATTTTTTCACATGATTACAATAATTGTTCTTAAAGCAATGTAAGAGGATTAGATTAGATGCCCTTTTAGTTCAATGGGTCTGTGATCAATCCTAGAACCACCCTGCGCTGCAGTTATGCTATACAGAACTTCAAATATTTTGGGGGGGCTATGACCAAGGTAAGTATTTAATAGAATTATAAATCAGGATTGGAGAGCTTCACCTTCCTTAAGTAAATGCACGTAACTGAAATATTGAAAGACTGCTCCATCTAACAAAGAATCGCATCTTTGAGGAGCGTCGTGATGGCCAGGCTCTAAGAGCTCACATTCTAGTCTAAGGAAACAAGACCACTGCTCAAAATCAAGGGAAAGGTCGGTAGGAGTGCAAAACCATAATCCTTGGGAGATTCAGAGACTGAAAACAGCCGCAGCCCATCAGAGACGCTGGATCAATGGAACTCAAGTGACAAATGTGGCTGCTGCGCCGAAGGGTGTCACATACAGAGCAGTGAAAGGTAACCGAAGCAGCCTGTGGGCCCAGGCCTGGGTGGGTGACAGCTCACAGCCTTGTGCACAGGCCTGGGATTGGAGCATCAGCCCGTCACCAGCTCCTCCTCCGCTTCTTCCAGTCCCTCGGCGCAAACCTCTTCCCTGCATGAGTGTCTGATTCTGCTCGTCTTCTTTAAGAGGCGTTCCGTCACACCATGTGAGGTTGCAAAAGCTTATTGTTTTTTCTCGGGGGAAGACTATTAATTGTGGGAAAATGTCCAGCTAATAATAACGTCCGTTATACCCACTAAACAACAGAGGGGCATCTTAGATGGCTGGGACGTCTCCTCCTATTTTATGTTAAATTCGAAGAGAAAACATTCCTGAATTACACTTTCAAGGAAGCCTTTCCTTCTGCTGAAATAAGTGGTTAGTGGCAGTGCTGTTATCCGGCTGTGCTGCTGATAAAAGCAGATTCTGTGAGTGAAGGTTAGAGGATCTCTGGTGTCTGTCCCCTGTGGACACTGCCTGACTCACATTCTCATTATCGTTAGCCTGAATTAAGAGCCTCTGAAATGATCTTCCTGTGTCTGCCAGGGCAGAGGCATATTTGTGTTTTGTTTTTTTCGTTTTTGTTTTTGGTGACACGGGCCACACTGGCAATCTGGCAAAGCCTACGGCCCCCTTCTCAAAATAAAATTTTAAAATGCACAATATCAAATATATAGAACTGCAAAGACAACAGACTTCATACAACTGAAATGACTGAAATATTAAAAACGGATATGTGATCTAGTAATACGCTTCTTTATTAGTTTAGGAGAGAGGAAATATTTTCCAAAAGCTCGTTAGCAGACTTGCCCTCACATCTCCTAGTGGCAAGTGGCAGACTACTAGTTTTCTTGCAAAATCCATTCTGTCTCTGCTCTGGGTCATATGGCCACCCAGCTAGAGACTATTTTCTGTTCTCCCTTGCAACTAGCTATGGCAATGTGACCATGCTATCGCCAATATAAACTTCAGTGGAATATGAGCACAAGAATGTATGTATGTATGTGGATGTGTATTTGCTTAATTTTTTTTTTTAAATACAGAACAGATTAACCATAAACTAACAAAAATAGTTACCGACCTATTAGAGTGAAGTAGGTATGGAATAGAAGAGACAGGGAAAGGTTACGACTTTCCTAAATGTACCTTGTTAAATTGTTTTGACTTCTGAACCATGTACATATTTTATATGTAATTATATTGATGGATTTTGGAATTAGGGTTCTCTGTGGGAGAAGAAAGGCACAGATCTGGAATGAGGGAATAAAAGAATCTTGAGGTGCTGGATTAAACTGGAGGTATCATTATGAACTCATTTACACACACACACACACGTGCGCACACACACGTACACACAATTATGGCTCTATATACTGAAAGGGTATAGATGGAGTGACATCTCAGTAACAATGGGCACACCTAATTTCCAGCTCTTGATTTCTAGATACCATTTTTCACTACAAGGAATCAGGGCTCCATGAAGAAATGATGGAACGCAGGGATAATATATCTTGCTGTGCCAGAAAACAAGGCAGTGGTAAAAAAAAAAAAAAAAAGCAACTAATGGGAACATGTCAAAGAACATTGGCCAAATGTGAGACAATTTAAACCTCAAAAATATTACTAGTGGCAGTGGATTAAAATATTATCTTATTCTGTTTAAGTGGCTGTAACAAATGGCCACAAACTGGGTAGCTTACAAACAGTAGGATTTTATTTCTCACAGTTCCGGAGTCTAGAAATCCATTATCATGGATTGAGTTTTGGTGAAGTCCTTCCTCCTGGTTCAGAGCCGGTGTCTTCTCTATTCTCCTGTGGTGGAAGGGATCTTTCTGCAGCCTCTTTTCTAAGGCACTAATCCCATTCATGAGGGCTACACCTTCATGACTTAAGAACCCAAAGCCCCTACCTCCTGATACCATCATCTTTAGGGGTTAAGATTTCAACATATGAATTTTGGGGAGACACATACATTCAGAATATAGCATACGTTAAATTAAAAAAGATAATATGAGCCCATAGTGATACTAAAAATGGTGGGAATGGCTGAAGGAAAGCTCTTCTTTACAGAAGAGTGCAGCTAATGAATGTGAAGGAATGACAGAAACACCATCATTTTGCAACCACTAATTTGGTAAAGTCAGGCAAGGATAAGTGGTCAATGCTAAAACCACTGGCTGAAAAGGTGGCTGGGGAACAAGATGTTATAAAGTTTCAAATTACTACTCTCCAGATTACTTTCTGGATTACAAATGGAAAAATGTACCTTTACCACCATCTTACCCACATGATCAAACATAAGCTCATCAGTAACTGGGCAAACTGACTTTACATTGCCTCCAGATATGATACACTGAAGACATAACCATCTGTGAAGCATTCATGCCCAAAATGATTAACCTGCATCTAATCATGGTAGAAAAAAATCGGATAAATCTATATTGTAGACTATTCTACAAAACAACTGGCCTGGACACTTCAAAAATACCATGTCATAAAAGAGAAAAAACGGGGAGTAACTGGTTTTTGATTAACAGACTAAAGAAACATGACAACAGCGACAATAACAAAAAAGTAACATCACAACAAAATGCAATGCATGACCCTTGATTGTATCTTGGATTGATGACAGAAGTTATAAAACATTATTTAATTGGAACAATTATTATAATTTGACTACAGAGTTGATGTTATGTGATATTAATGCTGAGTTTCTTGAGTATAATTTTATAATTATGTCTGGCAGAAGGCTTTGTTTAGTTGATATACGCTGCAGTATTTAGGGTTCATAAAGTATCAGGTGTCGCAATGTCAGTAACTTACTTTCAAATGATTCAGCAAAAAAAAAAAATCATCGAAAAAGGGAGAGGGAGTGGGGTAGTGTGTATGCCAGAAAAAGACAAATAAAGTAAATGTGGCAGAATGTTAATAATTGGTGAATGTAGGTTGATGGTATACAAGTGCTTATTTTTTTTCCCAATTTATTATGTAGGTTTGAAAATTTTCAAAATTTAAAAAAAGGAGAAGAGGTTCAACATAGAGGAAGCTCAACATAGCCCTTCTGTTGTCAATGAGGTTTACAAGGTGAATGGGAAAACAAAAGCAAAAGCAAACAAACACAAGTGCTGAAAGGGTTAGGAATAGCTCAGCTCATCTGTCTTTCCTTGGGTAGCACTACTCTGAGCACTAGACCCTCTGGTTGGGTCAATTCTACAACTTTTTGAGAACTATGTTCTACTTTATACCTATTGCCTGTATTATATATAAAAGTAAAACCACAAAACCAACAAAAGTTATAGAGGACATTTTGGGGACTTCAGGGAAATTTGAAGATAGACTATATATTAGATAACATTATTGTACCAAAGATAATCTTATTTATGGTAATGATATTATAGCTATGTAGGAGAATGTTCATGTTTGTAGGAAAGAAATGCTGAAATATGATATCTGACATTTACTCTCAAATGATTCAGAGGTGAGGGGAAGTGTGTGTGTGTGTGTTTAGAGAAAAAATATGGTAATTGTTATACTTGAGATTATTAGATTAAGGGTGTTGGGGAGGGATACCTGGGTGGCTCAGTCAGTTAAGCGTCTGCCTTTAGTGTGGGTTTTGATCCTGGGGTCCTGGGATCGAGTCCTGAGTAGGGCTCCCGGCTTGGCAGGGAGCCTGCTTCTCCCTCTGTCCCTAACCCTGCTTGTGCTTGCTCTCTATTTCTCTCTCTCTCTGACAAATAAATAAATAAAATCTTTAAAGAAAAAAAAAAAGAGGGGCACCTGGGTGGCTCAGTTGGTTAAATAACTCCCTTCGGCTCAGGTCATGATCCTGGAGTCCCAGGATTAAGTCCCATATCAGGCTCCCAGCTCTGCGGTGAGTCTGCTTCTCCCTGTGACCTTCTCCCCTTTCATGCTTGCTCTCTCTCTCTCTCAAATAAATAAAATATTAAAAAAAAAGAAAAAGAAAAAGAAAGGTATAGGGGAATTTACTGTGCTATTCATATATGTGTTGTGTAGGTTAAACAGTTTTCAAAATTAGCAGTTGGAGTAAAGTTTCCACATTTCCTCTAATTGTCCTTGGGTAATTGGTTTGGCTTTCTTTTTTTTATTTTAAGATTTTATTTATTTGTTTAGTTATTTATTTATTTGAGAGAAGGGGAAAAGGACAGAGGGGGAGGGAGAGAGACAAATGAACTCCACACTGAGTGCGGAGCCTGATGTGAGGCTCAATCTCATAACCCTGACGTGAAACCAAGAGTGGGATGCTTAACTGACCAGGCCCCCAGTTTGGCTTTCTTTTAATTTTAAACTTGTTATATCTTCCCTCTTGACTCCTTTCACCCTAACAAAAGAATATATAAATGAATGACCCATGTATGTTTCCACACAGAAAAGTCTTCTCCCGTAGGACAGTTACTGCTTCAGGATAGAAATGAACAAGGACAGTATGAGACAGTAGAAAAGTATGGGCTTTAGAGTAGGACCAGGTTCAAATCTTAGTTCCAAAAATGATTAGTTGTGTGACCCTGGAAAAGCTGTATTTGACCACATATATAGTAGTTTTTTAATGACTGGTAGAGATTTGGGAGGAGGTAGTAGTATTTAGTATTAATTAACAATAGTATTTAGTATTATTTTAAGGAGACTAGTTGAAGACAACAGATTATCTCGATATTTCCATTATGTAATCATGATAAAATCTGCCCTATGTGTGTGTGTGTGTTTAATTTCCTTTTTTTTTTTTTTTAAAGAGAAAGAGCACAAGCAGGAAGGGCAGGGAGAGGGAGAAAGAATCCCGTGTGACTCTGCACCAAGCCTGGAGCCCAAAGTAGGGCTCGATTCCACGCCAAGATCATAATCATTACCCCAGCCAAAACCGAGAGCCGGACCCTCAACTGAACGCAACACCTAGACAGCCCAAAACCTTCCCCTTTTAAACTAATTAAAAAGGACACTTGGGACACTTGGATGGCTCACTTGGTTAAACATCCAACTCTTGGTTTTGGCTCAGGTGGTGATCTCAGGGCCGGGGGCTCAAGCCCCACATGGGGCTCCTTGCTCAGCACTGAGTCTGCTTTTCTTTCTCCCTCCCACCCTCCCTCCCCCGGTCCCTTTCCCTTCCTCTGCTCGTGCTCGCTTTCTCTGTCAAATAAATAAATAAAATCTTAAAAAAAAAAAAAAAAGGAATCACAGTGTGATTCCTCAGAGGGAATGTCACAAAGAATAAAAAAGAAATGTTTAATGATATCTATAATGACAAATTAAATGCAGCAAACATTTATTGAGATCCCACTTTATAGGCATTATGCTGAAATGCATAACTCTTGCCATTAGGGAGCTCACCGCTAAATGAGGGAAACCGATAAATACTCATTAAAATATAGGTGGATTGCACAAAGTGCTATAATAGAGGCACAATGTATTACAAGAGTACCGAGAAGAGAGTTAGCAGCTTGTTCTCACAAGGATTACCAGGAAGTGCTTCATAGAGCAGATAATACAAAGGCTAAGAACTGAAGGACATGTAAGATTTCATCAGGTATAAAGGGAAGCAGGTAATTCCAAGTAAATGAAATGGTTTTAGCAAAAGTACAAAGGAATGAAAGATCATGGTGAGTTTGTAAGGAAATAAGTATTTGGTATGGAATGACTAGGTCTTCAGATGTGTTATAAAATATAGATGTGATTGGAAGGAAATTTTATTACTATAAAAAATGAAGTATCTACTATGTGAAAGGCACTGTGGTAGAAGCTTTACAAAGATGGAACAATTTAGTATTCAACGCAACCCCATGAAGTATATTATTCTCCAGGTCCCACCCCCAAGAGATTCTGATTGAGTAGGTGGGGAGGATAAGGGAGATAAAGAACATGCATTTTAAACAAGCACTCTAGGTGATTGTGATACAACAGATTCATGAATGACACTGAGAGATACTGACTGAGAGAAAAGAATGAATTTGCATGAAGGCAGGTTGCATACATTTAAAAATTTTATTCTTCCCAACCCATGCCATACCTTACATCAACCTATGACAAACAGACATTATTATTCTCCTTTTATAGACAGTTAAATTGAGGCATAGAAAGGCTAAATAACTTGTTTAAGGTTGCCCAGCTAAAATGCGATAGTGCTGGGACTAATGAATTTAAACGTGGACTACATATCTCTATCTAGAAGCCCTAATATAAATTCAGGTTCAATATACTTCATTTTCTCTACTTAGCCTTTGCTCTAAACACAAACACATTTATTCCTGCTCTGATATACTCAATCTCCATGAATAGCACCACCACCTACCCATTTATCCATGCTAGAATTCTCCCTCGCCTGCTGAATCTAATAAATTGCCTTATCCTGTCAATTTCACCTTTTTTTAAAGAGTTTATTTATTTATTTGACAGATAAAGAGAGAGAGAGATCACAAGTAGGCAGAGAGGCAGGCAGAGAGAGAGGGGGAAGCAGGTTTCCTGCTGAGCAAGAGAGCCCGACTCGGGGCTTAATCCCAGGACCCTGAGATCATGACCTGAGCTGAAGGCAGAGGCTTTCACCCACCAAGCCACCCAGGTGCCCCTCAATTTTACCTTCTTAATAGTTTTCAATAGTCTCATTTCTACCCACACTACTACTGACTTAACAATAACAGCTTCATTTATTGAGTGCATCTCAATAAATGCACATCTAGCACATCTAGCACAGTACATTACATCTAGCACAGTACCTTAATCCTTAGACCAACTCTGTGAGGTATGCAGTGTTACTGTCTCCATTTTATCAATGAAGACTCCATGGCTTTGATTCTATGTCCTTTTGCCTCTATATAGGTGAGCTCCAGATCGACACCTCGGTTTTTTCTCTATCTTTCCCAGCTCTTATTGCTCCAACTAGAAACTCTAGTCTTCTAGAATACCTCCTCTTGCTTATCCTACTGACAAAACTTTAAGATACAAACTAAACTTATGGCAACTCTTTCCCATCTTCCTATTATCATAAATGGTACCTCCTCGGTTTTATAGGATTTTTAGGTTTTTTTTTTAAGTTTCAGTTGCATAGTGTTTAAGCTTAAAGTTCATAAGAGGAATCATGATGTAGTAGGAAGGAATGGGAAATAAAGTTAGAATGTGACCTGGGCTTGCTATTTGATTTCACATTTTTTTAGCTCTGTGTCTATGCAAGTTATCTAACTTCTCTGTTCTTAATTTTCCTTAAATAAAGGATGAGGTTAATAGTAATATTAATTCATACAGTCCTGTGTTGGAAAAGTACACTATATAGTATTCAATCCGTTTTTGAGGAGGAAAAAAACCTCTTCAATGTGGCACATTCATAAATTAGTACTCCAGTATAGTTTACGGCCATAATCTGGATAATCTTTGTCAGACATATCAGTCTCCTGCATAAATATCTCAAGTGGCTAAGCCTTGTCCATTGAATCGATGTAAACTCAACACTGCAGACATTCTGTCAACCATACTGCTGCCTCCATCTTACAACTCTCTGGCTTCACTCTAGAAAGTAATCCAATGGAGTCATTTGGTTCACAAGCATTAGGAACTTTTTTATTCCTCAGCCTTCTCTCATTCGGCCCCTTCTGGATCTCAATGCCCTCCCATTCCTTTAACCAATCCGGGTATATTCCTTTCTTTAAGATTAAACAACTAGATGTCTGGACCAAAGTGATGAGTGCATGTGGTTCAAAACCAAGGCATGAACAGAGAGCATGTGCTGGAATTCTCTTTTTCTGTGGAACCCAGTTATGTAGATATGACTGTTTAGTATGCAGATTATGTAGGTGTGATTGTTTATAATGTGATAAACTATAAGACTTGAGAAAAGTTTCCTTAAACAAAATGCCTACAAATGCTGGATAAAAATAAACATCCCTTGAAATGCTTAGCTGAGCTTGCAAAGGGAAGGGAAATTCCCAGAGGCCAAAGTCAAGAGATGAAAATCAGAATGGTCAACTGACACTGAAGTAACAGCATTTGCTGTTCTGAGTCTTTTTTTTGTTGTTAATTTTTTATGAGAAATTTTATCATTGGCAGTGTATGTCACATAGAATGTGATACTCTAGAAAAGAGAAGTATAAAATCATTTTGTTTACAAATTATATACATTTGGAGTTATACTATTCATATGCTAAGATTTTCAACATTCAACTATTTTTTCATTTACCTACAGAGGTTTGTTTCAGGGGTACAGGCTGTGATTCATCAGTCTTACACAAAACCCAATGCTCACCACAACACACACCCTCCCCAATGTCCATCACCCCTCCACCCCATCCTTCCCACCCCCCTTCACTCCCGCACCCCTCAGTTTGTTTCCTGAGATTAAGAGTCTCTTATGGTTGGTCTCCCTCTCTGATTTTGTCTTGTTTCATTTTTTCTTCTATTCCCCTCTGATCCTCTGCCTTGTTTCTTAAATTCTGCTTATCAGTGAGATCATATGATAATTGTTTTCTCTGACTGACTTATTTCACTTAGCATAACACACTCTAGTTCACCCACATCATTGCAAATGGCAAGATTTCATATTTTTTGATGGCCGTGTAATATTCCATTGTGTGTGTGTTTGTGTATGTGTGTGTGTATATATATGTATGTACACACCACATCTTCTTTTCTCATTCATCTCTTGATGGACATCTGGACTCTTTGTGTAGTTTGGCTGTTGTGCACACTGCTGCTATAAACACTGGGGTGCAGGTGCCCCTTTGGATCACTACACTTGTACCTTTGTGGGTAAATACCCAGTAGTGCAATTGCTGGGTCGTAGGGTAGCTCTATTTTCAACTTTTTGAGGAACATTCATACTGTTTTCCAGAGTGGCTGCACCAGCTTGCATTCCCACCAACAGTGTAGGAGGGTTCCCCTTTCTCCTCATCCTCACCAACATCTGTCATTCCCTGACTTGTTAATTTAAGAGACACTGATACTAGGAGATAAGACTTGAGCAAGGTGGGACATTGGAACTGTGACACCCCTCCCAAATGTGCAGAGTGCCCTTCTTAAATCCATCTTCAATACAAGAATTGACCAAAAAAATCCAGGAAAAGGACAAAGAAACCTCTTTGCCTCAGCCAGCTGGGGCTCTGTATTGGGGAAAAATGTGTCCCCTGAGAATTTATAATCACAAACTTGTCTACACATCACATTGGGGTTCAAATTTACACTATTAGCCTGATCTGGGAAGCTCCCAGTGAGGAAATTAACTAATAGTTGTCCCAGATTGAGAGTAATGGCGGATGCCAGGAAGAAACAAATATAAGTCTTTGACAGGGCAAATGTCAAAAAGGACATAGACCATTCTGGATTCCCACAGATAAAAAGTTACTGTCAATTAAAATTAATAAATGAGAATCTTTTCAGACAAACAAAAATAGAGAGAGTTTATCAGCAGGTCCTCACTAAAGGAATCTGCAAGGATATCAATTAAAAAAAAAGAAATTGATCTATAATGGATCCAAATTGTAAGAAGCGATAAGCAAGGAAACTGGTATACATGTGGGTAAATATAAGCAAACATTGATTATAATGATTAAAAAACAAAGTATCTTAATTAAGTAAGAAAATATCTACTTTTAAAGGAACTAAATTATTGGGTAACAATAATGTGTAAGATGGAAAGGAAATGATGAGAGGAAAGTATACTGAAGTAAAGATAAAAATTAATTTTATAGTGCTCTTAAATCAGCGTGAAGTAGGACAGTGCCCCACAGTTTCCCCTAGATTTTGTTTCATCTCATCTTAATCCCCTCTTTCAACATTCAGTTAATAAATTGGCCTTTGTTTTTTAGGCATGCTGTAGTAATCAGTGACACACGTCTGGGTGTCTGACGTGTTACTGAGCTGCTGGGTGCGAAGGAAGAAATGCTGGTGAGTAGGCAGCGGCGTGTGTGTGTGTGTGTGTGTGTGTTCGAGGGTGGGTTGGGATGGGGATGTCAGGAAGTCTGCTGTTGCCGGATTTGTTCAACGTTGGTTTAAATTTTTTTTAACCTGTCTTTGTGTCCAATGAGATTCGTGTTCATCCTGTGAAAACATGCAATTTGAGTACTGTGTTTTTTTGTGTTAGCCAGGGAGGATTGAAAACCTATAGCATGATTAATATATGTTTTTCATTTGAAATCTTATGGCTGCATTAAATTTATTGCTCCTAAAAAAAAAAATTAATTTTATAATTTAAGATTTTATTAGGATGAACTACATGAAATTCCTAAATTCAACTCTTTATCAGATATTGTCAATCTCATGTGGTTCAACCTAACATATTACAATTTTAAAGATAACTACTAAACAAATAGAAATAAATTGCACAGTTTTCAAAAGAAGTGACAAAAGTGGAATAAAACCTCAATACCAAAAAAAGTAGA
>CM053613.1:47108079-47119269 GCA_028646535.1 Procyon lotor
TCTTTCTACTATACGCTTCCTTAAAAGGCCCATGGGAGTGGGGCACCTCTCTGGCCCAGTCAGCAGAGCATATGACTCCTGATCCCAGGGTTGTGAGTTCAAGCTCCACATTGGGCATAGAGTTTACTTTAAGGGTGGGGGGTGGGGAAGGCCCATGGAAGTAAGATCCTCACAGACCTGACTCCCAACCTAGAGGTCCTGTTTAGTGCCGTTTCTGCAACCAGCCAATTGACAGATACAGGATCTTTCTAGATCTCAGCTCAAAAAGCCTATTTAGCCAGGAGGGTATTTGATAAAATTCAGATTCTCTGTTGATGCAATCGACTTTTTTTTTTAAGTGAAATGTAAAGTTAGACATCTCCAGTGGGTGTTGGACTAGGTGTGGGTGTAATCAGTGTTCCTAAGCAAGTTGTCTCCACATTAGAGAGGACTTAGTACAAACTTCACAGAGACAGAAGTATCTGGCAGTGAGATCATTAAACTTTGTATAGAACCTGCTAATAAACAGCTCCTATTTCTGAATCTGTTCTACATGGTCATTGCTGGCAACGTACAGACCTTGGGAGAGAAGCTGTTTTTCCACATGACACTACACTTACTCCCATGTCTTCATCATTAAGCCATTTGATTTGATTTGTAGGTAGCACAGCCCTCACTCTGCCCACACTTAATTTCTTCTAGCTTGAGTGGTTCCTAAGACAAGAATTCTACCAAATGCTTTCTGTGCACTCTATAATTCTCTTTGCAGGAGTCAATCGTGTCAAAGCCAAATATAAAGTCCTTTTGGAAACCTGAATCCCAGGGCTGGCTTTTGTAGGCATGCCACGGTGCTGCTAAGTTTCCTCTGGATTCATAGACTCATTCACTCTTTCCCCACCTGGTACGTGCCTGTAGCTGTGCTGGGGATAACCACACACGTGTTCTTACTGTGCAGGGACTCAGATTAGTTGGAAGAGACAGACTTGTAAACATATAGTGATGGTACTGACCTTGCAAATAGCCACGAATCTACCTAGAGAGCAGTTTTGGCTCAGAATAATTTTAACATTTATCATTTATTTTTTAATTGGTTTTTTTTTTTTTACATGAAAATGCATATTTCTGGCTCTTCTGGAAGAACCAGAAGATCTGATACCACCAGGCCCACACTTAGAAACCACTGAGCAGAGCTGAAAAGCAAATACCTTCTCACCCTGACTGAAGAGAATGGAAGTCTCTATTACCTTCTGGCAGGCCACCTGACTCCTTCCCCCCCCCCTCCCCGGCTTTTTTTAAGATTTTATTTATTTATTTGACACAGAGAGGCACAGTGAGAGAGACAGAGAGAAAGAACACATGCAAGGGGAGTGGGGGAGGGAGAAGCAGGCTTCCCGAGGAGCAGGGAGCTCATTGTAGAGCTTGATCCCAGGACCCTGGGATCATGACCTGAGCTGAAGGCAGATGCCCAATGACTAAGCCACCCAGGTGCCCCCTGCCTACCTTTCTTTAAAAAAGGTTTCCATTTGTGAACCTGCAACAAATAAATATGCTTCAAGAACATACAGAAGGCTGTCAGAACACAGAGGCAATGCACCAAGCCCACAGGAGACACAAGATACGTTCTAGAATGAGGCTCAGTCCTGATGAATGAGAAGGAGCTACAGAAGACCCTCTGAGGAATGTATTCCAGGGCTCAGCAGGCCCAAAGGTATGAGACAAGACAGTATGGTGAGCGTTGGGCATAACTACAGGAATTCTCTATTGCCAGAGAAGTACACAGAATGTGTGGCATAGACAGCATGAGGCTGGAGATGAGAGGCATGAAGAGCCTTCAAGAACAGGACTTTAGGGGCGCCTGGGTGGCTCAGTGGGCTAAAGCCTCTGCCTTTGGCTCAGGTCGTGATCTCGGGGTCCTGGGATCGAGCCCCACGTCAGGCTCTCTGCTCAGCAGGGAGCCTGCTTCCTCCTCTGTCTCTGCTGCCTCTCTGCTACTTGCGATCTCACTCTCTATCAAATAAATAAATAAAATCTTTAAAAAAAAAAAAAGAACAAGACTTTAGACTTAATCCCGGGACCAGCAGTGGACCATTTCAAAGGGACTAAGCAGGGCAATGGCCTGAGCAGATCTGGGCTTTAGAAAGATCACTCTGTTGCCTGTATGAAGAATGGAGTAAAGAGAACAAGATTTGAGGCAAGATCTTTGAGAGGCTAATGCCACATTTTAGGAGATGATGGTGGTCTGCACTTGGATAGAAACCGAGTATGAGAAGAGGGCTGAGTCAAGAAACATTTAAGGAAGCAGAAACTAAAGGACCCGATGGCGATGTTTATCTGAGGGGTGCCAGAGTCCAGTGCGACACACAGGCTTCTGGCTTCGACTGCTGGGTACACAGGAGACCACGTACACGGAACAACAGACCCGTTACAGAAACCATATTGGACTAAGAATCAGGAGGCCTGGGTTCCAGCCTTGGCGTTACCATGAATTTGGTCTCATGTTCCACAGTATCTGATAATTCAGGGTTTCCAAAAGAATTTAAAAGGCTGAGTCCAATCTCTTATGAGACTTGAATTCCTTTGCAAGAAACTTGTCAGGAGCCTGTTTAGCCTCTGCTAAACACACCAAGCATGGACAATTTCTCTCCTAGTGCGGCCTAAAAACTCATCTTGATAGTATGCCAAAGTCTGCCCCTTGGTTTATCTCTACCTTTGATGGGAAAAAAGACTCTATTTTGGGTGTTAAACCCTAGCCTAAAAACTCATCTTGATAGTATGCCAAAATCTGCCCCTTGGTTTATCTCTACCTTTGGTGGGGAAAAAAGACTCTATTTTGGGTGTTAAACCCTAGGCTAAAGTTGTGGCATTTCCCCTGAGGAGAAAAACATTACCTCAAAACCTCAGTTTCCCCACCTTTGAAGTGGGGGATGACCTAGAAGGGTTTTTTACAGCAGGGGTACCATAGCTGATAAGGATGGAGCATAGCCTTCACTCAGAAGGCTTTCTACAGCTAGTGCGCGAGGGGCTCGGCGGGCAGCCGTGGGTCTCGAGGTCTTCCTGCTCCGACCCAGCCATCCTCCCACAGTGCTCTCGTGAGAACATGGTAGGATTCGGCCTAGCCTAGCTTCGCTGCATCACCAGGGCAGGCGCTTTTTCACGCTATCTTGTTGATCCATGAGAGCTCGCCGATGTCACATTCCTGAGGTACACGAAACAAGCGAGCACACTAGGAAAGTAAGCTAGCTCCTTGAAAAGCTCTCTGCCCTCAGTGCCGCTCTAGCAGGGCTGACGTTCCGGAGCCAGACCGCCCGCGTCCAAACCCCAGCGCTGTCATCTACTAGCTGTGCGACTGAGGCCAAATTACTTAATTCTCTAACTCCAACTGCCCTGCTTATAAAACAAAGATAACAGTACCTACTTCCTAGGGTAGCTGTGAGGCTTAAACGAGTTAATTCATGGAAAAGGCTCACGTCGCTGCTGGGGACAAATCAGGTGCATTAAACCCAAAGCCAAACAACGCTTGGATTCAAATTCCAGCACCACCTGAGTCATTCTATAATCCTGCTATTATTTTTATAAGCTTTCCAAGTACCACATAGGACCGAGACTGGCTGCAGATTCAGAATCCACCAAGCATTATTTGATTAAACCCATTCAACAACACTTAAGGTATGATTATCTCTATTTTATGGCTGAGGAAAGTCAGGTATAGAGAGCTGAAGATTTAAAGGCTTTTCCATATACTTCCCGAGAGGTGGTAGAGCCCCGGCCTTGGGAACCATCTTAGATTTGAACGAAACAGCTTTAGTACTTACTGTGCAGGCTTCCTCCCCGACTTCTCACTCTGAGGTCTCCGGAAGACTCAGTTGGCTCTAGCAAGGGTTACATGGCAGGTCAGGTAGCACAGGTCCCCACACGGTTAACGTCTCTGGAACATTTACTGTTCCCACAGCCCAGCTACACCTTGAACGCACACGCAGCTCCAACAGTGGAGTCACCAAAGTTATAGTGGGAAAGACCTTTATTTCTTATGCTGGATCACTCTTTTCCATAATCCTTGTTTCTCCTAAAATATGACCCTCATGTATTACTTTGGTTCTACGGGTAATGACAGGCAAGATCAAGAATCTCCCTCAGGGATGAAAATGATTCATTCTCCAGCTATTCATCCAGTCCTTGGCGCAGCTACTGCCTGCGTTAGGGAAAGAGCTTCTTGGCAAGATTGTGATGTCTAAGGCCATTCAGGAACTATCGGCGCTGAGAAAGTACAGCTGTGAAAGGAGTGGGCCCTGGCAAACAAGCTGTTGATTAAAGAAACAAGATTATGCTCCAGTAAGCCATTCTTTAGAGGTGGCTACAAAACTGGATCTTTGTTTCACACTTGAGGAATGTACCCATGTGATATAAATATTGAACCTATAGCCACATACTTTTTTTAAGGACCAGGAACTAGAACAGCTAGGTGTTTTCTCAACTTTATTGAGGGGGGAGGGTTTGTCAGGGAAGGAGGAGGTGCAGACTTGAATGTTTCTGGTCTTTTAATGCAAAATAATTTATTGTGTGTTTGATACCAGATGAGACTATACGGGTCCCGGTGCTCATGCCCACACGCCATCTCGGGGTGAAGTGCTCTAGGCTTCCAGCTCCCCCTGCTACCTAAGAAGGCCTTCCCGGCCTTGGCTCCACAGACTGCTGGTGACTCAGCGCCTTGCGGGTTTGGGCATTATGTAAACTTTCACAGACTTGCTGAAGGGGATGGTGCCCTCGATGCTGGTTTCCACCTGGGGTGACACCTCACCACCCTCGATCCACGGGGATTTCGGAATGCGGGAACTGGAGTTGTAGGCCAGCAGCAGCCTGACTTCCACCTGGCATGGTTCTGGAAAAAAAGATAAGAGAAATCCTCTATGACCGGGCAACTGCTAGGAATTGGGATGAAATATCAAGTAAAAACAACGTCAAAGATGGAAGCAGTAAGGTTTCTAAGCATTTCTCCATCTGTCTTCATCCCTTCCCCCTCACCAAACAGATACCTTCCCAGCCTGAATCCTGTGAGGCCGGGCCTGAGCCTGCAGATGGGCGGCTTCTCTGCCACCTCCTCCTCCGGTCCCCGTGGGCTCCCTGCAGCTCAGATCCACGGCTCATCAGAGACGACTAAAAACTCTGCCTCAGAGGCATTCTGGCCTCCAGAGAGGGCCCCATGGGCCTGCACAGGGCTGTTTCTCATGGCCACATAACCATGCTCTTCCTGTGTGACTGAGCGTGGGCACCAGGGCTGCAAATACCATAGACTCTACCATCTTAGTGGAGAAGCAACCGTGATTACGATATAGTTCTAACAAAAAATCTCATCAGGGAATAGGAACACATTTCAGGGACCTAACATCACGTCACTAAACCTTTCTTTCTTTCATGCATGTGGCAGACCCGAGTGAGCAAGTAAGCCCTCTCTCGAGTTGCTATTTGTGGGGAACAGAGACAGTTACAAATGGAGCACAGCTCCATTTATCTAATCAAATCTGTGAGAACAGTGAGGAGGGAGCCCAGAAAGGCTTTTTTTATTTATTTTTTAAATCAATTTCTTTTTTTTTTTTTTTAAGATTTTATTTATTTATTGTCAGAGCGCACAAGCAGGGGGAGCGGCAATCAGAAGGAGAAGTGGGCTCCCTGCTCTGCGGAACTTGATCCCAGGATGCTGGGATCATGACCTGGGCCGAAGGCAGATGCTTAACCGACTGAGCCCCCCAGACCTCCTCCAGGAAGGCTTTAGAATAGAGCACTGCTCTGTGCCAAGCACGCAACCCCAAGAGTTCTTACCCTGCCACAAGACCACAAGACTGTCACAACCCCCGTAAAAGTCCCAAGGCTCTGAAAGGTTCTAAGTGAATGTGCAAATCCACACCAGTGACAGAATTTAAACCCACTTCATACACTGAAGCGGTTAATTTTTTCTGTTAACCACGTGGCTTCGACAAAGGATGAGGAGAGAATTTCAGAAGAGCCTAAGGGCAAGTGCAAAGGGCGAGGAACAGAGTAAGCTTGGGATATCCTCTTAAATTTCATGTGACTGGAGCAAAATGTGCAAGTGTTAAAGATTAGCCCCGTGCTAATAAGTACAGAGGACAGAAGTGAGAGTAGATGGATCTAAATGAATAAGGGCAGCAGTCCCAGGACATCTCAATGCCTCCCCAGACCTCTTCCTAGTCACTTCTAGACTTTTCTG
Source organism: Procyon lotor (assembly GCA_028646535.1). Taxonomy (NCBI): domain Eukaryota; kingdom Metazoa; phylum Chordata; class Mammalia; order Carnivora; family Procyonidae; genus Procyon; species Procyon lotor. The sequence continues at coordinate 47,114,279 of CM053613.1, forward strand.
TAGGGAGAAAGACAGAGACTGAATTGCTGTCCTCCAGGAAGGGGAAGGTTCCCATGAAGCCAGAGCAACCCAGCCGGCCCGAGAGCGGCCTCGGCACCACCATTTGCCAGCCACGTGGTACGAACACAACCGTGTAACACGGGGAGTATCCGTGGTGAAACCAGTGCCGCTCTCCGGTACCAGGCTGCAGGGGCGGCTCTCTCACTACGCTCCTCTCCTCTGTCCCAGAGGGCTGTTGCCAACCCAATCACAACCCAGCCCCAACTCTCACAGCGCTTTCAGCCAAATCCTAGCGAGGTCAGAGGACTCAGCCCAACCGTCCGTTATGCCCTCCCTGCATGTAGAAAGAATGGCAGTTCAAGCCACTGCCATCAGAGGAAAGGAGAGGGGAGAGAAAACAAGAGACAGTGAGAAAAAAAGATAAAAGATTATGTGGGACAAGTCATGCAACCTATTCATCATGCCTGGAAGAATAATAGCTCTCTTCTGAGGTATATACCTTGCTTCTATCTTACAGGTAAAGAAAAACAGGCAGAGAGGTAAAGCCACTTTCTCGGGATGACACAGCAAGGGAACCAGGTCAGTGTGACTCAGAGCTTCTGACACGGCAGTAGCCTGCCTCTCCGAGGAGGGGCCCCTGGTGGGGAGCTGCTGAAGGACTGCACAGCGGAAATGCCCCCCAGCACTGGACCCCATCCCCTCCTGAATTAGGACAAAGACGGCACAGAGCATTCAGAATGAGAACACATTTCACTTTAGTGTCTCAGGTCTGAAAGGAACGTGATATGATGAAAACACAAGGGATTTGGGAGTTAGGAAATCTGAGTGCCAGCCTCAGTGCCCCCGTGATCAACTACATGGGCCTCCACTTATGCATCTATAAAATGAAAAACAGAGGGGCGCCTGGGTGGCTCGGTCAGTTAACAGGTGCTATGCTGAGAAAAGAGAGATTTGTAATAGCAGTCTCTCAGAGGAGGTGATCCTGAACGAATCAGAATTCTTGAGGCTCATGACAGCCTAGATGGTCGCCCTGGCTCAGGCAAGGGCCTGCTGTAGGATCAAGTCCACATCTAGGATCCCTTTATCAGAACAGATTAGAATAAGAAATTCTGTTCCTGTGGTAGTGCAGAACACTCCTGGCCGCAAGGATATAAAATGAGGGATGCTCAGGAAGGCAGATCCTGGGTAAAAGCACTGCTGGATGCTCCATCAACTGTGCCAGGCCCAGGGTCACTGACTAAACCCCCAAAGGGGCTGCCCTGGTATTTAACAGCACTACTTTCTCTTTGTGAAAACCCTATTATGTCATTTATACTCACCTAGCACCCTTGACAGAGGAAAACCAATCAATAATAATGGCGTTAGTTACTCATGTATTTAAAAATTCAGTGAAAGAAAATTCCAGAAGGCATCCACCTATTTCTAAAATAAACCAAATTTGGTGGCATGAAACACTCCAGGAATAATCATGCTTCTGAATCCTCTTTAGTGATTTAGGAAATACCAGTGAGGCCAATTCTCCCCCACGTTTTAGGTTCTAGAGACTGAGTCTCTTTTTCAAGTTTTGAAAACAAACTTTCACACTTGAAATGTAATGTCTCACGTACTTATATTCTCCCATTTTATTAAGAATTTAAAAAAATACATATGTAACCTCCCTATCTTTTCACAAATTATTAAAGTATCACATTAAACCAGTCCAGTGGGAAAGCAGGGCAGTAATAATTGTCACTTTACTTGTTTTAGGGGAATGAACTGAATGGTTCATATGCAAAAACAGAAACGTTTTAATTTGAGGTAAGAATCATAAAACTGCTTAACTTCCAGACAGAGCAAGGCTCAGAACTAACTCCTAGGTGGAGAACTATCATCTTCATTCTGAAAGTGAGGAAACAGTTTCAGAAGACAGAGTGGCTTGTCCGAGGCTATGCAGCAAGGCAGTGGCAGAGACAGGACAAGAAAACAGTGTGCTGGCATCCAGCCGAGGGCTCTTTCCATGAGATTCCATCCTATTATAATCTCCTGTATATCTTCTGACAAAATCTTGTGCCTCAAGCAATCAAAGCAATGCAGCAAATGAGTCTAAATGCAGCGAGTCTGGGCTTTTAAACTCCCTAAGAAATCAAGTACAGTCCTCAGCAGGCCTGACAGAGCCACATATTTTTGCAAAATACAGAAGAATACAGAATGCCTACAGGTAAGAGTGATCCCCGGGAGCATATCTCCTGTCCACCCTGGTCCACTGACCCTTTACCTGTCCAGGCAGTGTGGGAGAGGTACACCTGAGTGATAAGCCGGTGGCGCCCTGGGCCAGGATTCCGGAAGTCGGCTGGCTTCGGATGAATCATCTGAGCCTGGCCATCTGGATATAAGACCTAAGAGGTGGGAGAAATGAGAAGAAGAGACAGAAGAGCTATGAGTTTTCAACAAAACAAAACCTCAAAAAAGGAGGAAAAGAAGACACCAGCCTTCACTAAGAATTGTTCCCGGAGCGGGGGCAACACCATCAACATCTCTGTATTCCCTGCCCCAGCACCAAGCGGCGTTTGGTAAATGGTCCCTGAATTCATGGTGAAGAAGTGACAGGAGTAAAGTGCCTCTGTTAAGTACAGATCTAGGTAAAAACACTAGTCCTGATGTGAGAAGCCTTCCCAGGCACCCCCATCAGGATGACTTTCTCTCTCCTTGGCTGTTCATCATATCATGGGCCAGCACCCACCACCAACCAACAAGTATTAAGGATAATTCTGTAACTGCATTCTCTATACTAGGTTACAAGATGCTAAGAAGCCCTTTCTACTGCTCTTTCTGTCAATGAAGGGTCTGCTCTGCTAAAAAACAAAATTCAACCGAGTAAATGTGAAGATCTAATTGGCTTTATTAAGAGTCCAGCAAGGAGAGAGATGCTCTGAGGAGCTGTACAAAATGGGAAGGACACATTCCTGCAATAGGATGAAACTGTAATTAAGTCTTAGTTTCCTGTCGTGGGGAGTGAATGACTCCAATTTGGACTTTTTTTTTTTTTTTTAAACAGTGGCCAGTTCTCAAATCTCACATGAGGCCAGAGTACTTTCCCCACTTCCCAGGGGAGCCTCACCACTCCTGGTGGGGATACCCTATTGCACCACACAGTATACAAATGAACTAAGCCAACAGACACAGCTTATCTGAGAACCCGAGGACCTCAACTATGGGAATCTACTGGTTAGGACAAAGTAGGGAACTGCACAGGCCTTTCAACTTTGAAATTCTGGAGAAGTCCGGCTCAGCCCACCTGCCCCACAATGAGAGAAGACTCCAACTGCCTCCATGCTGACCTCAAACGTTCTAATTGTTTAAGTTCTTCCTTCCAGTTTATCTCTTAATTCAGGCAAAAAGACCCAGAAGGCAAAATGGTCCCTGACGGTAACCAAAACTACCCGTTCAAGCAATAACAACTGCCCTGAGCCAATAAGAGCCCTCGAGGTTGACTCCAAGACAATGAGCCACTTGACCTTCGCTGCCCACCTGCAAGTACCCACTGACCTTTGCCCCACAATTGCCTCGAAGAAAGTATTTTCAGACCTTTGGAAACTGTCTTTGAGACACTAGTCCACTGTCTTTCCAGGGCTGACCTCACTGAAAGGAATTTTGTCTTGTTTCACCACTGCTCCTTTCCCTGTCTTTGGATTTTGTCACCGGCGAGTGGCCAAACTTGGTTTGTTGGTGACCTTCAGGGTCAGGTGCCCTTGCACCTCTGTCCCCCGGCTACACTAATCACCTTTCACCTGCCCGGAACAGAAGCAGTGCTGGTCTGGGTAGCACCTTCCTCCCATCAGAGCTGTCCCACAAGGGGCAGTGAGTCCCCCCACCTGTAGAAGCAGCAGAACAGTCTGGCCAAGTATGTGGTAGAGCAACTTTGGGGACTTTTCAATACAGTCTAGAATGTGACTCTTAAATAATCTGCCTGCAATTTCATTTATGCTTAGTCACTGAACTTTTCCTCAGGGATAAATGTGAAACAGTAGTTCTCAACTCTAGCTGCACATTAGCATCACATAAGAGTTATTATTATTGGAGTGCTTGGGTGGCTCAGTGGGTTAAAGCCTCTGCCTTCGGCTCTGGTCACAATTTCAAGGTTCTGGGATTAAGCCCTACGGTGGGCTCTCTGCTCAGCAGGGAGCCTGCTTCCCCCCCCAACCCTCTCCCCCCCCCCGCCTCTCTGCCTCCTTGTGATCTCTCTCTCTCTGTCAAATAAATAAAATGTTTAAATAAATAAAGTTATTATTACTATTTTTTTTTTCAGATCACTGGACTTTATTAAGAGGAGTCACAGCTAATTACATAGAAACTACTTGCCTAAGCCAAAATCCATGAGGTTCACATGAACATAGTTAACACAGATAAGGAACAAATGGCATGATCAAAACCATGAAATATAACCTGATGGTGATGAAGGCTGGGGTGAGGTATGCACATTCATTTCAAGCTGTTAAAGAGTTTGTGGGCCACGCAGTGGTCCTTTGCATGCAGGAAGTCAAAGAGCTCCTCCGTGCAATCCTTCTCTGTCTGTGACCTGGAGGATACACGCTGGTCACAGAGCTCTAGCCGCTCCCAAGCCTTTACACATTTCTCCAGCTGCTCGCATTGCTCTCTCACTGTTGTTAGGGGATCCACTAATTCCTCCTCCTCCTCTTCCTCCTCCTTGGGATCTCCGGACCCGGTCAGCATCTTTCGCTCGTCCTCCAGCCCCATGTCCCACTGCGGTTCTGAATTCAACACCTTATTACTATTATTTTTTAAGGATTTACTTATTTGACAGAGAGAGGGAGAGCGAGGGAACATAAGCAGGTGGAGTGGGACAGGGAGGAGCAGGCTCCCTGCTAAGCAGGGAGTGGGATTCGGGGCTCGTTCCCAGGACCCTGGGATCATGACCTGAGCTGAAGGCAGACGCTTAATGACTGAGCCACCCAGGAGTCCCTCACATAAGAGTTCTTAAAAAAAAAAAAAAA
>CM053613.1:47119369-47148054 GCA_028646535.1 Procyon lotor
GTCCCTCACATAAGAGTTCTTAAAAAAAAAAAAAAATACTGGTACTCACGGGCCCTACTCTCAGGATTCTGATTTAACTGGTATAAGCTGAGGCCTGTGCATCATTACTTTTCAATGCTTTTCGAGTAATTCTAAAGTGCAAGTAGGGGAGATAACCACTAATGTGGGGACAACAAAAACAAAAAGAAAAAAAAAACCTGTAATACAACCTCACAGCCAATTCAGAATTAGTTCTTTGTGGGTCTTATGATTTATAAGTCTTATGATTTATAAAGAATTCCTTTAAAAAAGAAAAAAAGGAATTCCTACTGAGAAGCCAGAGGTTTTTTTCCCCTCTCTTGTCACCACAGGCAAATCTTCAGGGCCTGACTCATTCTTCTTTCTTCCAGGAAGCCTTCCCTGCCGGTCCCTGGCTATCTGTCCTCAGACTGTACTTACCGTCAAAGCTTGCATCCCTACTTTTATTCGTAGCCCTTCTGCATAAATACCTCCTCCAGCCCTTATCCTTTGTTCTTACTTATCCTTTCAGACCTCCCCATGCACTGGTGTCTCCACAAAGCCCTTCTTTCCCTCAGCCTCCTACCACACTCTCCAAATTAAATGCTCTCCATCATGTGTATGTGTATTTTAATCATATTACAGAAATCTTTTATGGTGGCTAAAAACTGGAAATAAGCCTGTAGGGAAGGAAAATTAATTTTCCCTCTACCCTCCTAAGTTCTTAGCTAAGATTGCTCCTATAATAAAAGACAGACTAAAAAAAAAAAGACAGATAAATAGGAAAAAAAAACAAACACGAGTTTAATAACATGTATACGCTCAAGTCATCACCTTAAATACCATCCTCCACTAAAGACAAAAGAAAGACGTTGTGGTGGAAGGGAGCCAGTTTTGGCTTCATGAACAAGCACAATAAACAACATGGAGCTCTAACTCAGGACCCTGAGTTGCATGTTTCACCAACTGAGCCAACCAGGTGCCCCTGTTATGCTAATTTAAGTTGATGCCTGCCCCCCTGTTAAGAGTTTCTAGAGATTTAGTCATCCTTCTCTTCCTGGTACAGAGGGAGACACGTTTATAAATGGCGATCTCCCTTATAAATGTAAATTTACCTTACAAAACGGCAACTTCTCTGTTTTCAGAGATTCTCCTGTGTCTTCAGCCTCTCAAAAATAATTATACCAATAATCTTTATACCAAAGAGATATCTAGGGTATCGTATTGTGCTCCCCTTCATTCCTGCCTTTGAAATTTCCAAGTAGTTTCACACTCTAGAAGGTGAGTCGGTTGTATACAAAGCTTATCTCACTGAACCAGTCAGTCTCTTATTCTTAAGAATAAGTCAGCTCCATTTCAATAGCTGTGTCTTATTTCAGAAGGCAGTTTTGAGATGGGTTCCCAAAATTAGGCCTATAGTATGTGAGCAAGCAGGTATTTAGTAAGAGGTCACAGTATTCTTCTCCTGTGTATGTCTGAATGATGACTAAACTTCTGTTTTATAATTGCATGTCCATTTGTCCTTCACTGATACCATGCATCCTGAGGGCAGGAATTCGTACACGTTTGCAACTCTAGTGCTTATCATGTGCAACAGAGTGAGCATTGCTATGTGGATGGATGGATGAGTGAGCAGTACTCTCTGTGGGTGTTAACTGCAAACTGTCTAAATCGATTATTGTCTCTACTGCATTTGCACGTGTCTCTAATATAGCTACCTTAGGAAAAAAATACTCCCTAGCACTTGCTTTTTTCAACCCTTAAATTTTGCTCACCAAGCTGACCCACCCACAGCCCGGAAAGGACTCATTTGTTATATATAAGTTCGCTTGTAGCCCTGAAAATACCAAGTCTGCACTTCGTGTTACAAAACTAGAAAAGCCGCACCCCCTCCCACCCCCCCACCCCCCGCCGCGCCCCCGTCATCTGGTAAACCCTCACTGGGTATCAGGGGCTATATATACTTTATCTCCTCTTTTCACTGTCAATTGTTCCTATTTGTTAGTTGTAGAAGCTGAGCTTCAGAGTTTAAAGTACCTTGCTCCAAACCGCAATCAGAAGAGATGGGATCTACACTCAGACTCTTTCTTATAAAGACTCACACCCTCGCCAACTTTCTGTCCCTCAGATAAAAATCACAGGGCTGCTGGAGGTACAGCCAGTGTAGAAGCCCCATGGGAACCAAACCCTGACAGACCTGGACCTTCACAGTGCTCTGAGGGTCCTGCACGTGCTCCAGGGTTGCATCAACATCCAGGGCCACAACCAACCCAGACGTAAACCGCAAAGGATTGTCTGACTCTCCTGCTGGCTCAATGATGGTGGCAGAAGCTTTGTGGATCTGTAAGCGAGAAGAAAACACAATGATTCTAAAGCCAGGTCGTCCCTGGGCAACAAAACATGATCCATCTGTCTCCTGATTAGCAGGAGGACACGTGGGAGCCAATCAAGGGAAAGGCCCTCGTCCAGATGCTCAACTGGTCAAAGAGGATCACCAGGGTGAACAGTTTTGACTGTCCGAACAGACTTGGCCTGACCTGCTCTGGAAGGGGGAGGTGCAAGAAGGTACTCTGCCGCAGCATGGTCTGCAGAATTTTGACCACTTCTACAGGCTTGGACGTCATGAGTCGGGGCATAAGGTCAAGAAGTTTGTCCACAAAGCTGTCCTGTAGGTGGGGCAAATCGGCGATAAAACACCTGGAGGAACAAACGGAAGCAACTGACTGGGCATTCATTTACGCAGGCTGAACCCCAAACATATGCGAAACCCTGAGGGACGAGAAGTGATAAACTGAAGGAGCTCACGGTTCTTTGACTGAGAAAGCCAGGCACCTAGATAATTATGCCCTGGTGATACGATCATCCTCACGGGCTTGTTTACTGAATACCCATATGTGCCAGGCATACTCCGTGTTTTACATGATCTTACTTCGTCCTTCCAGCAATCCTGTGCATTGTCGGATTAATTATTTTCATATTATAGATTCATTAATTAATTTAAGAAATACGTCTTTAAGACTCAGCAAGTGCCAAGTACTATCACAGGCACCAGAGACATAACAGTGAGCAAAAGAGAAGATAATGCCTATCTTGATGAGGCTTATATTTGTTGATAGGAACACTGAGATTCAGAGAAAATAATGTTGCAATGAGGCTTTAAAAGTTAAGTAACTCATTCCCCGGCTGATTCCACAATACTTCGGCCTTGTAGAAGGAGACAGTCAAAAAATATTTCATTGAGGAGGTGATATCAATGCAGGGACACAGGGGCTGAATGAAGAAAGACTGCCCAACTCTAAACGACAGATGAGGAACGTTGGCATACCAGAGCTATCACCTTCTCAAAAGTCTCCTCAACCCAACTGTGCAAAAACAGACTCTCCACCTTAAAGAACCTAAAACCAAAAGTAAGGCATGAACTTAGTTGCAGTTTGAAGCTCTTGAAGGGCCTGAGTGTATCATTTGCTAGAGAGCAGCCCCTATTGGTGAAGCGTGGTATTGCAACTCAGCTCTACATGGAAGACTGACAAGTGTAGAGTCATGTAAACTTCAGGTTTGGTGAAGTTCATGGGGGCCAGGATGAGGGGTGGAAGAATGAAACTGCAGACTTAATAACTACCAGACTATAAAATCCTATAAATTCCTTCCTCCTAGTATTATACTGGCAGCACATCACCTTCGCAAGCCTTCCACTCCTCTACTGCATCTGTTTTAACCAATTCACTCCATACAGAATTCTGAGAAAATATAGCTATACTGCAGATTAAAAGTTCTTTATAGAACTGTGGAACAATTTTTTGTAGATTATAGAAAAATATGGAAATTTAAGAACAGTGGTGAAAAGAACAAACAAGTTATGATTTTTCAACAAAAAAAAGTTTGTTTTACCATGTAGTACTTGTCTTTTTCGTGGCTCAGCTGAATGCTGAATCCAAATGATTCCTGATGTTTTCATTATACCGTTGTACGTTTAGCCGAGTCTAAAGAAGTTTATATACCCACTAAAGAAAATACACAATTAGGGCACAGTGCCACAGAAGACAGGTTGGCTGCATGGGTTAAACCAAGGGTTCTGGCTTGTGATTGCTCTTGGTGCCCTGTACGTGCTATTCTCTGCATAACCAAGGTTTAATAAGCTAGAAGGTGATGAAAATATTACCTCTGAAAAAAGTCCACTTCCTGTAAAAACTTTTCACACATCCCAAATAAGGGGTCAACTCTGTAGAAAAAGAGAAAAACAAACAAATACGCATATTTTGCTTCTGTAATTTTCTAACTGAGGATTTAGGACCAAATTCCCAGAAACCTGAGTCTACATGAAAGGCGAATGAGAGTAGTACACTATCAAAATCTCTAAGAGAAGGAGCAGTCTCTTAATGGACTTGGGGGTGGGGGGAGGAGGATATCTGCCAGGATCCCAAGACCCAATTCAGACACTGAAGTGACTGTTGGGCTCAATGAACACTCAAAGTCAAGGGCCATCCTAGGCCACGCCCGGCATCAGACCGGTGATTCAGGACAGAAGCAGAGCTTGCGGGTGGTGCTGCATCACGCTCCTCCTCTGTGGGAGTCCTCGCAGCTCTCTACTCAGCAGTCCAGAGGGCCGTCTGGGAGCTCTCTTCTGGCCCAGGATGGAAAGCTCGGGTGTGAGGAGAGGACATTTGGGAGACTATCCTGCTTAGAAGTCTCAAGGTCCACAGGTGCCAACATCTCTTGAAACAAATCCACAAGGATACGTTCCAGGGTCCCCACAAGGGATATGCCTAGTTATAAGAATCACTGACTTAATGGAGCCCAAAGCTATGGTGTCCATATCAGGCAACTACAGTTCATTGACAGTTCCTTTGGAACTATTTTCTCAGTGATCATTTTTTACTATGGCACTGTCACTGAGTAATACAGCTGATGCTACCAGGTTTCTAGGGAACAGACCTAGAAAGTTAACTGAAGGTCAGATTCTCATGATGAAAAGGAAAGGTTTTGTTACTACTTTGCCCATAGACACAGACTATGTTCTTTTTTCACTACTTGGCTCTTTTTATTTCTTTTAATTTCTGAATGAAACTTTCCATTTATTGTCATTAGTATATTATTCATTAGAGGAGTAAAGTGCCAGTAAAGAAAAACAAATACTCTTCCCTTATATAAAAACATGGAAGAAAATGGTGTTAAGTTTCTTAAAAAAAAAAAAAAAAAAAGATTTTTCTGAGAGAGAGAGAACACAAACAGGGAAGCAGGGGAAGGGGGACAGAGAGAGAATCCTGAAGCAGACTCCCCGCTGAGCACAGAGCCCAATGCAGGGCTTGATCCCATGACCCATAAGATCATAACCTGAGCCAAAACCAGGAGTCTGCTCCTTAAGCAACTGAGCCACCCAGCGACCCCTTGGGGTTAAGGTTCTTGATAACCTAGTTTAGTCTTTCTATTAAATGTAAGTTCTGTGAAAATAGGGATTTTGTATTAACCATTTGACACAGGATATATTTCCTGACACAAGCGGCTATGACAATAAATATCTGTTGAATGAACAAGTAAATGAGAAATGACAAATGAAAACTTAATTCTACAAGCAACATGCATTTGAGTTCTTTTCCTAAAAAGCAGGTAGCACTTGAAACTTTCTTAACTCTGATAAACGACCAGAAATGGAACTGAAATTTGATAGTGAGGTTCATCCAACCAAGATCTCCAGGAGTGAGAGGGCTGGGAGACCTTCAGCTAAGCAGGGGGTGAAAGGAAGGTAATTCAGCCAAGCTTAAAAAGAGTCATCTTGGACAATTTAAGTAAAATACAGATTTGGGAACCCTCTCTAAACCCTAAAACAGAGCAGGAAGCTTCACCTACATGCTATGTGAAGTGGGCTTTACCACTAAGAACATCCACTTTTTTCTTGGTGTGAGGAAAGAAAGCAGGGGAAAAGTGAAGTCCACTGGGAAGTCAAACACTGACCTATAGTCAACTTTTGTTTATAAGTATGCAAAGACAATGGAAAATTAGTAGATGTTAAAAAGATAGTCAGGGCTATAAAGGAGACCAAGCAGACCTCAATGAGATAAAGTCAAGGCAAGAAAACATAGAAAACTTATTAAAAATTCTAATAACTAATGTCAGTGAGATTAAAGAGGAGATCTAAAAGGACACTACACTGATAAAGCAAGAAAACTGTCATGAAAGGGGCACACAGAAGAAAGCACACTCAGAAATGAACAGTAATAATGAAATCAATTCAACAGTAAAAGAATACTACGATGAAAAGTGATGAAAATTGAAGTAGAGCTTAAAAGAGCATACTGAAGAATTTACGCAGAATTCAGAGTAGAAAAACTAAGAAACTGAAATTATGAGAAAAAAAGATGAAACACAGGAAAAACAGATCCAGAAGCTACAACATCCAGTATGATAGACTGGAGTGGACAGAAGTAGTAGTGATTAAAGAAATAATGGAGGGGAAAAATTCCTTGAGCTAAAAGCAGAGTTTACACTTCAGATTCCCACTGAAAGTCAGTGAGAACACTGAAAAAAAAACCAAAAAACAACAACAAAAAAAACCCACCACATACCTACACATATCCGGGTAGAATTTCTGAATTCTAAAAAGAAAAAAAAAATTTACAGCTCTGAACCATAAAAATAAGCTCCCTAACAAAGGAAAGAGAACCAGACAGACATGAGACATCCTAAATGTAACACTAAATACTAAACAGTAACATAGCAATATTGACAGAGTTCTGAAAGAATTCCAGTTATGTATAAGAGCAAAGGAAAGGCAGTTTCAGACACGTAGGGGCTCTTATATACTTATTCAGAAAAACAATTACTAGAAAGCTAGAATGTGTTCAAATAGTGAATTAGAACAAGGAATGTCAAAAAGCAACTATACTAAAAAAAAGGAGTGAGCAATTTGGAACTAATTTTGAAAAAAATACTTTAAAAGCCTAATGCATACTTTAAGTACAGATTCTTCAAATAAGAAATACATATAAAAAAAAGAAATACATTATAAAAACATAATAAGCTGAAACTGAGTTCCAAATTATTTAACAGTATGAGACAATCAAATAAAAACACATTAAAACTTTCATCTTGATCTGAGGTGATCTTAAAGTCACCTTTGATTAGAGGTAATCATAAAGTCTATTTAACTTTTTATGATATTAAATGTTTATTAAAAATATAAGTAAAAATATCCTTTATACATAAACTAATGTAAGCTAACATTTATCAAGTGTTTTTTCTGAATGAATGAGGCGTATTTTAAGAGCTTTACATTTAATAATTTGATAATCCTTACAATAACCCTGTGAGGGTGAAGCAGATACTATTATTATCCCAGTTTAACTTGGAACAAACTGAGGCACAGAAGTCTTAAGTAACTTGTCCAGAGTTACTAAGTTTGCAAATGGTGGGAGTCAAGATCTGAATCTAAGCAACAAGGAACCCTAGCCCTCTTAACCTCAATGTTCTAATGCCTTTCAATGGAAAAGGTTAGATGTAGGGTCAAAACTTTCCAACCCTTGGAAAAAACAAAGAAACAAAGAAAACAACCAATCTAGCAAAAGTCAAGAAAAAAAAAAAAAAAGGCAGGAAGGAATACAAATGGAAAGTATAAAATACTACAGTATAAGAATAAATACATTGGTCTTTGTATAATGACGTGGAAAACTGGAATATCATTGGATGAAATGGAAAGGAGGCAGAATGCAAAGTATATAATGATTCCATTTATATTAATACACACATTTATAATATATATATATATTTATCTGCTTTGGGAAGAGTCTATTGACAATTGTTTCAGAAGGGGTAGATTGTCAGGGAACTTTCACTTAATCTGCAATATTTAAATTTTGTACAATAATCATACATAAACTGAAGGATATATATATGTACATATATATATATTTTTTTTCCTTTTTTAAATAAAAAAAGTATAGATGCAAGGGACTCCTGGGTGGCTCAGTCAGTTAAGCCTCTGCCTTCAGCTCAGGTCATGATCCCAGAGTCCTGGGATAGCTTGTGTCCTCTCTCTCTCTCTCAAATAAGTAAGTAAAATCTTATTAAAAAAAAAAAGTGTAGATGCCAACACAAGCACCTGTCTTTGCTCAGCTGTGACTGGCAAACAGGAGGGATTAAATATTTGTTAAATGAATGATGGCTATCTCTAAGATTAAATCACTACCTGATTTTATAAGGCCACTATCGAGATTAGTGAAGAAATAAAATAACATTGAGAATGTTCTTTCTGACCTGGTATTTTTCAGCGCTTACTGAAACACTCCTATTTCTTTCTCTAGGCCACTTTTGGACCCACTACCCGCCAGATTGAGCATCAGATGCATCTTCCACCTGAGAATGAGCTAGCTACTGCATCGTGTCAAATCTAGGATACCATCATTCTTAGGATGCGCCTTTAATTTATGAAACACCAAGAAAGGAAAAAACCCACTTTCAATCAAAGTGTGGCACACCATCCAAATACCTAATTTCAGAGAGGTTAAAATTTTAAATGTGCACTTTAGAATCTACCAAACATGGCAATTCTATTAGAAAGTCTGATAGCGAGCTCTTACTATGTACCATGTCCCACGTTAAGTGCTTCTACGTGTATCATCCCATTTGTTCTTCATGGAAACGCCACGAGACAGACGCTGTCATCATTCTCTTTTCATAGACAGGGAAACAAGGCATAGAGAGGCTAAGAAAATACCATCCCTAATCAAACAACTAGTAAGTAGAGAGGTCCGGGTTTGACCAAGATAGTCTCACTGCACAGTTCATTCTCTTCTTTTGTCTTTACTGCCCGGGAGAGCTACAAGTCCCTTCAGCAGAGAAAATACAGTTCCTGGCACTAAATTTTTAGAGAAATCTATCAAGGACCATAATTGTCCTTGTTGCCTGTTGACCTGTGTTGCTGTAGGCAACAGAAAGCCACTGCACCTTTCCAGAGATCCAGGCTGACCCAAAGATAGAACCTGGAATATCTGAAGAAATGAAGAGTTTCCATACTGTTTAGCAGATTTTTCCTACATATCTTTTCACTTCCCATTAAGGTTGGTGAGATCTCTGAGTGCATCTGGAAGAGTCTCTGAAAGGGCGGGACCGCCCCTCCCGGCAGCCTCACATCTTACCCTCGAGTAGTCCGTGCTGTTACTATAAGTTGCAAGGCTTTGGCCTGAAGCCTCATGTGATGTATAATCACCACCTGTTTATTCTCCACACCACTGTACATGAACTCCATTTTGTAGGTTTCTTCCATGATCTATAAGGAAAGGTAATGAAAGACCAATAAAAATCTCATAATGGTCTTGACAGCAGCACAGAATTCTAGGTGAAGTTCTTTGAACTGAGTTTTTTTAATGCCTGTGCTTTAACACTGAACTGAGATTATTTAAGTGCCTATGGTGAGAGAAATTAGAATAATTTGAGAGAAATTAATATGTGCTGAGAGAAATTAATACGGCATGCTTTATGAAAACAGAGTAAGTTGTTTTGTCAGTTAAAAAAAAAGATTTTCATCCAGTAATAAAGTCATCTGGGTTGATGATGCCCAGATAGGAACAGCTGAATCTCTGATAAATCGTAAAGCACTGCGTATCACCCTAACCCAAACTACTGCGCCGCAGGAACAAATGAATAAACACTGTACACTGAAACGCAACCCTAGGAAAAGTCCTCAAGAATTTAGGACCAGGAACCATTAACCATGTGTTAATCATCCAGGTTGTTCTATGGGCTCGGTCTGTCAATGGGAATGTGGAGAGGAGAACAAGGGTAGAAAACAATGTCTATGACTTCAGCTCAAGTCTAATTCATTAAGCTCTTGGTCAATTCGATCCAAATCAGCCACTCCCATCCAAACAACACTTCTCTCCCCATTTTGTGCCTCTCTTCTTTGAGGGCTTTGGGGTCAGAGAAAGGACTCCAGCCAGGCTCTCCCACAACTGCCAGAAACACAAGTTACCTAATTACACAGTACCTCAATTTCCCGATCTGTAAATAGGGAAGAAGTAGCCCCAAAGCCGCAAAACTTAAAGGATAAAATGGAGCACGGACAGCACTTGGCACGGTATCCCGTACCCAGCAACGGTAATGCCCTTCCCCTCTTTCATCCAAACTATTGCTCCCTGGACCTACCCCTCCCACTCTGGGGCTCTAGTCATTAGGTTCTACTCCCCTACAAAAGCCACACAGCAGGTCTGAGAGGAAGTCTAGTTCAGAGGACAGATCAAGCAGAGCAGTGGGAAGAAAACACAGTGGGTACCAGAGGATCTGGGCTCAATTCCCTAACTCTACTACTTATAGCTCTATAAATTTACCCTTGCTGAGCCTCTACTACCTCATCTATAAAATGGACTTAATACTTATTCTTACCTAATGGGATTACTGTGAATGTTAATTAAAACAACCATGAGAGACTGTGGACTCTGAGTAACAAACTGAGGGTTTTGGAGGGGAGGGTGTGGGGGGTTAAGAAAAAAAAAAAAAACAACAGACACGAAATCATTTAGTGAACTGTAATGTAACAATCATTAGCTTGCTACTGGGTCATAATCACTGGGTCACATATAGAAGACTCACTACCTCGGAGACAGGACCCAGAAGAGTTCACCAAATCCCAATACCTAAGAATGAAGGGAAACTGCTCAAAGCTAGAAAGAAAGAAAGTCAAAGCAAATATAATTAAATTCTACTTAATAAACTCAGGAGGACATAAGGATCTTTCAACATTCAAACGATGGTACAGGCTAAAAATATAAACAACTTCAAAATGAATTCAGCTACATTTTCAGATGAAAGATTCATGACAGTATTTACTGGGTTTTAATATACCTGAAATACAAACTTACAATATTTTAAAACACCAAAGCATCTGAAAAATCATTCAGTTAAATTGCCGTATTTTATAGAGAAGGAAAAATCCAGGGAGGTTAAGCAATCTCAGTATCACCCAACAAATCAGAGGCCAACCTGGGTCTAGAACCCAGGTCCCCTGCCTCCAGAGCCAGTGCCGTGTCCCCTAATTATGCTGCTTCTCATATCACTAACATCTGTCGCAGGCTGGAACCGAGGAGGGCACAGCGGAGGCGCAGAGCCATGTGAAAGCCTCTGGCTCTGTCTTCAATGAGACAATTCCTGTACAGAGATCCGTCTGAGAAGAAGATCCCAAAGCGCTTACCTGCTTTGCTGCTGCCGAGGCCAAATCGCTCTGCTTCAAATACAAAGGGGCCGCCACATTCCACAGCTTTTCTTGCAAGGCCTACACAGACACATCAGGAGAGATGGAGCACAGAGGTCACAAAGACTGGCATGTCATTTGAAGCTTCTGTGTTTGTTTTGCTTTGGAAATCTCTTGGATCAGGACTTCCTCTCAATCTTATTCTTTTAAGCTAGTAAGTCCTGCCTATTAAAGAGAAAGAGGAAACCAAAGGCTTGAACTTCTCCCCATTCAACCCAATTCCTGGCCCATGGGCCCCAGATCCAGATGAGACCAGCGCTTGGAAGCAGAGGGCAGGGGCCACGCAGATCTCACTCAGATGGGCGAGAAAGCCAGCTCCCGTGGCTCTCAGCCCTTCTTGCTCCCAGGGCCACGAGACTACTCTGGCTGCCTAGACCCTTCTTCCTTGACTGTGGCTCTTTTATTTTGTTCACTATCCTTTGAGGAGCCCCCTCATCTTACTGGCATATCCACACTGGAAATCAAGCTTTCCTAGATTCCTCCCTCTCCTTCAATCTCTCCATTTGCATAAGTATCACGAGGAGCCACAATTTTACCTTCTCTCTCTCTCCTCTCAGCTGAATGGCCCCATCTCTCATCTCTCTCTAAACCTCTGCTGTAGTCCCTTATTGTCACAGTCCTTCTGAATTATAGACATGACCTAATGGCTTTCTAGAAAACCTAGACTAACAATATCCAATAGAAATTAATGCACACCATATACATAATTTTACATATTCTAGTAGCCACATTTTTAAAAGTAAAAAGAAACAGGTGAAACTAATTTTGACAATATAGTTTACTTAATCCAGTATATTTAAGATATAATTTCACTATAAAATCAGTATCCTACAAGTTAATAGTTTACATTGTTCTTCATACTAGTAAGTCTCAGAAATCCATGTGTATTTTGCATTTATAGCATATCTCAATGTGAACTAACATTTCAAGCACTCAATAGTCACATGTATCTGGTGACTATCCAGTTAGACAGAAGCAGGTCTAAACTATAGACACAGAAATTTTTAAAGCATCCAAATCATACTACCCTTAACAGAGTTACTATTTCTTCCAATCATTTTTCATACGCTTTTTATATAGTTGTAGTCTAAAAGCCAAATTGTGTATGCTTTTTTTTTTTTTTTTTTTGTATATAACATTATACTGGGGGCACGTGGGTGGCTCAGTCGGTTAAGTGTCTGCCTTCAGCTTAGGTCATGATCCCGGGATCCTGGGATCCAGCTTTGCATCGGGCTCTCTGCTCAGCGGGGAGCATGCTTCTCTCTCTCCCTCTGCCTGCTGCTCCCCCTGCTTGTGCCCTCCCCCCTTATTCAAATAAATAAATAAATAATTTTTTTTAAAAAGGAAGGAAGGAAGGACTGACGGACAGACAGACGGACAACACTGACATGACACTCTCTATGTATCGGACACTAGGCAAAGGGCTCTCATACACCTTGCTTGTTACCAACCCTTACATACATAGAATTATTATCAGCCCTGTTTCATAGAAGCTTGAAAAGGCCAAACAACTCTGCAAAAGCGGCATGGAGGAGTTTTTGGGATAAAGAAAATGTTCTATATCTTGACTGTGGCGATGGTTACACACATGTATACATTTGAAAGAATCTATCTAGCCCAACAAGAGCTGTCTAAATCCCAACCCATTTCAGTGTACACACCCCCTTTCACCTATATACACATACCTGCAAAACCCTAAGCTCACACATCTTACAATGAAAAATAACTTCTAATGATTCCATTTATTTTGACTTTGATCAAATATCATAATCACTAACAACACTTGGAATGAAAGCCAGCATAAAGACTTATCCAAAACCTAAGTCTAAATTGAGAGTGGAACTCTGCTGCAGAAGCTGAAAGCTGCTGAGCAAACTACAACAGCTTCTTGGCTACCAATTGTGTGTGTGTGTGTGTGTGTGTGTGTGTGTGTGTGTGTGTGTGTGTGTACACAACCTGACTAATATGAAATGTCAGCAAGGTGGCTATTTTAAGAGCAGTGAAATCACCTTTGCCAGGTAAGACCTGAGCTAAGTGAAACTGGCATTTTAAGAAAATAATATAAAAGTTCTATATGCTAATTAAATCATTTTAAAAAATGAAAAATCCTTAGGATTCTAATAAAAATGATTATCCAATCTGCTCTAATTACACGATGATAAAAGAATTCTCCCAAATTAAAAAAATTTAAAGTCCCATACAAGTTAACAATTCTTTAATTAGAGACTAATATAATTATACTATAGAGCACATAATTTCTTCACTGCTGAGGGGCTGCGTAAGACTACATTTTTCCACTTACGGCCTTAAGAACTGCTGAATTGTATGCACTTCATGCACATAGTAATCACAATCACAAACATAAGGGATCCAAACCAACCTTGATGAGAAGAAGTTGACACCGAAGATAGGTAGCAGAGAAGTCAGCGACTCCTGCTAGTTCAGACTGAAGTTCTCCAAGTCTTTGCAGGTCCCTGCAGTAAAGAAAACCCCAAGCCCAACGATGGAGAGGGATAATGAGAGCCATATAAAGATCATATCAAAAGCATTTTCCCATTTTAGGGACACCTACGTGACTCAGTGGGTTAAGCATTTGCCTTCGGCTACGGTCATGATCCCAGTGTCCTGGGATGGAGCCCTGTGTCCCTCCCCCTGCTTGTGCTCTCTCTCTCTCCCTCTCAATCTCAAATAAATAAATAAAATCTTAAAAAAAACAAAAAGCACTTTACCATTCTATACTTAGTAAATTGGTCATAAATTTTTAAATGACAGCATCCAATGATGGAGTGGTTATAACGAAACTGGCTCACTCACACTTTGATAGCAGTTTAAGCTGATAAACTTCTTTTAAGCAGTAAAGTGAAACTGTACTGTTATAAAAGTCATACATATGGTCAAATGTTTTGATCAGTAGCTTTAAGCTGAGAAGTAATTCTAAGAGAAATATCCAACAGAAATGAAATGCTTTATGCCCCACAATATTGCACTATTGTAGTGGAATATTCTACAGATGTTAAAATATAAAATGGTAATAATGTATATGACCTTAATTACATAAAAACTATATGTAGGTGAAAAATACAGCAAAGTGGTTTTCTGGAGAGAGCTATGAGGGTTCTTTTTAGTGTCTTCTCCCAACTGTGCTTTATTTTTCAAGTGTTTTACATAACAGAGGAGTATTTTTTTGTAGCATCAGGAAAAAAAACTGGTAAGATATTGTAGTAGGCTTTGTTGGCTCCCTACCCAGCTAGCCATTCTTTATGTCTTCCTCACTTACTGAACCCTGATTTTTAAGAGAAGGTACACCTCAAACCCATTCCCAGGTAGAGTCTGATCGAACTAAGCCAATTTGTATATGTCATCTCCCTGGTTATGTGACCTAAGTTGGCCTTCTCGGTTCTAATTGAAGGACTTATATTCCACACTTGGAGCAGGCCTGATAGTGGTCTGATGTCCGTCTCCATCTCCATCATGCCCTAGACTGAACAAGAGCACTTGTTACGGTCCTGACAGCCACTGGCAGCCATACTGTAACCCTAAAAGAAAAAAGCTTTGGGATAAAGCAAAGGCTGAGGACAAGAAAAAGCCAAAGAGACAGAGAACTGGGTCTTTAATGATATAAATGAACTACATGACCATACCATACTTAGAACTGCCTCGGATTTCTATTCATATGAGAAAATAAAAAACCATTGTAAGCTAGTTTGAGATGAGGTTTCCCAGATACCTGAAGCCAAAAGCATCCTAGCTGGATACTGGCAGAGACAAAGTGATTGTAAAAATATAAAACCAAGCTGCCTGGAGGCAAGAAAATAGATAGTGGCACACACAGGTCAAATAGTTGTGTGAGGACTGGAATTACGGGTTAAAATTTTTAATTTTTTGAATAGATAATACACACCTAGCTATAGATTTAAACCAATAAGGTAACAGAATTCAAAAGATACTACAGGATATGCAACTAAATTAGTTCACCTTCCTCCCATGCAGAGCCACTAACCAGTATACCCTCCCCAGAGGCAACGACCATTATAGTTTCTTTTCTTTCTTTCTTCTGGGGATACACAGTATACCTACAAACAAACCGTTGTTTTTCTTTCTTCTTTTTTGAGGAGACGTGTGTGTGCATGTGTGTGTGTGTGTGTGTGTGTGTGTGACCTAATAATCCATCTCGCAAAGCATTCATGGGAAGCTCTCTTGTTTTTTAATGGCTACATCAAAATTTCATATGAAACGATAGCTGTGGAAAACGTGATGATTCGGGTCACAAGGGAAATGGAGCTGCAGGGGTGGCATAACATAAAGCTTCACAATAGCCTATACAAAACTGGCTGTTTGACTAAGCCCCTCCCTCTAATCTCACACAACTTTCTAATAGTTAATGCTGCATCCTGTGACCTTGGTATCAGGAAGGAGGTGCCCTGGGAAGGGACACAATGAATTATTCCCACAGTGACTGAAGAAGTTGGGGCCTGTGGCTTATATATTATGTCTTATGGGTTTTGGTGGCTTGAGAGGTTCCTGGAGAGCCTGCTTATGTGTTGGGATCCAGCACAATACGAGGCAAGACCGTCCCAGCTCACCACACCTGGGAAGCGCTGCACAGGTGGCCAGCTGGCCTCTCTTGCACATCTCTGATGTCTCCCTTGCACAGGCAGCCCTGAACCGTTTCCTCTCGAGGAAGATTCCGCCTTCTGTTTTGATGACAGACAACACCGAGCAGCTGCCTACACGAGTCGGCAGCCGCCAGGTGTTACGCTATGCTACAGCCCCTGCGCTGAAGCAATTGTTCTCAACGGCACAGAACAAGATGTAAGCCAACCAGCATGGGAAAGCCGAACTTCCGTACAAGCAAAGAAAGAAACTTGCCAGTCCTGGACAAAATGCTGTTATCCTACTGTTTCCTCTCTGTACCTCTTTATGCCCACAGTCCTCAGGGGGCCCAAGTTTAAACATCCCTCGGGAATCTATGAACTCTTTAATGAGAAAGGTACAAAGATCACCTTCTGTGTGCACTACACTAGGTGTGCTAGGTGTTTCCTTACTTGAGCCCATTTAATCCTGACAATGTGAATTGCAATTAACTGTATTTCACTGAGAATGAAAGGGAAGATCAGAGTTTAAGTGGTTTGCCCAAGGTCACAGGATTAATAAGTGGCAAAAATAGGCCTTGAACTCCGGTCTGTCTGAACTCCAAGTCTTTTTTTTTAACTGCATATTTCATTTATTTATTTGTTATTAAAGTCTTTTCACTTATTTATGAACTACATCAAATACAGATGACACCAAAATCGATTTAAAACCAGATGCAAGAGTGCCTGCATGGCTCAGTCGTTGAGCATCTGCCTTCTGCTCCAGTCATGATCCCACGGTCCTGGGATCGAGCCCCGCATCCTGCTGAGGCTCCTGCTGAGCAGGGTGCCTACTTCTCTCTTTCCCACAGCCCCTGCCTGTATTCCCTCTCTCACTGGGTCTCTCTGTCATATAAATAAAATCTTTAAAAGAATAAAAAATAAAACCAGATGCATATTAAGCCACATTTCTGCAGATGTGATTTAGGAGGGCAAAAGTGCCCTTCCCAGGAACACACACTTTAGCAATCTTTCGTCCACATGATGACAATAGCATTTATAAAGTTTGGATAGGATTTACTTATAAAATATTAAGAGCATGTCTACTGTGTCAAACGAGTGGCAATTTAAATGTTATTATTTTTAAATTTTTTCACAATTTAAATTTTAAAAACAAAATTTCATAAATGACTGTTATCTATGCAACTGCTACTCTCAAAATACTTTCCACATGTCATGATAATGACCTTCACAATAGTCCTGTGACCAGCTACATAGTATCCTCAAATTATAGATGAGGGAATTGAGGCCCAAGATCATGTCCCTAGGAAATGATAAAAACTAAGGCTTGAAACAATTCCTTTGCATTTAAAATCTCATTATACCAGATCCTTTGTCCTACAAACTGTTCATCAGAAACAGAGCAGTGTGATCAGAGGGAAGGGCTAGTTAGACCTAAGTTCTAATCTAGGACCTTGCCTTTCTTGGTCCTGGACAGCCTTCTCCCTTCTTCACTTGATGAACTTCTATTCATTCTTCAGGTAACTGCTTAGCTATCTAAGGAGGGACTAGGTGCCCCTCTTCTGTTTTCCTAGAGAACCCTGAACTTCCCATCTGCAGCATGGAAAGCCCAATATTACATTTCTTGTTTACCTAGTTACTTCCCTAACCAGCCTGCAAGATCCCTTGCAGCAAAGACTATCACCACCGTGCGCCACTTCTGCCTAGCATATGACAAATACTCAAAAACCACTTAACAAATGAATGACCCCCAGCTCTCTCACTCATTTAAAAATGGGGTACTTTTCATAAGATTGTTTCTAAATTCTATTCATAAAGAACTTAGAAGAGTGGGTACATAGTAAGCACTTTGAATAGACAGCAGCTCTTATAATGATCAAGGAGAGCAGAGCCTTACAAACATCAAAATCTACACACATCTGGAGGTGTGATCCGGACAGAAGAAAACGCTACCTATAAAAATCTTAAAAGTCTTCATTCCTGGTTAAGCCATCACAACGGTTTTCAACGAGTATTTACTGAGCTCCTACATGGTACCCCAAGTACAATGGTAAAGACAAAGCAGTTATGTCAAATTCTAGAAACAAACAAACAAATCATTTCCGAGAGCCCTAACTGAAACATACTTTCTACAGGTGAGATCCCATTAAATTAAATGACCTTTTGGATTACAACAAAGGGGATGGCTTGTGCATGACGGTGAAGTTTGTTTTAAACTGGTACCAATAAGTAAGTGATCAGAGTCCTAATCAGAAAAAATTCTGTATGAAACTCTATTTATTTCACTTTTCCACAACTACTGAAAATATAAGTTCTGCAGAACCCCTGGGGTCACTTGATCTAACAGGCATCACCTTCACTGCAACATGTCACAAAGCCTCAAATTTAGAGTCAAACAAAACCAGATTCAAAGCCTGGTTTTGCTACTTCTCAGCAAATTGCTTCACCTACCCAAACTGTCGTTTCTTCTCTGTGAAATGGTAACAACGTCTAACTGCAATGTTTGTAAGACAGAGTCACGGCATCAGTAACTACTCCACCATCTGCTTTCCTTTCTGGATCTTTCACCAGCCTGGCCACCCTCATCAGAACGCACTCAAGCCAGAGCAGTATCCAGGACTGACCATAGCACTAGAACTGTGGTCTCACCAGCCTGAAGCCCAGCAGGACTACACACAGGCAAGTCAGACCAACAGGTGTTTACTGAGCACCCACTAATAGCCAGCACTGCGTCTGATGACCAAACAGCTTGCTTTTATGCATTTTGTACTTGCTTTAGTACCAACAGGATAAAAATTGTCAAGAACAAAACCTAAATGTTTACTTCGGTGGAGATGAGTCAGAAAGTGGAACTTATTTTCCTGGGCTTGGAGCCAACAACTTCAAATACCGGCCACTAAAGCTAATCACTTTGTTAAGGAAGTGGAGGAAAAAATATGACTGAGGCATCACTTTAGGGTCAGCAAACTTTTTCTGAAAAGGGTCAGATGGTAAATATTTTAGGCTCTACAGCCCATACAGTGTCCACGGCACTACTCAACTCTGCCACAAACCTTATTCACAAAAGCAGACAGATACTGCTTTTGTTAAAGGCAAATGGATTTCAATTTATTTCGTATCATTCAAGATATCTTAATAAGGTCTGGAAGAGTCCACTGGTTGTTCCCCAATATTCTCCCCTTCTTCCTATCAAAGTCAGCAAATGTTAACTAAGCACTGGCCACCCAGAATGAAGACTGCATTTCCTAGCTCCTAGCAGCTAGATAAACATCATGTGACTTAAGTTCTAGTCAATGGGATTCAAGTAAAATTAGAACATGCAACTTTGGGGAAGTGTCTTTAAAAGGGGGTGAGGCTAGAAATGATAATGCCCTTCTCCTGCTCTTTCCTTTTCCCCCACAGCCTGGAAAACAAAGGGGATAGTTAGAGTTTGGATTTTTAGGCAGAGAACACCTGATGCAGAAGATGGAGAAAGAATGCACGTAGGGTCCTGATAACCATCTTAGCTCTGCCCTCCTTGCAGGAAAGAACTAACCTTTCCTCCTGGATAAGCCACTGTTCCTTTACATTTTCTGTCACCCATCCTAATTAATACACAAGGAAAGAAAAACTAAAAACAGCTTCTTTGTAACTCTTCAGTTTTGTACTCATCATCAAAGCGGTCATGAGCACAAAGAGCTTTTCTTTGGAATACGCTCAAACTCCAATCTAATGCAAATACAAACATGTCATAAAACCACATGTGAGTGTAGGCCAACAGACTCAGAAAAACTAGCCGGTAGCCGACACCAGAAATCAAAACAGCTCAGCTGAGTATAACAAGTGTAAAGTTTAACTCTGTCAAAGGAAAGGGACGATCACCTCACCTGATGGTGAGCTCCAGCAGCTCCTGGGTTCCCTGAGGGTCCAGGTGCTGAAGACTGTACACTCTTTCCAGGCTCTGCTGCAGGAACTGATGGGAAGGGTCCTCATGAGGCATGATACTGGGGGAAACAGCCGATGACACTAGTTTTCTACCTGGTAACTAAGCAAACATAATAGGGTTATAGGGCCATCAAATTCTGTGGCTCAGCTTCTGGTAACACAAAGAAACCAGGAAAAAAAAAAAAAAAAAGAGTCAAACACAGGAAACGGAAAACAGGTATGGTGTTTCTGTAAATAACCTTTCTCTCGTTCCCTAGCTCCCTAGCTTCAGTGGGAGAAAGGAAAGAGAGAAAGAGAGAGAGAGAGAGAGAGAGAGAGAGAATAGATATGGTTTACACAATATAACCACAAGCTGCAGGGAGAAAAAGAAAAGAGAATGGAATAATATTATGTTCTATTGCTAACTGAAGTAAATGAGCTAACCACAGAAATGGGACTAAAAATCAATCTGTTGTCACATTTATTTTTAAACTTTATTTGATCTTTCACCTCATAGAGAAATGATGGCTTATTACCAAATAAATTTACATAGCATACTATAAAAACATTTTATAGGATGATAATTATAATTCTTGTTCTTATTGCTAAAAGTGGTTACCCTTCAAGAAAGGGATGGACAAGAACAAAGAGGATTTCACTTTTAATTTTGTACCTTACAGACAGTTTAGATTTTTCTAACCATGTACATATATTATTCTAAATAAAGTCATTGAGAGTCACCTAAACAGGGATGAGTTAACACAATGAAGAGCTTAGAAAAGTGCTTGCACACAGTCAGCTTTCAGTGTTTGCCATTATTCTCACAGTTTATTAAAAAGTTTTTCTTTCCGTATCTCTAAGGTTTTAAAAGTAACAAAAGTTTTATTATTAAAAAATAAACTTGCTGAGAATTTTGCTTTATGTAATTGTTAAAATGTTGTACAACCTAATCCTTGGTCTAGAATATATTGTTCCAGATTCCTATTTCTTGGCCTAACATAACATAATCAATAACTCAGGGACATTTAGAATACAAATCTTCTTAAAAAGCAATGGATACAGAAGCAAAAGTACAAAACAGCGGGAGAGAGCTCAAGAGAGAAAGAGAATGAATGAATGTGTTTCCAGAGAAAATATAGTCTATTTTTGCTATGTAACAACCACAAAGGACCCAAAATCAAAACACCAAAAATAATGACAGAAGTTTTCAACATACCCTTAAGGCAGGAACAAGATGAGAAAGACTGTCTCGGAGGTAGGCATAGTGCCTGAAGGTATGATCTGAGAACAGTGCTGGCATTGTTGGACAGGTTTTAGCAGCGTTAAAAATAAGAACCAAAACTGCAATGTCTGAGGGATGAGTGGGTTAAGTAAACCTGGAGGTTTAAAAGGTTGACGCTGGCCAGAATGAAGGGCCTCCAATTGCCACCCTCAAAAGTCTTATTAAATGACAATTTTCTAACAAATAAAGGCAAATTCAAAGAAAGAGATACATTACCCCACTCACCAAAGATTTTTTAAAATAATGCCTGATCCTACAGAGAATACTAACACACAGAAACTTCCACTACCTGGATAACTAAAGTACACTTGGGTACGTATCTTTGGATCATCATTTGGCACTAGGCAGTAAAAGTCTTTTGAATGGTGAGTAATTCTACACCTCAGAATTTACTCTAAGTAAATAATCATAGAGTACAGAATCATTTATGATAGCAAATAATCAGAAACAACCTAAATGTCCCAAACCAGGAAAATGACCCATACACCTTGTGTTTCATCTACTTGATGGAATTATTATTATGCAATCATTAAAAGTTCTACGTATGCATTGTATCATAAGTGGAAAAGCAGCCTCTAACATATACAGAGGATATGATGTCAGCCATCTATTATCATATATTTGATGATGAGATAAACTATGTTAAAAAAAATAAAACAACAAAATCCCAACACCAAGCCTTAAAAAGAAATACATCGAAATACTAATGGTCAATTACTTTGACTAGCAGGACTTTGGACATTAAATACAAAGTTTCTTCTTTCAATTTTTTGGACTTATTTTCTATGCATATTAATTTCATAAGACGGAAAATCAGAAATTAAAAGATAAACATGGTTTCCAATCCTCTGTATGTATCCCTATGGAAGACCTTGTTAGTTGCCTACCCAATATCGATTCTCTTCCCTTTTTCCCTAACAGAATACTGATTTGACTACAAATATCCTCTAACTTTCTGCCCAGAACCTGGGCCTAATCATTAGAGCTCCAGCAGCAATGCTGGACGAATGAAAATGGCCCAACAGGAAAACAGAAAGAGCTTGAATCACCAAGAATAACGTAGAGCTGCTATACCAGCCACAGACTGTGTACCTCCAGATTTCTTTTACTTTGGAGAAAAGTAAAAATCTTAATTCATTTAAGCTACATTTGGGGGCAATCTCTTTTACTTACAGCCAAACATATTTCCTAAATAACACAACCTCCCAACTGCCCAGAAAAGTATCTTAACAGGCTTCCAACCGTGTTTAATGTTTTTTTAATGTAAAAAGGGCCCTCCGATTTCTGAGCACTCCAATACATCATTGAGGTTTGTAATAACATCTAGCCCCTAAGCCCCCTTCTGATGAGCCGAAGTTCAAGCAGCTACAGTACTGCATCTTTAGAAGGTCCAGAATATGCCTTTCTCAGAGGTAATCATGAAGTCAGACATTGATTAGTACATCAATTAAGCAAACCGTTAAAAATTTCTCCAAACACAGTATGAAAATAAACAAACAGAATGAAGAGAGACTACAATGGTCATCCTACAACAGCCAGTTATTTGGCTGATCTCTGCATCTCAATAAACATCCCCTAAACCTCACCAAGAATCTGCTACAGAGCAAAAAGAACCACAGGAGACTGGGGGTGTGCTGATGTAAATGTATTCCCATTACTGGAAAATAATCTGACTGCATGGCACGCCGCCCACAGCTATCACAAACCCCCTGAACTTGTATCAGAGAGAAAGTAATCCTGCAGCCTAGCTCGACCCATCCCCTCTTCAGGCTGCAGATTAAGAAAGTTCATAAACTTGGGGCCCCTTGGTGGCTCAGTCAGTTAAGTGTCTGCCTCTTGGTTTTGGCTCAGATCATGATCTCAGAATCGTGAGACTGAGCCCCCATGTCATGCTCCAGGCTAAGCCCAGAGTTTGAGATTCTTCTCCTCTGCCCCTCCCCGTTCTTGCTCCCACGCCACGCTCTCTCTCTCAAATAAATCTTTAAAAGAATAAAGAGAGAGAGAGGAAGGAAGGAACGTCGGTCACATATAGGCTTTAAAATGAAAGACAGGGGCGCCTGGGTGACTCAGTCATCAAGCATCTGCCTTCAGCTCAGGTCATGATCCCAAGGGCCTGGGATTGGGCCCCGTATCAGGTTCCCCGTTGAGCGGAGAATCTGCTTCTCCCTCTGCCTGCTCCTCCCCTCTACTTGTGCTCTCTGTCAAATAAATAAATAAAATCTTTAAAAACAACAACAACAAAAAAAACAAAGATGTCTGGCTTTGAATTCCACATGTGCTGCGTGGAGAGTTATTTAGCCTCTCTAAGACTCAGTCTCCTCATCTGTAAACTGGGAAAAATATCTCCTTCCAGGGGTGTTTGGAAGATCAGTGGTAAATCTATAAAGCATGAAACAATGTGGAACATAACAGTTGTTGAACAAATGGTTAAAAAAAACAACTAATAATAATTAGTATTAAATAGCAAATTAAATAGCAAATAGAATTACCGTGAAAACAAGAATGAAAGCTAAGAATACTATGAGGCTCCCTTGGGATATAATCTTAATTAAAAGAAATGAAAAAAATTAAACTCAGGACCTCCCCCTTCCAAGTTACACTGCAGAAAAAGATGCCAAAACAGCCACCCAATCAGCCCAGTCTTTCCTAAGCACAGAGGATACAAGCTGGGTCATCCATGTCCGGTTCGGCTGTGTCAAAAAATGGATGCGTGCTCAGGAGCTCTGGCACCAAGGGAAGCACCAGGGTTGGATGCCGACTTCCCAGAAACTTCAAGCATCTGAAACAAACAAAATGAGAGCCCACCTTAGTAATTTAATAAACGCTTTAAAAAGTACTAGAGATTGGAATCAGAAAACCCCATTCAGAAATGCAAATTCCCAACCACCCATTTTTGCTAACCTCTACGACCTCAAATAAGTCATTCAATTATTCTGGAGCTCAGCTGGTTCATCTAAAAAAATTGCTATTATGAAAATTAAAGAGCTGACATGGTACAAATTACTACTGGCTATTTAACCAACAGCCATTTTCTCCAACTTCCTTGCCAAGAGAACCCTGATTTTACCCAGGTATCCAGCAGGTGCTCAGAGAAGTCAGGCTCAGCCCAAGGGCTAACTACAAGTGGTCTAAACCCATCATGGCAATCCCACGCCCATTTTCCCCATTTCTCTCAAAGTGACTTCTTTGCGGGTAGTGAAGTAACCCATTTCTGGTCAAAGGAACAAGAAGGGAAGTCTGGTGGGAAGCTACTCAGGAATGTTCTCCTGGACAAAAAGAGAAATGCATGAGAGGGAATGTCCTTTCCTTTCTGCCTTAAGCTACTGTCTCATAAGGTAGCCATCCTGCAACTATGAGAAAAAAGCCAAGAGAAACCACAGTGTTAACCTTGTTAAGCTGTTGAATAACCAATCCTAAAACCAACTTTCTGATTTGTTATGCCAAAAAATTAGACTTTATTGTTTAAATCACTTTTAATCAGATTTTCTTTTACTGTAGGCAATTGTAACTGATATCCTGGATGAAGTTCTGAAATCAGAAGTGACCCGACCTGAAACATGAAAATGAGTAACTGTGTGGCCTTGGGCAAATATGCTTCTCACCTACAAAATGGGATTAAAAAATCATTACCTCATACACTGGCTATAAGCATTAAATGAGTAATGAGTAAAAATTACTCAGCAAAAGCAATGTCCACAATAGCCAAATTATGGAAAGAACCTAGATGTCCATCAACAGATGAATGGATAAAGAAGATGTGGTATATATACAACAGAATACTATGCAACCATCAAGAGAAACAAAATCTTGGGGCGCCTGGGTGGCTCAGTGGGTTAAAGTCTCTGCCTTCGGCTCAGGTCATGATCTCAGGGTCCTGGGATCAAGCCCTGCATCGGGCTCTCTGCTCAGTGGGGAGCCTGCTTCTCCCTCTCTCTCTCTCTGTCTGCCTCTCTCTGCCTACTTGTGATCTCTATCTGTCAAATAAATAAATAAAATCTTAAAAAAAAGAGAGAGAGAGAAACGAAATTTTGCCATTTACAATGACGTGGATGGAACTAGAGGGTATTATGCTAAGTGAAATAAGTCAATCAGAGAAAGACAATTATCATATGATCTCTCTGATATGAGGAATTTGAGAGGCAGGGCAGGGGGTTGTGGGGGGTAGAGACGGAAAAAAATGAAACAAGATGGGATAAGGAGGGAGACAAACCATAGGAGACTCTTAATCTCACAAAACAAACTGAGAGCTGCTGGGGGGTAGGGAGGTAGGGATAGGGTGGCTGGGTTATGGACATTGGGGAGGGTATGTGCTACGGTGAGTGCTGTGAAATGTGTAAGCCTGATGATTCACAGACATGTACCCCTGGGGCAAATAATACATTATATGTTAATAAAAAGAGATAAAAATTTAAAAATTTTAAAAATTACTCTGCAAAGCATCTGTCCCATAGTAAGAACTCAATTAGGTATTATTAAGTAGCTATTACACTATTATGAAAACATGAAAACCTTTTATAAGCTATGAAGAACTACATATGCACCGGTAACTAAGCATTTTCATTATCTTTTGTTAAGTTCTGGTTTAGACGGTGTGTTCAATTCAATAGAAATATAAATCCTTATTTCTATTCTTATGTAGTTTATAATTCAGCTGGGGCAAAAATGATGAACACTACAAGGTAATGAACTATCAAATGAATGATAGTCTGCTTTCCACCTGTCAAAGGTAGAGGAGATCACCATAATCAGAGGTTTCACAAAGGAGATGGGACTTCCCCAGGGACTGGAGAACAAAGAGACCGGCAATAGAAAACAAGCACCATGAACAAACTCATGAATATATAGAGCCTGATAGGGATCACATTTAAAACACTTCATATTGTTAGGAAAGTATACTTTCCCCCAGTTCTGCTTTTCCTTCTACGTGAAAAGAACTGAATGCACTAGTTTTCTGAACTCTCTCAGCCCTTCTACTCACTGTGCTTCAGGGGACATTGTAAATCTTGTAGTTTGGCCTCCAGGTACCACTCCTTTATTTTATCTCCTATTTTGTTCAGGTGGTCTGAGCATCTGAAACTGGACTTCAATTCTGACTTGTAATATTTTTTCTATTCATCTACCTACCTACCTACTATGTATTTCCTATTTCTCTCCTTCCCTGCTATTTGAAGGCCACGCCTCTGAACTGAATCCATTTTTAACTCTCCATAGCACCTAACACAGCGATCAGGTTATAGAGCCAAGTGCTCCAAGCATTTGTTGAATGAACTAAAGCTATATAAACAGAACAAACTATCTCCTTCCAAGTTTTCATTTACGTATCTACCTTTAAAAATGTCTTTAAAACATGCCACTGTGACTATTCCTTCACTCTTTTATCACATCCTTTTTTGGTATTCCTAAATAGAGCCAACATTCATGGAAAGAGATGAAAAATCAAATGACTATTAGAACAGGCAACTTCAAAATCTCCTGGAGCACTACAGGCACTACAAGGTGAAGGAGCTTTCTGTCTACAATCACCCAGTAAAGACAGTCTTACATAAATACTCTGGGTGAACCAAAGAACCACCTATCTTATTGTAAGGCAAGAAGAACGTTCTGTGAAACACTCCATAACAATCCCTTCCATCAAGCAGAATCAATCATTCCTTCTGTGTCGCCCCAGAACTACAGCTACTGATACAGATGTTTCTCCCCACTACAACTCCCACACCCCAAAGGACTGAGTGCTCCTTGAAGACCCCCCCGGTATTTTCAGTCTTAAATACACCTTGCAAGTACCTAATCTGACCCACAGTTTTTCTACTTTTAGTAACAATTTTTTTTTGAAAATCCAATAAACTATACCATTGGAGTGATCTCATCACATAAGCTCACTTAAATATGCGGAGCACAATTGCAAACGTTTTATAATAAATGTATGCAAGTAGTTCTTCAGACAGCAATTCATGAACAATGTTAAGTTTGGCTCTAGTCAGTAAAGGTAGAGGTAATCAAGAAAAAAAAATGATAGTGATTTTCCATCTGTGGACAAAGTGCCAGTCCTGCCTCTAATCTCTACAACGACAGCTGTGATCCTGTACACAATACAAAACAAAGAAGTGATTAACAATATATAGGAGCAAAAGGAATCTAATTAACTCACCTCTGTACCTGCAGCACTTACCACAGGGCTTGGCCACATAGTGAGTGTATAGTAGCAGGCACATATTACCTGCTAGGAGGATGGACGAACAAATAAATAAAATGTGATATTCAATTTAGGAATCAGGCTCCTGAATGTTCAGTTAAGTTGAATCAGGTTGCTAAATTGAAGTCAAATTGAGAGCCACACCATCAATCTGTGATGATCCACTGGATGATTCAATATACATTTACCACATTATTGGTTCAGTGGGAAAATGAGCAAAAAAGTCCTTACTTCCATATGGAGTCCCTGTCAGTAGGGTACTTGGTTAAATTTTTCAGCAGCTCCACCAGTGCAAGATGAATCCCTTCTTTGGTTGAAACATTAGTACAGCACAAAAGTTCATGAAGAGCCTCTCGAATATCTCTGGACGAATCCTTTAAAATAATAATAATAATAGCAATCATTGTGAATTAGCTATTATGGGAGAGTGTACAAGTTACAATGGGACTACAGGGCAAAGAGTCTCTGAATTTTCTTGGAGGGGTGAAGCTAGGGGGTGAGAAGACTTCACAGAAGATGTAACACTTGAACTCAGATTTGAAGACTTTATTCATTCATATAAATTCAACATTTATCGAACACTTATTAAATAGTCAAACATTTCTCAAGCATCTATTATGTACCAAATGCTAGAGACACAGCATCAATTAAAATCAAATCTCTGCTTCCAGGAGCTTCTAGTGAAAAGACAAAAATAAGTATACATGTCAGATAGTGATAAGTACAATGAAGACACTATAAAGCAGGTTAAAGGTAAGAATACTAGAATAGTTGGGATGTTTTACATAGGATAATGAAAAGGAGCAGCAAAAATAAAGGCCATGAAGAGGAAGCATGTTCAAGAAAGAGCAAGGGAGCCCTCGTGGGCAGAGCAGAGTAAATAAAAAGACAGTGTTACATGATCATGTTGGAGAAATGGCCCCTTCCATTCCCAATACCTGCTCTACCTCACCAAAATGACTGGAAAAGGTCACCAACAACTTCTTAAAGCTAAAAGATATGGATGCATATCAGTTTTATTCTTCTTGGCTATCTCCAAGCATTTGTTGTCAGTTTTCCAAAACTTTTTAATATAGATGTTTTGAAATATATATAAAAGTAGAGTTAATAAATCCCTCAGTTTCAACAATTAATTCATAGCCAATCATGTTTCATCTAAACCTTTACTCACTCCTCCCAATTAGATAATTTTGAAGCTAGTCAGAGAAATCATAGCATTTCATTGGTAAATATTTCCATAAATAGATTTTTAAGATGATTCCTTATTTTTAAAAACCACAAAACCGGGGCGCCTGGGTGGCTCAGTCGCTAAGCGTCTGCCTTCGGCCCAGGTCAGATCCCAGGGGCCTGGGATCGAGCCCCGCATCGGGCTCTCTGCTCAGCAGGAAGCCTGCCTCTCCCGCTACCATTCCCTCTGCTTGTGTTCCCTCTCTCGCTGTGTTTCTCGCTGTCAAATAAATAAAATCTTTAAAAAAAAAAAAA
>CM053613.1:47148554-47167046 GCA_028646535.1 Procyon lotor
AATTTTTAAATCTATATAAATATACACAACCCTTCAAAAGCTCCCAGTTTTCTACAGAAAGAAGTCTGAGCTGCTCAGCATGCCACAAAGGCCTGCAAAGTCTGGCCACTCTGTCAGCTCCCACAATTCCCTACCAGTGATACCACACTGCCTCACACTTCTGTACTTCCACTTGAGACGGTTCCTCTACCGAGGCTGCCTTCCCTTTCTCCCACACCCACCCACTCCTGCCCCTTAGGTGTATTAACCCCAGGAAGTCATTGCTGATCCCTGAACTGGACACGGAACAATCTTGAGCAACCCTTTATCATGCCCTTCACTACACTGCATTGTATTTTACTTGTGATTGTGTATTCCCCCAAATGGCCTGTGAGCCACAAAAATGACTAGCAAAATGCCAAGAAAGCACTATGTACATTCTGATAAAAATAAGAGTACAAGAAAAGGAAGAGCCAAGTATTCTCCTTAATTCACTCAGTAAATAATCCATCCACTTCTCTGTTCAACACAGACTTCCTGCACACTAGGAGCCACCCCGTACCAGGCCATGGGGATACACTGTCCTCGTGGAACTTCAGGTTTGAGGGGCAAAGCAGACATTTATCGAGTAATGCCCATTTAATAATTACAAAGTTGTAAAGAAAAAATACAGAGTTCTATGAAAGCATATGACATATCACACAGGACTTTAAAATAACTGCATGTAATGGTCAAAGAGTTCCTGATCTAATTTGAGGCAGAGGAAAAAGAATGAATCAATGCTCTGAGTCATGAAGGGATACCACAACTTTCAGAACTGAAAAAAAGGGTAATGTGGCTAAAATGTACATTGATGTGAGCGAGGCTTTTTTATTTTTTTTTATTTTTTGAGATTTTATTTATTTGAGAGAAACAGAGATAGCAACAGAGATAGCAAGAGAGAGCACACACAGGGAAGAGAGAGAAGCAGGTTCCCCGCTGAGCAGGGAGCCAGATGAGGGGCTTGATCCCAGGACCTTAGGATCATGACCTGAGCAGAAGGCAGACACCCAACCAATTGAGCCACCCAGGTGGCCCTAGATGAGGCTTAAGAGACTAACGCACACCACAGTTTTTTGAGAATTATAGCAAGGATCGCTTTGATAATGCCTACCATGAAGCAGGAATTCAACACATATTTATTTGTTCACTGTTGAAAAAAACAAATGAATAATCATTGTCCTAAGAGCAATAAAAATCCTTTGATGAACTATAAACAGGAGAATGACATTAACAGATTTGAATTTTTGAAATATCAATCCGGCCTCAATATAATGATTGGGTTGGAAGGGCAAAACTAGACAGAGAGACAAATTAAGAGTACACTGCAATATTCCAGCAAAAGATATTGGCAAGACTTCCACTTCTGTTAAGGGCAAGGCTAGATAATTCAGACCAATCTTTCTGCTGAGTAAAATCAGAAAAGTACTATGGATGTAAAAAAAAAAAAAAAGTGTGCGTGCACACACATATACATAGAAACATATATGTGTATAGATACACACGTATATATATCTACACTGACAATATAGGTGCGTTTATATACATATGTGCATTTGAAAGTATTAGAAAACTAAAATATAAAGAATTAAAGAACTAGGATCCCGCAAGGAAGGAACCCAGAAAGGCTTGCTTAGAGTGTGGGGCTGCTTTTTCTTCAGGTTTCTGCCAACTGGGGGAGTGAGGAAATGGAGAAATGAGAGGCAAAGTGAAGTGTTTCTGACAGCCAAGTGAGGCCAGAGGGGCAATGGCTAGAGCTTAAGTCTAAGGGTAAGAGGGTGAGAAGGGGCAGCCTTATAAACCCCATCACTTTGGATCAGAACCCCAAAAAGCTACAAGAGGAGTAAGAATGAAATAAAAATACATAGACATTGGTAGGGACTGCAGGTCAGCCGTGAATCATCTTAATTCCTGAAATGAGAATTTTTCCTGGACTTCTAGACCAAAACAAATACTGTATGGACTAAAGTAAGTATTCTTAAAAATTTTGGAAATACACTGTCTGATACAATAAGAAATAAAGCATGCTAGCAGATCAGGTAACACCAATAGACATAAGACACAGCCAGAGGGATCCATTTATTGGAGTTATTATACACAGATTTTAAAGTAATTCTGCTTATTATGTTGAAAGAGATAAAGATGACATGAGAATTTCACCAGAAAACTAGAATTTTTTTTTTAAAAGGAAATTACAGAAATTACAAAAAGCAAGCAATCAATGAAATTACAAACAAATGGAGAGATTTAACAAGAGACTAGACAGGGTGAAGAGAGAAGGAGTGAACCGGAAGATAGGTCTAGAATGAAGGCCAAGGAGACGAAAGAATGAAAATTCAAAAGAGAACAGGATAAAATGAGATGGCTTATCACACATGTAAGTGGAGTCCCAAAAGCTGAGGAGGGAGAGAATGAGACAAAAGCAAAATATGAAGAAGTAATGGCCAAGAACCTCTCTGATGAAAAGTACCAAGCCACAGATGATAAAATAAGCACTATGAAACCCAAGTATGATACATTAAAAGAAATCCACTTATAGACACATGACCGTAAAATTGCTGAAAACCGTACAAAGCAAAAACTACTCAAAGCAACCGAAGAAAAAGACAGATTATTCCTCAAAGGATCAATAGTAAGACTGATGATCTGATTGCTCAACAGAAACAATGGAAGACAGAAAACAATACAATGATATATTTAAAGTACTGAAAGAAAATAACCACCAATCTAAAATTCTACATGCAGCAAAAATATCCAAGAACTAAATAAAGAAGATGTAGCATACACACACACACACACACACACACACACACACACACACACACACAATGGAATATTATGCAGTCATAAGAAAGAATGAGATCTTGCCATTTGCAACAACACGGACAGACTCAGAAGGTATTATGCAAAGTGAAATTAAGTCAGGCAGAGAAAACGAATACCATGAATCCCTTGTATGTGGAATCTAAAAAACAAAACAAATGAAACAAAGACTTAAATACAGAGAACAAATTGGTAGTTGTTAGCAGGGCGAAATAAAGGGGATTAAGAAGTACAAACTTCCAGTTATAAAAATAAATAAATCATAGAGATGAAAAGTACAGCAATAGATGGGGCGCCTGGGTGGCTCAGTGGGTTAAAGCCCCCGCCTTCAGCTCAGGTCATGATCTCAGGGTCCTGGGATCAAGCCCTGCATCGGGCTCTTTGCTCAGCGGGGAGCCTGCTTCCCCCTCTCTCTCTCTGCCTGCTTGTGATCTCTCTCTCTCTGTCAAATAAATAAATAAAATATTAAAAAAAAAAGTACAGCAATAGAGACTAGTCAATATTAAAATAATGTCTGGTAACAGTGACTACATTTATGATGAGTAATAAGTAATGTAAGTTATTGAAAAAGTATGCTGCACACCTGAAACTAATAACACCGTATGTTATAATTCAATTAAAAAAACTTTTAATAATAAAAATAAAGCCTTCAAGAATGGAAGTAAAATAAAACTCTTCCATACAAGAAACACAAAATCTTATCAGTAAACTCATAATAAATGGAAATATCAGAGGGTATTCTTCAGCCAAAAGGAAAATAATCCCAGAAGGAGAGAAAAGCAATAATAAATACATTGGAGTAAACGATAAATATTTAGTAAATCTAAATGAATATTGCCTATATAAAATAACACTGTCTTGGGGCGCCTGCATGGCTCAGTCATTTAAGCGTTTGACTCTTGATTTTCACTCAGGTCATGATCTCAGGGTCATGAGATCGAGCCCTGTCAGGCTCTGCACTGAGCATGGAATCTGCTTAAGATTCTCTTTCTGCCACTCCCTTGCATGCACGTGCTCTCTCTCTCAAGAAAAACAAAACAAAAACAAAAAAACCCACCACACTGTCTTACAGAGTGAAAAATGGAGAATTAAAATATACAATTACACTTACATGTAAGTCAGGAAGATGGATAAATGGCGGTAAGTCCTTGCACTGTTCAAAATAGTTATTGTGCCACATAACATTTGACTTAGGTAAGTCAAGAATTCATAAATTAAGTTTTTAAAAATTTCACGTCAGAAGTGCCTGGGTGGCTCAGTCCAATAAGCATCTGCCTTTGGCTCAGGTCATGATCCCAGGGTCATGCAATCAAGCCCGGTATCAAGGCTCCCTGCTCTGCAGGGATAAATAAATATTTATTTTATTATATTTATTTAATTCAGATAAATATTTTTTTAAAGATTTTAGTTATTTATTTGACAGAGAGAGAGAGATCACAAGTAGTAAAGAGGCAGGCAGAGAGAGAGGGGGAAGCAGGCTCCCTGCTGAGCAGAGAACCCGATGCAGGGCTCGATCCCAGGACCCTGAGATCATGACCTGAGCTGAAGGCAGAGGCTTTAACTCACTGAACCACCCAGGCACCCCCAGATAAATAAAATCTTAAAAAAAATTTTCACTTCAAATTTTTAAAAAATTTCATGTTGTAATATCTAGGCTAACCAATAAAAAAGTATAAAAGAATGTTTAACTCCCAAGCTAAAGATGGAAAGAATTAAAAAAAAAAAATTCAAACAGTGGCAAGAAACAAGAGAAAAAAAAACATTAACCAGGTAAGATAAATATAAAACATATAATAAGAGGGTAGTTTTAAATCCACATATATCAACAATTACATTAAACATGATGAAATAAATGATCAATTTTAAAAACATTTTTTTTAAACTACACGTTGGGGAGCCTGGGTAGCTCAGTCGATTAAGCATCTAACTCTTGATTTTGGCTTAGGTCATGATCTTAGGGTCCTGAGATTGAGCCCTGCATCAGGCTCCCTACTCCCTCTGCCCCTTCTGCTGCTCACCCTCTAATAAATAAATCTTTAAAAGTAAATGAATAAAAATTATAAACTACATGTTGTTTACATAGGTCTTACCTAAAACAAAAAGACATAAAAAAGATGAAAATAAAAGGTAGAAGTAGGTATACCATGCAAACTATAATCAAAAGTTAGCTGGTCTCATTATATTAATATTAAAGCCATTATTTGCTGATGATCATTTATAAAAAATTCAAAATAATCTACATGTAATTTATTAAAATTGTTAAGTGAGCTTGGTGAGGTTGTATGATATATGAGTTAATAAATAAAAGTCATCTGCACTTCTGAATACCAGCTATGTAGTGTTAGAAAATGAAATTTTAAAAATATTATCATTTACAATAACAAAATATTAAATATCTAGGAATAACTAGCAAAAAAATTTACAAAATCTCTATGCAGAAAATTATAAAACAGTATTAAAATAATAGGAATGTACCATGTTTATGGACTGGCAAACTCAATAACATAAAATGTCAATCCCCAAATGTCCTCAGAATGATAGAGTTAATGCAAATCTAATCAAGATCCTAACTGAAATTTTGTTTTGTGGCAGAATTTCACAAGCTGATATCAAAATTCATAAAAAAATGAAAAGATCAAGAATAACTAAGATATTCTTAAAGAAGACAAAGTAAGTTAACTTGTCCTACCAAACATCAAGATTTAATATAATGCAATAATACATTACATGTTAATAAAAAAAATAAAGTGCGTGGAGAAATTAAAAAAAAAAAGATTTAATATAATGCTATACTAACACAACATGGTATGGGCATGAGTACAGAAAAACTACTGGAATAGAATAGAAAGCCCTGAAATATAGACACTTCATTTACCACAAAAGCAGTACTGCAGACAATGGAGAAAGGACATTCTTTTTTTTTCCCCCAAATATGTTTATTTTATTTTTTCAGTGTTACAAGAAACACCACACCCAGTGCTCCATGCAATACGTGCCCCCCTCAATACCCACCACCAGGCTCACCCAACCCCCTACCCCCACCCCTCCTAAACCCTCAGTTTGTTGCTCAGAGTCCACAGTCTCTCATGGTTCATCTCCCGCTCTGGTTTCCCCCCATTCACCTTTCCCTTCCTTCTCACAATGCCCTCCATGTTTTTCTCTATGCTCAGCACGTAAGTGAGACCATAAGGTAATTGGTTCTCTCTGCTTGACTTATTTCACTCCGCATAATCTCTTCCAGTCCCATCCATGTTGATACAAAAGTTGGATATTCGTCCAAGAAAGGACATTCTTTTCAATAAATGGTGCTGGACATTTGGATTTCCATATACCCAAGCAACATACACACACATCAATCCCATGTGTGAAAAGCAAATAATAAAGCTTCTAGTAATAATGCAGCAAAATGTCTTAATGAGTTCAAGGCAGGCAAACACTTCTTACATCAGATAAGAAAAGCCCCCAAAAATGAAAAGATTGTTAAATTGGA
Organism: Procyon lotor; assembly: GCA_028646535.1. NCBI lineage: Eukaryota > Metazoa > Chordata > Mammalia > Carnivora > Procyonidae > Procyon > Procyon lotor. The sequence continues at coordinate 47,154,886 of CM053613.1, forward strand.
CTATATTAAGAACTTCTTTTCATCAAAATACAACACGAAGGGACCAAAAGATGGGGGGTGGGGGATTGTGGGAGGGATTAAAAAGGAAGAAGATATTTGAAAACACATATAACCATTAAAGCCATTAAAGAACTTGTACTGGAATATAAAGAATTCACACAAAACAATAAGGAAAAAGAAAAATATGCAAGAAACTTCAATAGGCATTAGCTAAAAAAAAAATCCAAAGGGCCAATTAAACAGTAAAGTTGTTTGATTTCATCAGAAATCCAAGGAATGCAAATTAAGGCCACAATGATATACCACAAACATCCACAGAAACTGTCAAATGAAAAAGATCAACAATTTTGACTGCTGGCAAATATGTGGAATTGGAATTCTCACAGAGCCAACAGGGGAGTCTAAACTGGTACTACCACTTTGAAAAACTTTGCTTGGGGGTGCCTGGGTGGCTCAGTAGCTTAAGCCGCTGCCTTCAGCTCAGGTCATCATCCCAGGGTCCTGAAATTGAGCACCCCTCCCCAATGGGGCTTTCTGCTCAGCAGGGAGGCTGCTTCTCCCTCTCCCTCTGCCCCTCCTCCAGCTTGTACTCTCTCTCTTCCTCTCTCTTGCTCACTCGATCACTCTGTCTCTTAAATAAATAAATAAAATCTTTTAAAAAATCTATGAAAAAAAAATCTATGAAAAAGTTGGCTCTGGGGTATACAGAATATAGAAATGTAAGACATGCATATCAAGAGACCTATACAAAATGTTCATGGCACTATTTCCTGTAATAGTTAAAAGTGGACAGAGCCTAAATGTCCATCAATAATGGAATGGATAAATAAATTAGGGTATATTCATACAATTAAACCTTATGCTGTGGTAAAAATGAATGAACTACAGCTACCATCAACAATATGAACGAATATCGATATAGGTAGAATTTTGAGCAAAAACCACACATAAAAAATACATACTGTATTATTTAATTACATGAAGTTTTAAAAAAAGATAAAAATAAATTGTATTTAGAAGTACAGGCTTAATGGTAAAAAATAAAAGAAAGGTAGTTATTACCCTGAAAGTCAGGACAGTGTGGTTATCTTTTGGGAAAGATCTAAATCATTAGAGGGGAGTTTGAAGAGGCTTACAGGAGGCTGATAATATTCCTTTTCTTGACCTGGAGGGTGGTTACATATTGTGTTCACAATGTGATATAGCAACAAGCTGTATGACATTTTTCTACCTGTTCTTTTTTATGTGTTATATTTCACAATAAAATTTTTTAAAATGCAGGGAGCCTGGGTAGCTCAGTTAAGCATCCAACTCTTGATTTAGGCTCAAATCATGATCTCAGGTTCCTGAGATCAAGCCCTGCATTGGGCTCCGCACCGTGCATGGAGCCTGCTTAAGATTCTCTCTCTCCCTCTCCTGCTGCACCACCCCCATCCCCACTCACTTGTTCTTGCTCTCTAAATAAATAAATAAAATGAAATAAAACAAAATATGTTACTTGGATTACTAAGGTAACGGTAGAAATGAGAAGTATTTTGACATTAGGAGAAGGGAAAAATGAAGGGAGAGAAATTGGAGTGGGAGAGGAACCTTGAGAGACTACGGACTCCAAGAAACAAATGGAGAGTTTTAGAAGGGAGGGGGTGGGGGGATGGGTGAGCCTGGTGATGGGTACTAAGGAGGGTACGGTTTGCATGGAGCATTGGGCGTTATACGCAAACAATGAATCATGGAACACTACATCACTACATGGAACACTACAACACTACCAAACTAACGATGGTGACTAACATAACAACATTTTTTAAAAAAGTAAAATCAGCAAGACTTAGTGAAGAAGGGAATAGGAGGAGAAGAAAAGGCAAAGGATCTCTCTCAGGTTTCTGATTTAAGGGTCTATATCAATAATGGGACCATTTCCCAAGATAAGGTAGACTAGAAAATGAAGGGAGAACCTGAATTCAGTTTTGAATATAAAGAAAAGCCAATTATTTTATGGACTTCAAATTATTAAAATATCAAAGAATCAAGTAATTATCTTTCTGAGACAATGGACTAGTCAAATCCTACTCAAAAATAATCTGCAGTGAGAGAGAACAGGAAAACAGCTAAATAGCCTTTCAATGGTCTGGAATTGAGTCACAGACCTCCAAACACAAGAGAGCTGCAGAAAAAGCAGAAGTACTAGGCCTAGCAGATAAGGCAAGAATGGGACAAAGAGTAAGACAGTATCTGACCTAGTAACACTCCTTATCAATCTAGATACTTTCTGAAATTATCCCCTGGTACCCTCAACACTTAAGCTTAAAACAAATTGCCTCCAGGGAAGCCCTAATAACTGCTCTTCTCACCATTAAAACCATCCTGGTTCAGGCTTTCGTCACCTTGCTTCAGACTTATCGGTCTCCTAGTTGGTCACCCTAACACCATTTTCCCCTAGTCCAATTCCTCCATTCCCCATCCTATTTCCAGAGTGACACTTTTTTTTTTTTTTTTAAAGATTTTATTTATTTATTTGACAGAGAGAGAGGTCACAAATAGGCAGAGAGGCAGGCAGGGGGGGAAGCAGGCTTCCTGCTGAGCAGAGAGCCCGATGTGGGGCTCGATCCCAGGACCCCGAGATCATGACCTGAGCCGAAGGCAGAGGCTTTAATCCACTGAGCCACCCAGGTGCCCCCAGAGTGACACTTCTAAAACAAAACCCACAAGATAAATACAGGCCCTCCACGATTTCTAGTCTTATCTCTTCAAGAGCTTTCAACTTAGAATCTACACCAGCTGTCTGCATTTCTTCTAATGTGACAGGCTATCTCACATCTCCATGCCTTTGCTCACAACTGCTCTTTCTTTCTAAAATGCCTTTCTTTCCTCCTGTTTTCCAACTGGCCCAAATCTGTTTTAGAAGACTCATCCTAAGGATCACTACTACTCTATAACCCCGTTCTAGTCCCCTGCTCCCAAGTCAAACTGATTGCCTTCTTCTTTGAGGTCACATCATAACCTGTCCCAAATTTCACAGCACCTATAACACTGTATTGTAATTATCAATTTATTGTGTCTGTATCTACCCAACTAGATTCAGATCAGGGATCACATAATCATCTCTTATATCCAACATTAGCACAAGGCCTGGCACAGAGTTAGTATTCAAGACATCTCGAGAAAATTTTAAAAAATGAGCAAATGAATAACCTTAGCCCTTACTATCTACTTACTACATACATTATTTGGTCTACCAACAATACTACTAGTCCCACAAGGACAAGGAACATGTCTCACAGTTCTACATCCTCCACAGCAACTAGCACAGTAGCATAAGTGAAGAACCCTTCATGTGAAGGAAGTTCAGACACTGCTGCCTGACCACAGAAAAATTTGAAGGAGAAAAGCAAAAGCCCAAGTAGTTTATCTACTAAAATATAAGAGACCACATTAATGGATAACAGACGAAAGGATAAAAAAATGCTATGGTCATCAATCTAGAACTGGACACATTTGTCCAGTTCTCATTTCCTCTGGGGCTAGAATCTGCTAGATTAATGCAAGCAGCATGGCCTGGTTATAAAGAGCCTAGGGTATGACATCAGAATATCTGAGTTCAATTTTTGTTTTAGACATGATAATGGTATTGTGATTAGAGAATCTCATGGAGACGGTTAGGAGTGGAGGAAGTGCAAGTGGACAGTTGGGTGAGGGGCATGGGAATAAAATAAGTTTGGCCACAACGTGGTAACTGTTGAAATTGGATAATGGGTGCATGGGAATTAATGAAACCATTCCCTCTATTCGTATACACATTTGAAATGTTTCACGACAAAAAGCTAAAAAAAAAAAAAAAAAAACCCAGATCAAATCCAGACCCTCCATTTACTTGGCTGGGTCACCCTGAAAACAAAACAGCTCCAAACTTAGTTCCTTTTTTTAAAAAAAACATTTATTTATCTATTTGACAGAGAGAAAGAGAGAGAGGACAAGCAGAAGGAGCCCCAGGAAGAGGGAGAAAAACGCTCCCTGCTAAGCAGGGAGCCCAACGTGGGGCTCGACCCCAGGACCCTGGGATCATGACCTGAACCAAAGGCAGACGCTTAACGAACTGAGCACACAGGTGCCCCTCCAAGCTTAGTTTCTTACCTGGATTACATAAATAACAATGGTGTTGTCATCACGATTAAAAAATATTACATATGGGAAGAGCTTTATAAATTCCAACAAGCTATATAAATGTTAACTGTTCGTAGAAGTATCATTACAGATGATTATGGGTAATAGAGTTATATTATCATATAATAGGTGGATATTGCTAAGAAAAGAGGTAACTAAAAATAGATCACTAAGTGTCTGAAAACTTGAGAACCGAAACTCTGATTACATTCATGTAAAACATGAGGGACACATTTATAAACTCCTACAAAGTTCCAGGGACCTTGCCAGGAACTAGGACAGAGATAAACAGATTTGGAGTCTCTGAACTTAGGGGCTTAAAGTCGAAAGGAGAGAGACATATGGCAAACAGTGGCTATACTAAGAGCTAATAAATGTGCTAACAGGTCTGTCCAGTGCCCAGAAAATACGCCTGATATATAATAAGCACTCGTTAACTGAATAAAAAGTCTCACAAAAGCATAAGCTCACTCATTCAATAAATATTACCACACGCTGTTCTTGGTACTGCACATTCATCAATTTAAAAAAACAAAAATCCCTATTTAAGAGGAGCTTACATTCCAGCATAGGGAAATAGACAAGGTACCAAATAAATGAGAAAATTATATAAAATACAAGAAGATGTGGGTGCCTGGGTGGCTCAGCTGCACTCTTGATTTTGGCTCAAGTCATGATCTCAGGGTCATGAGATCAAGCCCCAGGTCATGATCCGCGCTCAGCACAGAGTCCGCTTGAGGATTTTTCACCCTCTCCCTCTATCCCTCCTCCTGCACACACATGCACATATGCGCTCTCCCTCAAACAAATAAATAAATCTTAAAAAAAAAAAAAAAGAATATGAGAAGATGCTAAGTGCTAAAGAGAAAACAAAATCAAAGAAGGGAGCTAGGAGATTCTGGAACCTCCAGTGGAACAGGCAGTTTCAATTTTAAATACAGAGATTAAAAAAAAGGCCTTAATGAAAGAGTGACATTTGAGCTATGACTTGAACAAAGTGTGGGAAGTAGACATATGAACATCTGAAGGAAGTGTTCTAGATGGAAGGAAACATAAGTGGAAAGACTCTGAGGAAGAAATATGCTTGACAGAGAAAGTGGCAGAGCAGATCACAGGGCAGTGGTAGGAAGACAGAGGGATTCTAGACCGGGGGGAACAGCATGTGAAAAGACATGGATTTCTGAAAATCCACAAGATCTCTGGAAAACTTTGGAAGCATTTCTGATTAAGCCAGAATATTATATGTGTAAAGGAAAAGAGCCTTTATGTCATATTTAAAAGATTTAAATAAACATAGTTTATAGAAACAAAAGAGACTGAAGAGAAAAAGCAGCTTTTGCAAGGGAACACTGAAGACATTACATGCATCCTGACAGATGCAATAGGAAATACAAATTGTCATCTATAATGTAGTCTCAAAAATTTCAAATATATGCTTAGCCTGAATCTAACAAGGCCTATACTGTATATCTAACTTCCCGCTCCTAGTTAATAAAAGGGATAGAGGAGCAAATTAACCTCCAGGGAAGTAAATAAATTCAAAAAACAAGACATTTTATCAACAACTAACTGAGTTTATCAGGTCAATGTCACCAAAATAATAAAAATTTTTCTAGATTAAAAAAAGACTAGTGACGCTTGGGTGGCTCAGTTGGTTAAGCATCTGCCTTTAGCAAAGGTCATGATTCCAGGGTCCTCGGATTAAGTCCCGCATCAGCTCCTTGCTCAGCTGGGAGCCTGCTTCTCCCTCCTCCTCCGCCTGCCGCTCTCTCTCTTTCTCTCTCACAAATAAATAAAATCTTTAAAGAAATAATTTAAAAAATTAAAAAGAACAAATGCCATGTGTGAATAGTCCAAGTAAGCAGAGAGGCAGGCAGAGAGAGACAGAGAAGCAGGCTCTCTACTGAGCAGGGAGCCTGATGAGGGGCTCAATCCCAGAACCCTGGAATCATGACCAGAGCCAAAGGCAGCCCGCTTAACCAACTAAGCCATCCAAGCGCCCCCATATCATGTATTTAATCAATCACAAACTGATGTTTTGTCTAACCTGTTAAATACATGGAGAAATGAAATGTCACTACACAAAGGAAAAAAAAATTTAAAAGGGGGCTATCACAATTAGATACGAGGGCCTTGAATTAGGGCAGTAACAGCAGGATGAAAGGATGACATTTCAGAGAGAAATCTGGTTACAGAGGGTCATGGCTGAAGTCCTCCTTTGTACTCCCACCACACCCAACGTAACACAGGCAACACTACCCCCGGCAGTATGTTCACAGCTGTCTCCGTATACGCAATATAGATACTCTCTATATCCACACAGAGATGTGGCTAGTTTCCGAGGACAGGATTTGGATCTTCTTTATCTCTGCATCTATAGTGCCTGGCACATGGCAGGCCCTCAATAAAAGACTGCTAAATGAATACCTTCTTATTTATCTTGAAATACTAAGCCATTCTGTAGACATGACACAATTCTTACACACACTCCCATCAGGTTCTCAAGACCTTCTTACCTTGTAATAATGTTCCAAGAGAATCCTGACTACTCCCTCCACGCTTTCTGCTTCAACTGGCTTCCTGGCAAACTGGAGTAGGTACTGCAAAGCATCTGCTGGGGAGGTAGCTTTACACAGATCTATGTGGAGTGCTGCAGATTTACTTGGTTTTGTCAATCGGAGTTTCTTGGTTGCAATTTCCTCCTGTTGTTGCTGCAAAGAAGTAGGCAAAGATAACACATGAAAACACAGGGTCTGCAAATTTGCCTCACTCCCTTATACCAGATAATGTGCTTAACTAACTGACCTAACATTAAGGAAAAGCAGTATCATGAACTGGAAAAAGGGCACGAGATTGGAGACCAGGCTGAGTTGCCATTTTGCTTTTCAGTAGCTCCTACCACGGTGGCCTAGTCATTTCATTCTGCCAAGTGTCAACTTCTTTCTCTGTAAAGTCGGTCCACTAACATTTTGTTCTGCCCATCTCTCAGAACTGTTGTAGCTTTAGGGTTAAAAGGACACACAAAGGATCTGCTCCATTCTTTACTTAAAAGAAATCTCAATTTTAAAAATATGTTCAGACTATGCTGAGGCATGCACCAGGCTCAGCTTCCCTCGTGAGAAAATTGGAACTGATGGGAACTGTCTATAGCTTACACTGAGTAAAAACTCTTCTCCTTACTCCAAATGACTACCCAAACCATTCTGCCTTTATTAAAAGGACAGGAGTATAAAAAAAATTAAAAAATACAGTCAGATACCTCACAAACTGTAGCCACTTAACAAATGTTTACTGAATGGCTATTCAGCATTAAGACTTATCTCTAAGTTCCAATTCTGCTATTCTAAGTAAGTCATAATTCTTACTTTCATCATCTGTAAAATGGGAATTATGACACTACTACCAGTCTTTCTCAACTAAAGATCCTCATCTGAACTACAGGACATGCACAATTATTTAAGTAACTATTTTCTCAATTCTCCCAAGGATGGCGCATAACCAGAAGTTTTCTAGATGCATTCGTTATATATAATGGTGCCCAAAAGTTCATGTAAAAGGGAACCTGTCCCTCCAAGGCTTAAGTCAGTCCCTGTGGGTTGGTACAGAGAGCATCATAAATAAGACAAATACTGTAATCAAGAATTTTCCTTAAAATCTGATGCATCATTTTGATATCCTGAGCAATCACCTCTTCATAAATTTATCTTTCTACGGAGAAAAGATTAGGGTTATTCTAGTCAGGAACAAAGTAGGGCATGATACAAAGAGACTGAGAGTTTTAAAGTCTGAGAATTTGGGTTCAATAACCACTTACTAGTGAGAAGAGGCCAGTCTTTTATTCTATAAAAGAGAATATAATACCTATATCATATGGATATTTGAGAAGTCTAAAGGACAATGTCTTTATGTGCACGCACATGTAATAAGCACTAAATACATACCAGTTCCCTCTCCCTCATCTTCATAGCAGGGGAAAATATCAGAAGCACTAAGATCTCATATCGGCACTCTAAGATAATGATTCATGCAGAATGAAGTGAAGAAATGAGCTCTTTTCTTAAAATCCTTACCCGCTCCCATCCTATTCTATACCAATTCAGTCTTCTGTGTTACTTGGGCTCCAGTCAGGTCAAACCCGAGAAAGATTTCTTTCCATACAGAGTATGGAAAGGGGAAGACAAACCGCTATCTGCTATCAGTCAACCATCAGTAACATTTTAGTGAGCCAGGACCTATGGTCATCCATGGGTGATTGAGTAGTTAGACATGAGCTGGAGGCAAGGGTGGTGATAAATAGGTGACACATGAGAAGCCTGAAGGCACAACATCCTGACTTTGTGGTTCCTAACATCCTGGCAAGGCTTCTAAAACCCTGGAGCTGACAGACCAAGAGCCACAGGTGTAGAACATGCGGCTCTCCTCTTCAACCTCTGCCCCAGGGTTTCATTATAATATACTTATGCTGTGGTTTCAAACCCACCCCTACACCCCACCCCCAACCCCACCAACTCCTGTGGGGGAACATGGCCAGGGCAGTTCTGGCAAGAACCTGGTAGGGCCAAAAATTCCCCTCTGACTGGTAGAAAGAATCCCTTAGCTGACTGGAAACAACTTCATTAAGAGACCACCCGAGCTATGACCCATTATCTATGTAAACACAAAAAGACACCCCTAGTTCCAATGCAGTAGCCACCTCTGGGCCTGCACACTCTCCATTCTTTATAGAGTGTACTATCCTTAATAAACTGCTTTGTGCTTGCTACACTCTGACTGTCTTTATTTGAGCCTGGATCCTCACAAAATCTTTGTGGGGAATCTAAGAACCTAGACCTCCATCCAAGAGTCTCCTACACAAAACAAAGGACATGAAGATGAACCAGGCATTATCTCTGTCCTTAAGGAGTCCAGACTGGTAGAGAGAGATGTATACTGTGTGAAATTAATAAAAAGAAAACTCACGAAAATTGAGTAGGGAGGATACAAGGGGAGACAAGATGGGGGGGAACAGTGCCACTCTACAATTACGGAAAAAACTGTGGATTATAGACCCCAACAGAAAAATCAACAAGAAAGAATCATCAATTACAGGTCCCAACAGGAAAAGATGTACATTGCATCTCCTACAAGAAATCCAGCACTCCTACAACTCAGCCAGTGAGAAACTCTCATCATCCCAGACTTTCCCTTCAAAACTTCTACCTTCTTCTCCATAAAATAAGGGTCCTCTTTTTTGTTTGTTGGACTTGCCTGTGGTTTTTCCATGGCTTGCAAGTCCTGAATTGCATACACTGTTATTCTCAAATAATTACATTTTGGCTGGTAAAATAACTATTTTTAAGGTTAGCAACTGATAACACTGAGTGATAAGTACAAATAGATGAGTACAGAGTACTAGCCATGGAAGCAGAGGAGGAAGAGACGAAACTATTGCTGAGGTTTTAGATGGGTCCTGAAAATGGGAGAACAAAAATAAAGGGAAGATGACATGCATTCCATGTGAAAGAGAAAACAGGTACAACAAGAGTTTGGAGAAGTGTAAACACATGGCATGCTGGACAAGGGTGAGTACTCCTGGGAAGTGGGAACAAAAGAACTAAGGGAAAAAAGGAAATCACACTGCAAAACAATGCAAATGTACAGAATGCCACTGAACTACACACCTAAAAATGTTTAAAATGGGGGCACCTGGGTGGCTCAGTCAGTTAAGCATCTGACTCTTGATTTTGGCTCAGGTCATGATTTCAGGGTGGTGAGATCAAGCCCTGCATTGGGCTCCACGCTGAGCATGGAGCCTTCCAAAGAGTCTCTCTTCCCTGCTCCCTCTGCTCCTGCTCACTCTTAAGGAAAAAAAAAAAGAGAGAGAGAGTTTAAATGGTAATATATGTATTTTACCACAATTACAAAGGAAAAAAAAAAAGTGGGCAGGGGAAACAGACCTGGGAAATTCCAGAAAGCAAATCAAGGAAGAAGCAGCTCTGTGAAATTAGAGAGACTTTCCTGAGGGGGCCCTGGCTGGCTCAGTTGGTGCAACATGCAACTCTTGATTTTGGGGTTGTGAGCTTGAGCCCCATGATGGGTATAGAGATCATTTAAAAATTTAAAAAAGAAAAACCTTCCTAAATCTTGATTCATTCCAAAAGTTCAAGAAACGAATTTCACATAAAATGAAGCAACAAAAAAGTGCCAAGTCTAAATCTCAAAGTTGTTTTTTTTTTTTTTTAAGATTTTACTTATTTATTTGCGAGAGAGAGAACACAATCAGGGGGAGCAGCAGAGGCAGAGGGAGAAGCAGGCATCCCACTGAGCAAGGAGCCAGATGAAGGACTTGATCCCTGGACCCTGGGATCACAACTTGAGCTGAAGGCAGATGCTTAACTGACTGAACCACCAGGTGCCCCCTCAAAGTTATTTTTAAGAAAAAAAAAAAAGCAATCTTCCCTACAGTCAGTGGAATATGCTACAAAGATGTGTCCACAAAACAGAAAAGAAATGCTAAGTGAAAAGAAGAAGAAAAATTTGTCAATACAATAATCTCTCTGTATTATAATCACAGGTATGCTTTTCTGTCTCTCCTACTAGGCTGTGAGCTCCTAAAGGACAAGGACCCTAATGTGTATTGGACTTTGTAGCTCAACGCCTTTCACTATACCTCATACATAGTAACGTCTCACTTAACAAACTCTTGTTGAAGGAATGAATAAAATGTTTAAGGAGTTTCCTGCTGGATGGTCTAAATCCTGCTACACTAGAAGTCTGAGGACCTAGGGATACTCTCCGGTTCTAAGGATGCTTTTGATCTCCTAGTATCAACGGGGAACTTGTCAGAAACGCAGATTATTGCCTCACCTCCCCCACCCCACTGAGTATAATCAACATTATAACAAGATCACCAGGTGATTTGCATAAAAAGTCTGAGAAGCAGGACATGGAGGGTAACTTGGGATCAACCTCTACTTTAGCAACATCTATGAGGAGACACATGGAGAGTCACTGCTCTAACAGGGGCTCCGACCACCTATCCTTAACTCCAAAGAGGAAAATAACTGCCCTCCTTCCTAGGTAAGGTGTTCCACAAATGGAAACTTCTGCCCCTATACAGCCTGTGACCCTCACCTGCCTTGGCTGGGTCTCGAGGATTTCTACAGACTCCTCTTCCAACCCCTTTGAGTTTTGCTTGTAACCAACTCGTCCCTGGGCGCTTTTTTTGTAACGGGAGGTGGGAGGAGCTCCACCAGAAATTGGCTCTGGATCCTCGCATCCCTCCAGAAGCTTTTGAGCCACATCTATAGAAGGAAGGTACTAATGTAACCAGAATAAACTGAGATAACGGATAATACATCTTCGTAAATTGTAAAGAGCTATCTGTTCTAATAATTTTATTAAGTGTCAGACAGCACATATTAATGACAACAGCGGCTGCAAACGAACACGCCCACTTCAATGTACTTTCGGAGCCGATCAAAGTACTCGGCACTCAACCCAGGTTTGCGGCGCCTGTTTTGGCAAAGTGTCTGGAGCGTGGATAACCTTCCCCGCCCCGAACTAGTCCTGGGACCTTTCCTTCTGTCAATTACCTGAACCACTTTAGTGAATTCCTCGTACACTCGCTTCTTTAGGTGCGCCGCCATGACTGCCTGCGGACCCTCTCAGCTTCCGTACTCTACGAGGGAGGCGGTGGTGGAGGAACCCGGAAAATTCGCCTGGGCCTGAGGAACTCGCCACTATCCCACAAAGCAGTGGGGTTCCGAGAAAGAGAGGCGGCTTCCTGCTGCTCCACTGCCCTTTCGCGGTGCAGCCGAATTTGTCCGCCTACGCCTCGTGCGGCGGCGGAACGAAAAGGAGGGCGCAGAGCGAGGGGGCGGGGCCTCTGGCAGGGAGCCGAGCGAAGGGCGGGAAGAAGCACAGGGCAAAGGTCAGAGGCGGGACGATCCAGAGCTAGAGGCAAAACCTGGAGTTGCGGGAGGCGTTTTGCTGGAGAGAGAAGGGAGCGAAGCCTAGCT
>CM053613.1:47167546-47221688 GCA_028646535.1 Procyon lotor
AAAAAAAAAAGAGGTCCCCTAGGACAATGGAGACCCGAGAACCCGGCATAGTGCTATGAACTAGGGTGCCTCAATGAGGGCACCCTCACAGGTTTCAGTCTTTGTGTTTTCCTTTGGATTATAATGACACTTGTATTTGCCATTCATTTTTAGGTTTTCCTCCTTTGACTCTAATTCTCTTTAGTTAATCCCAATAGATTAGGAAAAGTATCATGTACCCCCGCAAATGTCCAGAGATAGTTTTTTAAACATTATTAATGTGTTTTACTATTTTGCTTTTTCTGTTAGGAAACAGGGAGGGAGGAGATGGTACTGTTGGGTAGGCAACCAAGAGTGTCCCCTTCATTTATGTACTTCTATTTGTATCTTTTTGGATGTTTCTTTTTTTCATAGCCCTTTAAGCCCCACCACCTTAAATCCGTTTTTGGAGCACAGATTAAATTAAATTGCATTGCACTAAATGAGTATTCTCCTCCCCAGTCATTTTAAGCCTCTATAACTATAATTTTAATCACTGCATAACATTGCATCATATAGATGTAATATAGTATGCTTGACTTATTTCTCGTTGTTTTGCTTTTATAATTTAAGTGGGATGAAAATAGTATGTTATGTTAACTGTATTGTGGATTGGGAATGGGGAGGGGATATTGGAATTGCCTTTGTTTAATAAAATAATTTGATAAATGGCTCAGGAAGAAGGTCCGATCCTAAGGGCATGCCTGGAGGCGAAAGCCACAACAGTAAAAGAGGTAGCTAAACTGGAACGTGGTCTTCTCCTGGCAAATGACAAGAACACAAGAGCGCTGATGGAGACTTGGCATGCCTCTAAAGCCTGAGTTTAGAACTGGCACAGTCACTTTGCTGCATATCCCATTGGCCAGATTAAGTCATGAAGCCAAGCATGAAGTCACTGGGGTGAAAGGATTACTCCCACCTACAGAGAAGCATGGCAAGAATAAAGGAGGCAAGAAAGAATAGGAAACAAATACAATCTGCTAGTGAAAAGCCCCTAGTGATGGGGGTGACTGAGACTTTAAGAAGAGATGAGACCAATCCTCAGTTTGAAGTTATTTGCATTTCTGTCTGGTACACTCCCTCCCCTTGATAGGCTTGTATTTGCCACACAGTCTGCTATGTGCACAAGTAGCTCCTGGGAGTACCATTTGTAAAAATTAAGAGAAAGATAATGTGTGTTCAATCTGGGTGAGCATTGTGTGGAATGGTAATAACAAGCTCAGGACATCTAGATGATCCATGGATCCAGGAGGGGCAAAGAACCAGGATTGACCATAAGATAACAAGCCCTGTGGGAACGTACAGAAATCTTGAGGAGGTCAGTGACCTTTACCTAATTCGCAACATAGAGATTTTAAGCAATCCTACTTAGATCCTACGGAACAGAGTGTCTCCTGGTAATCTGGTCTCATAAATGTAATTACTGATCAAAGAGTATAAACTTTATTTCAGCTTCTTGATAAATAATGTTGAATTGGTTCATGATAAAAAGTTCAAATAGACATTCAGGATTTTTTTCACTTAAAATTGTCAGCCATATTAAATACCAAAAGGAAAACATGGAAAATGTTTTGAAAATAAAAAATATACAAGCAGATGTGGTTATTGAATTATAACACTCATTAGAAATGACTGTTCTGGGGCGCCTGGGTGGCTGAGTGGGTTAAAGCCTCTGCCTTCGGCTCAGGTCATGATCTCAGGGTCCTGGGATCGAGCCCCGCATCGGGCTCTCTGCTCAGCAGGGAGCCTGCTTCCCCCTCTCTGCCTCTCTGCCTGCTTATGATCTCTCTCTCTCTGTCAAATAAATAAATAAAATCTTTAAAAAAAAAAAGAAAGAAAATGACTGTTCTGAGCAATTCTATGTTTAAATCTGAAACTCCTTGACAGCAGTAATTCCTTAAACCTTGGAAATTAACCTTGATTTTCAGTCCCAGGAACTGAAGATGGCTGGTCACCCTATTAGGCAGGATGGGGAAGGGGGGCCATCTATTCCAGACCTGGACTTGGAGAAGGATGACGTCTACCTGTGTTCTCCTTAGAGTTGCATTACTGTCTTTGGTTGAGAAGCAGAACGTGAAACAGAGAGTCTTGTGCCAGGGGTTCATTGAGGATGTGCCCTCGGGGGATGGAGAATGAGAGTAGGGTATACAGCCAGGGCAGAATGCTGAGCAAGAATGTGGTGTCAGATGAAGACTGACTCCAGCCTGATCCCACAAGGAGCACCACAAGAGGAACTGCACCAGAGTGGATTCCTCCTTGAGGGGAGGGCTCAGTCTTCTATACCTCCCCACAAGCAAGCTGGCAGTTCTTTTCTAGAGCAGATCTCGAAGTTCGGGTACATCAGAATCACCTGGGGGTGCTTATTAAAACACACTGTTGGGTCAACTCTCAGGGTTTCTGATTCGGTATGTCTGAGAATTTGTATTTCTAAGAGGTTCCCATGGATTGCTGATGCTGCTGGTCCAGGGACCACACTTTGAGAATCATTGTCCCAGAAAAAAGATAGCTGTGAGGCTTGAGAAGTCAACACTCACAGCACCTGGAAAAGGAGATCTGAGTAGCAACTACTACACGTATGAACTTGGCATCTTCCTCATGAAGGCATATAACTGGGCAAGAGGATTGGACCACATGCCAAGCCTGGGTAGACTACATTTTCAGATCATTTTATCTAGATTCATTCACTCTTACCTTCCTGTTATCATCCGCCATCTCCAGCCAAAGTATTGCTGAAACATTCCGACTCATCTCAGCTTTGCTGTTTGGACTTGAAGAGAAGGATCTGGCAGGTAGGGAAGGCTTTAAAGAGGCAGCAGCTGCACCTCACTAGGAAAGCACAGTGGAATCAGCTGCAATGAGTGGAAAGTCCTCAACAGGGAAATAATTGGGGGTGGGGGAGTTCTTGGTGTTTTTGTTTTTTTTTTTAATTAAAGGAAGACGGCTTTTTAAGGCAACTTTTAATTTCGTAAGTGGCACCAGAACCAAACTGTCCCACCCCCTGGGGATCACCACCAGATGAAGACGAATGTATAAAAGCAACCGAAATACTTGGCCCGAAACGTCCTCTCGGAGCACTGTTCATAGTATACCTGGTACCCCTCGGCCATAATGTCCATCTTCACGCAGTCGAGGAGGTCCTTGACCCGCGGGGCCGCCTTCCAGGGGCCGAACTTGACAACTGACTTCTTTTCGGCCTCCAGGACCCGCAGGGCGTCAGCACAGCGCGCTGCGTCTTCTTCAGTGCGCACCGCGCACACCAGCACCGCGGAGCTGCGTGCAGCCACGGCCTCAGCGCGCGCCAGGCGCACCATGAGCTCCAGGTTCTCGCTGTAGCCTGGCACCCGCAGCAAGAACTGTTTCCGGGCCACCTGCTCACCGAAGATCTGCGGCGTTTCCTCCAGGAGCTTGACCAAAGGCACGATTTCGTAAAACTGCGCCTCACGGTACACCTCGGGGATGTGATGCGTGGGCAGCCGCTCGCTGCGCAGGTAGTCCAGGATAGGTCCGAAATAGGTGCCGGGGCGATCGATGAAGAAGCGGCCCTCTGCGTCTGTGCAGGCCTTAGCCGAGCTGGAGAACATCTCTGCCAGCTTTGAACCCGGGAGTTTTCTCAGGGTGCCCACGGTGGTGGTATACAACTCGCCTCCCACGTTAAGCTCCACGACAGGAGATCCCTGAGGGCACAAGAAGGCAGAGTGAAACGGTAGTGCCACCTCTAGGGAGCTCATGGCTTATTTTCATCCACAGAATATTATAGAATATTATTAGTCCAGGAGGCTGCTACGGAAGGAAGTCCCAGGGACAACACTTGCAAAGCCCGTGGCCTTTGGCAGAGCTTTTCCCCTCCCTACACCTGTTTCTTCATTTATAAAATGGCAATATGGAGCTGTTGTGAAGTCAGTTCCCAAAATGGGATGCTCGGATCTAAGATAAGAGTTTTAAAAAGGGGGCGGGGGTGGACTTTCAACTTCAGAGAGGCTAAGAAACCATATGTGTGTTCATTTGGGAAGCATTTGGGCATTTCTTGGGTGCTTACTGTGTGTCCACATCGTGTGGTGGGAGTTGGGGATACAAATTCTTGTTTAATACAGGCCAGGAGTTCTGATTAGCAGTTGGCATGGCTTTGACTCATTAACTAAGGGACTTTGTGTGATAGATGTCTTTCAAAATATGGGCTGGTGGGTATTAAATAACAGGAATATCCTTGGTGCTGAAAAGGTCAGTAACACCAGGTATAAGGGGTTTAAAACTGCCTCATAAACTATAAAGTGGGGTGCCAATGGAAGTTAGGTTTAGCTGACCTACAGAATTTTCAGAGGCCTCTTCTCTATGCCACATCTTGAGCTGAGCACTAAGGATGTGGTGAAGACCCACACGGTGCTGGCCTAGACGTGCCCACAGGCCAGTGCGAGGGGGACATGGGAACAGACTGAGAGTCAGGCTGCATTTGGGGAATACTAAGTGCTGCCAACAGACCTCACAAAAATACCAGGAGATTATTACACGTGAGGTGATACACTAGTTGTTAGCCTTATAAACCAACTTCCTGAATAACTTCGGTTATCGAAAACTGACTCACTCAGTCAATAAGAAACCAGGTACCTGGAACACTGAGGAACAAGCAGGACAGTCTCTCCCCTCCTAGTCTAGTAACTGTCCAAAGCACTTTGCATTCAACCTCTAATGCAATCCTACGAAGAATGAATTAAATCCCCATTTTACAGGTGAAGAAATGTAGGATTTTAGGAAGTAAATTACCTAAAGCAACCAGCTATTAAGTGATGGTGTCAGAACTTAAACTTGGGGCCACATTACCCTGAAGCGTGCGCCCTTGGTCATTACATCAGCCAGTTTTCAACTTTTAAATACCTCCACTCTTCATTCCCTTCGTTACTCATTCATTCCAAAAAACGTAGAGGGTCCATTACATTCAAGTCTCCTCCTGAGCAGAAGAAGAGGACACGGTCCCTGCCCTCATGGAGCTCACAGAGGAGAGAGGGAAACAGAGGGCTTAAATGTGCAGGTGCCCAGTGGGGAAACTCAAAGTCTCTCCGTGTGGATCGGTGTGTGTTGGAGGTTGTCAGGGAGGGTTTCCTAGTGGGTGTGACGGCTGCAGCCACAGAAGAGATCGGGGCGGTGTCAGCGGGAAGGCTGCATTTCCGTCTTAGAGACTCTGCCACAGGTCACTGCAGAGCCAGGAATACTGAGAGCGTTCAGGCGTGTCCTGGGTTCTTATTTAGGTGTGACTTCATTCTCGACTTGACTGTGGGCTCTACCTCTAACATTAAAGTACTGGAATAAAGAGAGCCAGGGGCAGCCAAATGGCTGGGGGGGGCGGGGGAAGGGAGAGAGGGAGAGGGAGAGGGAGAGGGAGAAGGAGAGAGAGAGAGAGAGAGAGAGAGAGAGAGAGAGAGAGAGAGAGAAGCTGAGTTGCCATGGCAACAGCTCCTGGGGGGCGGGGGGACAGTTCTGCTGGCTGGAGTAGAGAAGGGAGACCAAGAGATGCATTCTGACAGCAGCCAAACAATACGGCCTTGAGAAAAATAAATCAAGAACTTGTGATTTCCTCTTTCTCCCCTAAACCTCAAGGCCCCTTGGCAAGGCTGTTCGGTTAACCCTGAGGTGGCTTTGTGAATCGGGCAGTTAAATGCAAAGTTGCAGACAACCCCTTGATGGATTGATGTGCTCTCGTCACACCTGTGCCCCGTAAAGCTCACAGGTGCTCCTAAGGTCCGTATATTACAGGCGAGAAAAGCTCAGAAAGGTGGGTGACACAGCTAGGAAGTGTCAGAGCTGCAATCAAACCCCTCTCAGCGTGACTCGAGTACCTGGATGGGTGCCCTACCCCTCCCAACATCCAGTCCCACTGCTGCCAGTAGGTAGCGATGTGCCCGGTAAGCTCACTTTCTTCCGTGGGCCTGTGCCTAGTCATCTATGAAACAGGGAGGCAAAAATGCACAAAGAGGACTCTAAGTCTCTCCAGCTCTGAAAGTCTAATGAATCCAATCACTTCAAATGCTGTTTCTGAAGCTCACAAAATGCTTTCTGCCTTGATATCCTCAGGCCCATTTCTTTGTTTACCAAATAAGACCTCAGCCTTGTTCTTAATTCTGTCTCTCTTTCCCCTCCTTTTTTCCCCCCAAATCTTCCAATTTCGTTGGAAATCCCAGACCTCCTTCCTCATCCACAAATACTTCAGTATGTTTCTAGCAATTAAAGACTTCTTTTCCACCCCTCTTCTGACCACCGGCCCATTTTCGTGGCCGCTCTTCCTCACCTTTTCTACCTCCCAGTCACCCTGCTGAAACATTCCTGGGTGGGAAAGCCTATCTCGGGCCTTGTGTACGTGGGGTGGGGAAACATGATCGTTAGGAGCCCTTGCTGGGTGTCGGGCCAGCGCCGGCCCCGAGGGCACAGGGGTGAATCAGCAGACCTAGCTCTCAACCAGTTGTAGTCTAAAGGGTCACTACACACCTGCAAACTCCCTGCCAAACGTCCAGACATTTCCCGAGGTCACCCTTAGTAGAGTCAATGGAGAGACATCGCCACTCCTACGTCTCCCAAGCCCCTCCACATCTCTCCCCACCCCACAACGCTGACCTTTTTCATTGTTCCCATCTCAGTCACCCGAGCCCGAAATCCAGGTTGTAATCTTACAATCTGCTCCTATCCTCAACCTCCTCCCACCTAGGGAACCATAACCAAGTCCTGGTCATTCTCAATTCCGGTCAATTCCATGGCTCCCCCCCCCCCCCAGTGCCCTTCCCCAATCCAATCTCTGCTTTGACGCCAGAGTCATTCTTCTGAAGTGCAAATCTGATCTGGTCACACCCTGCATTAAACACGTCGGGCACCTTGCCTCCCCTTCCAGATAAACTCCTAAACTCCTAGACCCTTTAATAAGGTTTACAAGGCCCTTTGCAGCCCTGGCAAAATCAACTACCAGAACCACTCCGCCCCCACCCATCAAGAGCAGGCTGGTCCCCCATGCCTCTAGGACTTGACTCATTTGCTGCCCACACTTGCTTCGCTTAGGCCACTCATCCTTTAAGTTAATTCCTCCAGAAATCTTTCTAGATGGGTTGGTCTCCTTGTGATCCTGCAGGGCTCTGTACTTACACTGTCATGGCAGTTACCTCGTATAATCCCATTTGCTCATCCGTATCCCCTGCTAGACTGTGAGGTTCCTAAGGGATGACTATCCCAGATTCCTCTCTGTGTTATCAATACCTACTACAGGGCCCAGCGCACCAGGATGCTCAATAAATGTTCAATTGGCTGGAGCTTACCTGCTGCACTGATTTAGGAGCACCTGGTATTCTGATAAAAGCCAGTCTTTCCCTACCTGGCGCCATGCCCCCTGCTGGCTCCCTCTCTTGCTCAGTAATTCATTCAGACATATACTGAGCACCTAGGGCGGCCCTGCAACAGAGCAGGTGACTTTGTCAACAGCCAACCACAATGATATTATCATTGTCCTAGGGGAAAGAGCCACCGTCTCCCCCTGCTGGATCTGCTTTGCCTTCCAGGAGTCTTCAGGACGGCACCCAGCGCAGGAGAGATTAGAATGTTCTGCTCCTGGGGTGCACTGGGCCTTTCCCGGATCCTCCCCGCAAACTCCCCTCAACCAAGCCCTGGGAGGGGTCAGGCAAGCGGGCGACTCAGGACCCTGCCAGAGGGCAGGGGCAGGCTAGAGAGGATGGGAGTGTGGTGGGTGAGGGAAGGCGAGTCCTGAAGCCTACCGTTGGGTCTTCTCCCAAACACGGGAGGAGGAGGGGCAGCGGAAGAGCGGTGGACTAGGACAAGCCAGGGGACTGAGGGAAGACACACAGAAAACAGCTGAAACAAAGACTGAACAGAGGGGGAGGGGGACAAACAAAGGTGGCCAGGCAGGAAAGAGAGCAAGGAGGAGAGGCTGGACCGAGCCAGGCGGAGAAAGGGAAGGGTGGGCAGGAGAGGTCAGAGTCAGAACTAGCTAGAGGAGGAGAGCGCCCAGCCGGAGGCGCGCCAGAAGCTAGGGGACACTGAAAGGAGTGAAAGAAAGCAGAAGCTCAAGGACAGAGCCGCCTTCGCGGCTGCGCACTCACCGCCGACGGGCCTGGGGAGGGGGAGGCCTGGTTGGGCCGCAGGGAGCGGGCCGCCGAGCTCAGACTCATCATTCTGGTCCCGCAGGTGGCTAGGCACCCAGCCCCGCCACGTGCCAGGTACCTGCCGCTGGCTGGCGGAAGTACACCTTTGCTCCACGCCCCCGGGTGGGGCAAAATGGGCCCAGGGGTGTGGTTAGAGCCCGGGGTTGACTTGGGCTATGCCAAGCACATGGTGAGACAGAGACTGTAGATCAGCTGCTGAATTGCAAAGCATGACCACAGATGAAAAGAGCTAAGTAAGATACCTGTTGTGTGGGTTATTTTGCTTGTTAAAACATAACCCTAAGAGAGGGAGCATACTCCTCACTCCTCAAGTATAGTCTGTGCATAGTGCCTTTCTTCCAAAGAGGACAGTATGGAAAGAAAGAAAAGAAAAAAAAAAAACCAAAAACTTGACAAACCCTACTTCAGCTGGGTAATCAAGGTCAACATCAAGATGATAGTAAGTACCCTTGGTATGATGTGATGAAAATGGCACTTTACCTCTGTGATCTTCCACCCAAAAACCATAATCCCAACCTAATCATGAGAAAAACATCTAACAAGTTCCAGTAGAGGGGCATTCCACAATATACCTGATTAAGAATCCTCAAAACTGTCGGAATCATTAAAACAAGGAAAATCTGGGGGCACCTGAGTGGCTCAGTCAGTTGGGCATCTGCCTTCGCCTGGGGTCATGATCCCGGGTCCTGCGATCTAGCCCTGTCTTGGGCTCCCTGTTCAGCCCGGAGCATGCTTCTCCCTCTCCTGCTCCCCCAGCTTGTGCTCTCTCTCGCTCTCTCTCTCTCTGTCAAATAAATAAATACTAATAAATAAAACAAGGAAAATCTGAGAAGCTGTCATGACCAAGAATAGCCTAAGGAGACATAACAACTAAATATAATGTAATGTGGAATTCTAGATGGGCTCTTGGAACAGAAAATATAACACTATACACTTTCTTGACAGTTAAATTTTTTAAAAATGTTTTTTGTAGCATGTATTGTATATGTTTATAATATATGTAGTAAATAGAAATATGGCCAAATGTTTAGCTTGGTGATCTTTTGGAGGAAAGGAAGGAAGGGAGGAAGAAAAATGATGCTGATAGACTTGCATGATGTAGGGTTGCCGCAAAGGTTCAGTTTGTGAAAAACACAATATTTGCGAAGCCCAATAAAAAGAGAAAGAAGGAGACAAAATCTGGGCCACTCACAGCATAGGATGTTGGATCAAGAACTACAAAAAGGTAAATTATAAGACAGTCCTTCACTCAAAGGAGAATGCTGTACTTGCCTTATTCCTCGGTTCTGGGTGGAGAAAAAAGTCTTCCTGACTAGTCTGACTATAGGCTAGAGCTTAAATGGATTTGGGATCCAAATATTCATTTTCTTTCTTTCTTTCTTTTTTTTTTTAAGATTTTATTCATTTATTTGAGAGAGAGGGAGATAGAGAGAGCATGAGCAGGGGGGAGAGGAAGAAGCAGGCCCTCCACTGAGCAAAGAGCCTGACATGGGGCGCAATCTCAGGACCCTGAGATCACTCACTGCCTGAGCCACCCAGGCACCCCAAATATTCACTTCCTTAATGATCAAAAACAGCAACATCAGCTAGGAATTTAATTTAAATGGACCCAGGTTGGTAGTGCCCTCAGATGCCTGACAAAGACAATTAAAACCCTTCCTGGAGGAAAGTCCACAGTCACACCAAACTTGAAAGAACTCACACAGCCCAACAAGTGCAAGCTCACAATATGAAGTCCCAGAATACAAAAGGAAACCAGAGACCATGAGCAAGAGTCAGTAGATCCATAAGCACCTCAGATATTAAGATTATTGGACATAGAATATAAAATAAGTGTCTGATGTGCTTAAATAAATAAATATAAGGGTTATGTAGAACATGAGCAAAGACTAAGAAAATATGATCAAAAATCACCAGGCAGATTTGAAAAAAGCCGAATAGAACTTCCAGAAATGAAAAATAAAATAACTGAACTAAAATTACTAAAATTGAGCAGGGATTGAGCAAATACAATCCGAGGAGAGATGCTGTGCTATTTTTAATCCATCATTTTGGCAAGTGTTGAGAAGAATAACAATATGCTAGAGGTGGTAAGGATGCAGGGAAACAGCACCTCCAACTTTGCTGATTGGAATGTGAACTGCTGTGATCTTTTTAGAAAATAATATGGTCATATTTACTGAAATAAAATAATGCAGGTACCATTTGACCCAAGAGTCCCACTTTTGAGAATCTATCCAATTGAAATAAAAGCACTGTTAAAGACAGAGAGAGAGAGAGAGAGAGAGAGAAGCACTGCTCTGAAAGGATATGAATAAATACGTTTATCACTGTTTTGTTTGTGGTGGCAAGATGAGAAACTTAGAGGTACAATTAAATCATGATTTTTGATTTGTTGAAGTCTTGGAATACTATGCAACTATGAAAAAGAATGAGGCAGATCTTGGAACAGAATAGAAAACCCAGAAATAAGCCCACAATTATGTGGTCAATTAATCTTCTACAACAGAGGAAGAATATGCACTGGGAAACAGAGTCTCTTCAACAAATGGTGTTGGGAAAACTGGACAGCCACATGCAAAAAAAGTGAAAATGGATCGCTTTCTTACACCATAAACAAAAACTCAAAATGGATTGAAGACCTAAATATGAGACCTGGAACCATAACCATCCTTGAAGAGAGCACAGGCAGTAAATTCTCTGACAGCTGATGTAGCAACATTTTTCTAGATATGTCACCTGAGGCAAAGGATACAAAAGCAAAAAGCAAAAGGAAACAATCAACAAAAAAAACTAAAAGACAATCTACTGAATGAGAGAAGATATGATACACCCAATAAAGGGTTAGCATCCAAAATTCATAAAAAATTGATACAACTCAACACCCTCAAAAAACAAATAACAATTAAATTTAATAAACAATTAAAAAGTGGACAGAGGACGTGAACAAACATTTCTCCAAAGAAGACAGATGGCCAACAGACAAATGAAAAATGTTCATCATCACTTACCATCAGGGAAATGCAAATCAAAACCACAACGAGATATCACTTCATACCTGTTGGAATGGCTAAAATCAACAACACAAGAAACAGCATGCTTTGGTGGGGATGTGGAGAAAAAGGAACCCTCCTGCCCTGTTGGTGGTGCAGCCACTCTGGAAAAGAGTATGGAGGTTCCTTAAAACGTTAAAAAATAGGGGGTTCCTAGCTAACTTAGTAGAGCATGCGACTCTTGATCTCAGGGTTGTAAGTTGGAGCCCCACGTTGGGTGTGGAGATTACTTAAAAATAAAATCTTAAAAAAAAAAAAAGAGTTAAACATAGAACTATCCTATGATCCGGTAATTGCACTACTGGGTACCCAAAATACAAAAACACTAATTCAAAGGGATACATGTACCCCATGTTTATTGCAGCATTATTTACAATAGCCAAATTACAGAAACAGCCCAAGTGTCCATCGATGGATGAATGGATAAAGAAGATGTGATATATATGTGCAATGGAATATTGTTCAGCCATAAAAAGGAATGAAATCTTGCCATTTGCAATGACATGGATAGAACTAGAGAGTATAATGCCAAGTGAATGAAGTCAGTAAGAGAAAGACAAATACCATATAATCTCATTCATATATGTAATTTAAGAAACAAAACAAATGAGTAAAGGAAAAAGAGAGAGATAAACCAAAAAACAGACTCTTAACTATAGAGAACAAGCCAATGGTTACCAGAGGGCAGGTTAGTGAGGGGATGGATGACATAGGTGATGGGAATTAAGAGTACACTTAGGATGATCACTGAGTAACATGTAGAATTGTTGGATCACTCTGCGTACACCTGAAACTACTATAACATTGTATGTTAACTGTACTGGAATTAAAATTAAAAAGTTAGTAAGAAAGTCCAAAACAAAAAAAAGATCCCTAGTTATCTGATAGAATCTATACAATGGAAATTATATCTGGATACAAAGGGGTTTGTATTTTTTTTTAAGAATTATTTATGAGAGAGGGGTGCCTGGGTGCCTCAGTGGGTTAAAGCCTCTGCCTTCGGCTCAGGTCATGATCTCAGGGTCCTGAGATCGAGCCCTGCATCAGGCGAGATCTCTGCTCAGCGGGGAGCCTGCTTCCTCCTCTCTCTCTGCCTACTCGTGATCTTACTCTCTCTCTCTCTGTCAAATAAATAAATAAAATCTTTTAGGGGGCTCGATCCCACGACCCTGAGATCATGACCTGAGCCGAAGGCAGAGGCTTTAACCCACTGAGCTACCCAGGTACCCCCCCCCCACCAAAAAAGGATTATTTATGAGAGAGTGCATGCAAGTAGGAGGAGAGGCAGAGGGAAAGAATCTTCAGGTAGATTCCCGGGTAAGCACAGAGTGCAACATGGGGCTTGATCCCACAACCATGAGATCATGACCTGAGCCAAAACCAAGAGTTGGTCACTCGACCAAGTGAGCCACACAGGCACCCCGGATACAAAAGGTTTTATTCTCTCTCTCTCTCTCTCGCACACACACACACACACACACACAAAGAATGACAAGATCTGTATTCATTCATCCATGATTGATTGAGTGATTAAAAATAAACATCAGAGCACTGTATACAGTGGGAATCCATTTGTGTAAAAACATAAACATAACAGACCTCTTACATAAATTTATATGTCGACATAATGGGAAAGGTGTAGAATAATATTTACTGGATGTTACCATTGGTTAATCAGTAAGGTAGTGGTAGAAATTGGCAGGGGAGGGGCCCCTGGGTGGCTCAGTCAGTTAAGCATCTGACTCTTGACTTTGGCTCAGGTCCCCTCATAGTCCTGTTATCAACCCCACTTCAGGCTCTGTGCTCAGCAGGGAGTCCGCTTGAGATTCTCTCTCTCCCTCTCCTTTGCCCCTCCCCCACCTCTGTGTACCTACACGCACACTTTCTCCTCTCTCTCAAATAAATAAACAAATCTTAATTAAAAAAAAAGAAATGGACAGGGAAGATTATTGATTTTTTTCTTAATCTTTGCATTATGTCATTAGTTGCAGTGAGCATGAAAAAGTATAAAAGAGAAAAAGAAAAAAAGAAAAAAGACAAAGCAACACCGTAAGACAAGCACAGAGCATTCCCGGAAGAAGTCAGCTTTTCAGTTTGGGAGATCTGGGAAGGCTTCATGGAAGAAGTGGCATGGCAGCTGGGTCTCGAAGGTGGGAGAGGTTTGTTGAGGGAGGACTGTGTGACATTCTTCCAGCAGAGGGGTCAGCTGTGCCAAGTCAAGGAGCGAAAGGGAAAGAAAATAATTATGTGCTGAGTACCCACCCTGAACACTGACACTTGTATCAATCCATCCAAGCAGTTAGAATTATTCCACAGATGAGGGATCTAAGGCTCAGAGAGGTTAAGTGAACAACTAAAAGGACACACAGCTTGTAATTGGCAGAGCCAAGCCGACTCCATGTCTTTCTCATCCAGAATTCTCTTTCTGTGACTATGAAGATTTGTTTTATGTCTGGGCCATATGGTTTGAATGGGCGAAGTGGTTCGTGCTCCCCGCAAATTCGTATGTTGAAACCTAATGCCCAATACAATGGTATGAAGAAGTGGGACTTTTGGGAAGTGAATAGGTCATGAGGCTGGAGCCCTCAAGCATGGTATTTGTGCTTTTATAAAGAAAAGACCCCCACAGAGATTTTGCTGTCTCCTTCCTTCTACCGTCTGACGCCATGAGAAGGCGGCCATCTGTGAACCAGGAAGTGGGCTCTCAGCAGACACTAAATCTGCCAGCACCATGATTGTGCACTTCCTAACCTCCAGAGCCGTGAAAAAGAAATGCTTGTTGTTTACAAAGCCACACCGTTTATGGTATTTGGGGTATAACAGCCCAAATGAGCTAAGACCCTGGGTAGAGTGTGTACCTTGAACACTATGACTGCAAATGGGATGGAGCATGGGGAGGCTGCTGAGATCTCCTCAAGGGAGGCTTCGCTGCGCACCATGTGGGTGGAGAGCCTCGCACAGGCCCTGCCCAGCCCCCCGGCGCCCACTTACCCTTGCCTTGTCCACTCGTCCCAGCAGGCTGATCAGCCTTATGAGCCAGGATGAGTCCGTGCGGAGGCTGAGTTCTGAAGGCTCATTACCCCAGAAAGGAGGGCTGGATGCTCGGCGGGACAGGGAGTACTTCTGACATGACCAAGCAGCCTGAGATTTTAGCTTCATTTCATTTCTTCCCCAGCCCCCGCTGCCCTGAAACAGAGCCTGCTTTCCCTGTGCCTTCCTGCCTTTGTTTATGCTGTTCGGAATGCCTTTCCCCATAGCTCATTCTCTCTGGAAAACAATTCTGGAGGCCCAACTCAAATGGACCTCATCTTCCTTTTATATCCTGGGGGACATATGACCCTCCCCATTCAAAATAGGAATCGGCCCCTCCACTCTACCTCTGAGGCCCCCACTTCCTGTGTGAGGCCCCCTGAGGCTCCCCGGGATGAAGAGGCTCTTTCCAGGTCCTTCAGCCTTGGACAACCACAGACCAGAGTTCTAGTTCTGGCTCTGCCATTCGTGTGTCACCTTAGGGAAGTCTCTGGCCCCCTCTGGGCCTTAATTCTCCACTCTAACGTGGTGGGTGTTGGGATGTGGCCCGAGATGCTCTTTGCAATTCTGGCTTGTTTGATGCTATGGCAACAAAAGAATTCAAACAGCCCCTTGGTGTCGCCTATGACTGGATCTTGTTTCCCTCTGGCCCAACTCCAAGAGCAAGCACTGCTTCCCTCTGCCCTCCTCCCACTCCTCCCACTCTTTGTTCTTCCTGAGACAAAGCTGCCAGCCCCTCTCCTCTCCAGGCAGCTGGGCTTTGAGCCAGCCAGCCAAGTGGCAGCTGGGACTCAGATGAAAGGGTCCTTAGAGGGTTGCCTGTGGCCAAGTGCCCAGGCCAGCACAGCCCAGGCCTGGCAGCCCTGGGCCCAGCTGTCCCACAAGGCATCTTGCCACCGGTCCCACACAAGGCTCCCTTTGTGGGCCCCGCCACGAGGGAGACCCCTGTCAACCCACAAGGACCCTCTTCCTTTCCCTTTGCTCCACGCCTTCTTGAAAAAGATGCAGGTCCTTAGAGAATGGTCCAGGGCTGGGCCCAGCTGGCCTGACTTTGGGCCAGGCACCTTGGAGAGCTTTGTCCCATTTAATCTTCCAGAACAGCACTGGTAACAGGTAGTGCTATTCCCTTTTAGAGAGGAAGGACACAGAGACCTGAGGGCCCACCATGTGTCATCACAGTGCCAGGCACTGGAAAAAGAGTAGTGAACCAGAGGACAAGAGCCAAGAGCAGGGAGCGCACTGTCAGCAGGGACACAGACTGACCAAAAACCACACAAATATCTGATTACACAGGTGATCAGTGCTCTGAGACTAAAGAGCAAAGAATCATGAGAGCACACAGATTATGGTGGACTTATTAATGGGGAACCAGGGCAGTGAAGCCTTGCTGGGGTGAGGTCTGAAGGAGAAGGGGAAGGAGGGTGAGTAGGGAAGGGCCGGGGTGGGGGGTGGGGGGGTGGGGGGGGCGCTGAGGCCCTGAGGCAGGAAGGAGATGCTGAGTTAGGGGAGGGACTGGAAGAAGGAGGTCCGGCAGGAGAGAAAAGGGGTGTCCCGTTTTGATCACCTTTGGCTGAGACAGCCTCTTGGAAAGGCTACTTATAAACCCCAAATGTAGTACTTCCATGAATCAACTTCATAATCAGTCAACGTGTGCTCCCATCCCCCTGGGAAGCCCTCCAGCTCTGCCCAGGGAATTCTTTATTTAGAAGCAAGTCTCTTTAACTCTGGGAACCTCACATTCGTCACCTCAAAAATGGGAGTTGTGATGCCCCTCGGGGGTTTCCAGGAGTAGTCCAGGAGGCAGTGGACCAGCAGTGCCAAGCATGGGGCAGGCACAGGTGCCTGTCCTTGGAGATCTGTATAGGGAGGAAGCTTGGCTGGGTTTCCCTTTGAAGCCCTCCCCCCTGACCTGCCCCAGACCTAGCAAGCTCCTCTCTGGAGGGAGGAGGCAGCCAGAGCTTCTGAGTAGAGGTTAGAATTTGTTCCGCTTGGCCTTGACTGCAGGGACACAGAGCATGGCTGGAGGCCAAGTGTGCCCCGAGTTCACCAACCCATGGACTTTTAACCCCAAATATACCCCATGCAAGGAGCAGGAACCGAGATGCCCAGAGTGGGAAATGGTAATATAACGAAACCTCTGTTCCATAGGCATTGTCTCTTTTATCTCACTGCAACCCTGTAGGGAAGACTAAAGGAAGAGTAACATCATCCCCGTTTTCCAAGGGAGGAAATCAAAATTTAGAAAGGCTATTTTTCTAAGTCAGGATCAAATCCAGGAGTCTGGTTCCAGAGCCTGTGGTGTTGGCCACTCCCTGCCCCGAAGGTCAGGGCCCAGAGCCAGCACTATTTGACTCGCAGCCACGCCCTCTTCCCCCCACGTTTTGAGCCTTTTTGAGAACACACGGTGGTCTAGTCCAAATCTCCCATCAGCCCCCTGGGGGCCTGATGTTTCCTGAGACCTGGGGCCTCAGTTTCCTCATTCATCTAACAGCGAAGTCGACGGCGAGGCTTGACATTGGTTAAGGTCCCTTCCAACAGTATCAGTCCTGCTTCCTTCTAGTGGAAGTGATTTTGGGATGAACCCCTTAAAGCCATGGGGGTGCCACTTCCACTCTTCAGATCAGCCTCTAGAGTATAGGTGTTGAAAGAGGTGTGTGCAAAGATGTTCATTGCAGCACTGTTTAAAGAAGCAAAAGACTAAAACAGAAATAGCCTAAATGTCTATCACTTGGGGACTAGTTGAATAAAATAGAATACATCCACATTCTAGAATACCCTACAACAACTACAAAAAATGAGGCAGACCTCATATATGTATGCACAAACATATATGTATGCATATATGTTTGCACGGATAGTTTCCAAATGATATTTAGGAGACTTGGTCATCATTACCTCTCAGGAGAGGACTAGGAGTCTGCCATGGGTGGAAAATTGCTTTTCATTGTATATTCTTTCATACTGTCTTAATTTCTTACTATGTCTATGTCTGCTTCCCCCGCTTTCTCCTTTCTTCCATCCATCCTTCCTTCCTCTTTCCAAACATTCTCTAGAGGTGTTTGTTTTTCTTTTTTCTTTTTTAAATTTAATTTAATTTTAATAGGCTCTACACCCAGCATAAAGCCCACCACGGGGCTTGAACTCATGATCCTGAGAACAAGACCTGAGCTGACACCAAGAATTGGATACTTAACTGGCTGAAACACCCTGTTGTTTCTTTTTTAAAAACAAGTCCTGTAGGGGCGGTTCAGCTAGCTCAGTAGCAGGAACATCTGTGAGTTCAAGCCCCACACTGAGTGTAGAATTACTTAAACATACAAATAAAGTAAAACTGAAAAAAAAAAACCATAACAAAAACAAGTCCTCTAGAGAAAACAGATCATGTGACCTGGGTTTAAGTCCTGGCCCTGATGTTAATGTGTGCAAAGTCTTTCTTCTCACTGGGCCTCAGTTGTGCTACCTGGAAAATAAGGTCACTGGGCTAGGTAATCTTCAGGTCCCTTTAGGGCAGAGGTGGGACTGAATGTGGAGTGATCCACATTCCCCTAGCTGGCCAGAGTGAAGTAGAGAAAACTGCTATGCGTGGCCTCAGTAGTCTCAATCCTAGTCTGAATCCTGGTCTGAATAAGCACCCAGACATGAACTGTAGCGGACAGGTGTAACATTTCTGCCTGCCTTCTATTTACCATCCTTCCTTGTAAAGGACCGTGTTCCCAGGGGACCAGCCTCTCCTTTCCTGCCACCATTTTGGCACTACACGTAGCTTGAGAGTGAAGCTGACCTATGAAGGAAAGTAGAATTGAGAAAGGATGAGAAATTTGTTTCTAGCTCTCAATGGAGCACTGGCCAAGCAATCGCTAAGATCTACCCCTGGATCGCCCAGTTAGATACCTAGCGTATTCCCTTGGGACCTAGGCCATTTTTACATTGGACACATGCATCACGAACAGTCTAAAGAGGCCCAGTGGGTCTGGAACCTGTGCTCTATCTCTGCCATTTGTTTCTCCAGATTTACCTCATTCTTCTCTGCTCTGCACTCTGGAGGCTGATCTTCAGGGATCACATTCACAGGCCCCCTGGCCCTCTGGCTCCCATCTGCGATCATCCCACGGGAGGCCTAGCGGGGTATCAGCAGGTAAGGGGAGGCTGAGGTCAGAGTCCTTATTCCCTCGGTCCTCCCCGCCCCGTGCCTGAAAGCCAGCTGCTCCCCTCATGGGAAGGTCCCAGCTCCTCAAGTGCCAAGGCCACACAGCTATTCCCTGGGGTTCTGGTAACTGCTCTCTCTCTCCTCATCTGCAGGCTCTCTCCTGCTAATAGCCCCAGGGGATGCACCACTCCTCCTTTATAAAGAGAGCCATTATTAAACTCACCTCAAATATGCAGCTCCAGTGAGCTCCTATGTGTCCCGCCTATGGGTGTTCTTCGAGCGCGTGTGCGCATGCCCACACGTGCGCTCACGCATGCGTGCATTGTCGCCGTGCCGTCACGTGACAGTTACTCAGGAGCTGGGACCGGAAGGGAACTGATTTTACTGGGTATCCACCATGCACCAGGCTCCATGCAGGGCACCCTTTTCTACATGATTGGGTTGGTCCTCACACGTATGTGAACCAGGTGTTTTGAGCCACACCTTACAGAAGACGAAACAGAGGCCCCGGCTGGGAAGGGGACTCACCTAGAGTCTCACAGCTGAGTAGCAGTGGAACCAGGTTTTGGAACCCACATCCATCTGGATCTAAAACCCGTGGCTTTTAGCCCCTCACGATACCACTGTCCAAAATGCCAGCTTCATTCTCATCCTGCCCATCCTTAAATGTCACTTTCCTCAAGAGGCCATCCATGACCACTCCATTCGACCTCCCAGTGGAAGCCACCATTGAGATCCTTTTTCATTTTTTAAAGATTTTATTTATTTATTTATTTGAGAGAGAGAGAGCTAGAGGGGGAGGTGAGAGAAAGAGAGACAAGCGGATTGCACTGAGTGCCCCCACACGAGGCTCTATCTCACCACCCTGAGATCATGACCTGAGCCAAAATCCAAGAGTTGGTCACTCAACCGACCAAGCCACCCAGGTGCCCTCTGAGATTCTTCTTTATAGCTCCCTGTGCTTTTCCCTCATGACGAGTACTTGTTTGCTTATTTATTTAGTATCTGTCCCACTCATTGGATTCTAAGCTCCGCGAGGCAGCCAGTTTCCATACCTGACTTGTTCACGGCTTTCTCCCCGTGCCTGGCACAGTCACCTGCTCCACGCTAGGTCCCAAAGGAAAATGTGCTAAATGAAAAAGGGGCAAAGGAAAGGAGCAAACACTTAAGCACCTACCCGACGCAGTTATGGACAATCTCATTTTCTCTTCCTAACAATCTTAGGAGGTACGTGTTATTGTCCCATTTCGCTAATGAGGAACTCGAGGTCAGAGAGGGAGTGCAGACTTCCCCAAAGCTTAGAGCCGGGGTTCAAGTGCAGGTTTCCCTGAAGTTATAGCTGTGCTTTTTCTGGGGTGCCCCTCTGTGCCCTACTCAGGTGCTCACAATGGGCAAAGAGAAGGAGGGACTGATCCGCGGGATTCATGTGAATCATTCCTGGACAAACAAAAACTTCAAGGAGCAAATAGTGTCCGCTTTGGCCACTCCCCTGGGACCAGCCACTCCCAGACCCTCTTGGGCACACAGCCTGCCAGCCCAACCAGCAAACCATCCTCTCCCCTGTTTGCCCTCCTGCTTTCATCCTGGCCCAATCAGGTCTGTAAGTCTCTGCCAACACCCTGTACTTTGCCTTTCTTTGCAGGGCTGCCCATGGCTAATTATCTGCTTGCCAAGTTCCGAGGGCGGGTCCTGGACCCCAAGTGTGTGGTGTGTCCCTGAGATCCGCATATGGGCCAGTTCACTAGCTGGTGCAAACAAAGCAGGGACTCTCCTGCTGAGTCTGCAGGACCACACAGCAGCGTGGGCCTGGGGAGGATCTTTTGCTTCCTTCTTCCTTTGCTCCCAGAGCCTGCCCAATTCCCTCTTTACAACTATTGCCACCCAAATGGTGGGGGGGAGGGGGCTTCTGAGATGCGGAGTCATGTTTGTTTGGTTTTTTTTTTTGTCTTGAGCTGGAAATGGTTCCACAGGTGTGTTTACTTTTTGTGAAATTTACTTGCGTGCATTCCTCTGTGGCTAAGTTATACGTCAATAGAAAGTTTATTTACTTTTTATTTTTTTTTAAAGATTTTATTTATTTAGTTGACAGAGAGGGAGATCTTAACCCAGCAGGAGTGTCAGCCTGGGCTTCTGGTGACAAGCTCCAGCTCCTTAAACAGCAAGGGCAGCTCTTAGAAGGCTGTCAATGTCCTCTGAGTTGGGGCAGAAGTTATGCCGCCCCCGTCTCACACTTATCCACCAGTAAGATTTGAAGCCTACCGTTTTAAAGATTGATTTGAATCCCCCCCCCCTTTTTTTCATCTAGGATGGTGAGGATGTCTCCCATATCACTAAGGGCTGTGCAGGACCCTCATCTGCAATGACCACACAGCTTTGTGTTGTACGAATGTATCATAAATCTATCAAGCCACATGTCATCTCTTCCTTCTTTCTTTTTTCTCCTTTACTATAAACAGCGCGGCAACAAGCATCCTTTCCATCTAAGACACTGTGCAAGGAATATGCACTTTTTTAAGGATCTTACTCCTTGTTGCTGAATGACGAGGGAGGCTGTGCCCACCATGCAGGCGCACACAGTGTGTTTTTGCCCCAAGTTCAGAGTCGACCCTGCAGACCCCAAAGCTGAGCACGCAAGCTGCTTTGCAGGTAGGCTCTGACACTCAGCAAGGTCACCTCCACTGCCGGTGGCTTCCTGAGATCTGGAGCAGAAGCAGTGATTTTTTTCTGGACTGGTAGACATACCAGCCAAGCAGCTCAAACCCCGCCCCCCTCCATGGGGGTCCATGTTCCATGTTCTCTTTACATTCTCCTGCCTTCTCCTTTTCGCTTTCCCTTCCTTTTCCGTCTCTCCTTCCTTTTGTTTTCTCCTTCTCCCTCCACGTCTCTACTCTGTGTCTCCCCTCTGACTCGGGCTTCTTTCTCTCTGCCTCTTTTCTCTCTGCTTCCTCTGCCTCTCTGCAGTTTTCCCTCACCTTTTCATCTTCCTCCTGGAACTCAGCCTTGTCTCCGTCTCTTTTCTCTTTCCCCTCCGTGGCTCTCTGTCCTCCACCCACCACTCCTGCTGTCTGAGTCATAATTTCCCCAGGGTGATAAGGCAGCCTATTCCCTGATAGGCCTTGATCTGAAGGAGCAGTGAGTTTGCCTCCCACAAAGGGTGAAGCTAACTGATCCCCGAAAGGGGAGCTGCCTGGTAAACCAGCGTGACTCAGGCCTTCCAGGTTGGGAGAGGCCCCCTCCATCAGTCAGGCTTCCCCTGGAGGCTTTGGCATCCTGGGGGCCAGCATGCTGTGTCTGATGACTCACGGAGACAGCCTTGGCATGGCAGCAGTGGGATGTGGGGAGAGGCACTGGAGTTTATGATGTTGCCCCTGGGAGGATACCCCCTCTCTGTGGGCAGGCCCAGGGCTGGATGCTGGGGACCCAGGAATGCAGCAGATTCAGGCCCCACAACCATGCTCGTCACTGTGTAGGCTCACATCACAATGGTTAGGTAGGACATTTATAACAATTCAGGGCGCTGGGCTCTAATTCATTTTTATTAAATCAGAATAACTAAGGATGGGAGTCAGGAACCTTCATGTTAAAGATACATTTGATGCAAAAGCTGGTAGGTATCTGTTAGACTTCTAAATGCACACACCCTATGTTCCAGCAACCTACTCCTGGAACTTTCTTCTAACAAAATATTGTTACGTTATGCATGAGGATTTTTTTTTCAGCGTTGTTTGTATTATCAAAAACTTGGGAACACCTTGAATGTAATGTCCATTAGTAGACAATGGTTAAATAAATGATAATGCCTCCTTCTGTGGAATCATATTCAGCCATTAGAAAGGAATGCAGCATTCATAGAGACACAAAGGTGATTAGAGGTTACCAGGGGTTGTGGGGTAGAAAATAGGGAGTTATTGCTTAATAAGTACAGAGGTCCTGTTTGGGGTGTTGAAAAGTTTTGGAAGTTGGCCATGGTTGTATAATGCTCTGAATGTAATTGATGTTACTAAATTGTATACTTAACCATGGTTAAAATGGCAAATTTTATGTTTTATATCTATAAATACATATGCACAATAAAAAAGAGGAATAAGGTAGGATCATATGCACTAACATGGAAAGATACTCAAGATCGATTGTTCACTGAAAATGGAAATTGTGGACCAAGAAGTATAGAAAGAATTATTAAATTCTGTGTGTGTGTGTGTGTGTGTGTATGTATACATGCACACGCAAGCCAGGGACAGACAATATGGAATCATACCACTCTCTTAAAAGTGGTTGTCATTGGAGGTTAGGATTGACAGGACAGGCAGGAGAAGGGAGATTCTTTGTCTTTCTATGACATCAAAAAGAAGTGGGATTATGGTTAATTTTGAATTTTGGGGGGTATTTTTCATACAAAAAATGTAAACACACTCAACAAAACAAATACCATCCTTGTCCTCAAAGAGCTCAGAATGAAGGGTAGAACTAGGTATAGATTCAGATAATTACAACCAAACACTATTTGTGACAATACCTGTGGAAACATAGCGGAGGGGGTCACAGTCAGGGAAGCCTTCCTGGAGGAGGTGACATTTTGGCTCTGGTCTTCAAAAACCACAAGAAGTCAGCTAAGTGGAGAAGTGGAGCTAGAACTCTTCTGCTGGAAGGAAAGGCAAAGGTTAGACAGAAAGCATGAGGTTAGGGAAGTGTCTGTAAAGCCCAGGAGGTGAAATGTAGCTGACCTTGGGGGAGCAGCTGGAGAGTG
This sequence comes from Procyon lotor, assembly GCA_028646535.1. Classification (NCBI taxonomy): domain Eukaryota; kingdom Metazoa; phylum Chordata; class Mammalia; order Carnivora; family Procyonidae; genus Procyon; species Procyon lotor. Next base: position 47,190,692 of record CM053613.1, read on the forward strand.
AAGGTTTTCTGTGGGGGAGTGACCATTGGAATTTGTGTTTTGGGCAGCTCCTCTGATGGGGCCTTTTCTGAGCTGAGGTTTGAGACCCTGCTCTCAGGCAAAGTCTGAAAATAAATAAGGTGTCCGCAAAGAATTTCTCAGTCACGTCAGAATTTCAGCTGAGGCCCCAAAAGCTGAAACATTGGCAGAGTTGCCGCCCCTAAACAGAGAGGTTAGACCACCTGTGCAGTACTCTGAAGGGGGAGGGCAGTGCTAAGACTGTTCCTCCTCCCCTACTCCAGGCCCCAGGGAGCAAGCTAAATCCTCCAGGAAGGTGGGGGGGGGGCACTCAGGGACGTGGGAGGACACTCTCTTTTGGAGAGCACTCACTCTGTCCTCCAACCCACTCCTCACCAGGGACTGGAAGAAGCTGTCCTCCCCTCACCTCAAACTAGGAGAGAGAGGCTTCAAGAGAACTATTTTGGGAGTTTTGGAAAGGGAGGTTCTAGGGCCTGGAATCTGATGGGAGCTGGCAAACGGAAGGGCTCCTGGCAAGGAGCTGTTTCCTGTGCAGCACGTGCAGACCCCACAGAAAGGAGCCTTCTGGAAAAGGGCCCCGCAGAAGAGGGTCCCCATTCAGAGGGGACCCGTAAGGAGGAATGCTGAAGCCGAGGGGTTGTAAGTAGGCCGAAGGAGGAGGCACCTCCCCTTTTTAGGGGTACTGCACTGAACAGCGCGTCTCCAAGGAGCCCATCAAAGTGCTCCTAAGAAAAAGTGTCAGCATATGGAACCTGGCACGCCCAAGTGGCCTCCGAGGCTGTGACTTCTCCTCCCCCACCGGTCGGCCGCCGCGAACCACAAGCTGGCCGGGGGAGCGGCAGGAGCAGCAGCTGCAGCGCGACGCCGCCCAGCCTCCTCTCCAGCCAGCAGGTGTCCCAGCCAGAGGTGGCCGGAACCGGGGGAGTTTTGCGGTAACGCAGGCCTGCACTTAGGTTAATCACCCAACAACAAACGGGAAACTCAGAAAAGCTAGGGGACCTATCGAGATTTCATCCAGGAACAGTGAAGCATGAGTCCACAGAATCCATTCGAAAGGGCAATGGCAGGGAAAAGAGAAATCGCCTTTGTGCTTTGACCTGCCGAGTCGAGCCCCTTTAGTAAATGACGCCTATCTTGTGAGTGGGGTCCTGGAACGATGAGAAGATTTTCCTTCCACTCTCTCCCCTATCGGCCAACCCTTTTCTATTAAAATGAGGGGGACAATTATCGCCTGGAAGCTCGTGTGTTTCCGCTGGCGAAGAGTCCCGGCTCGCTGGCTGGGATTCAGGATCCCCGCCGCTCCAGGCTGCGGAACTGAGGTCCTTGCCTGCCCCCACAGCGCCCCCTGCTGGCGAGAACAGCAGAGGCCGGAGCCCCGCCCAGCCTTCCCCGGGGAACCCGCAATCTTTGCGGCGAGGCACACCTCCGTGCGCAAAGCGGACGGACGAGGGGGGTGTATCCCTGCAGCCAGGACCCGGGCCCCGCCTATCCGATGGGGTGGGTAGCTGATCCAGTCGGAAAGTTCCGCCGCCGCCGCCGCCGGGGTGAGCCCGGGCAAAAGGGGGTGAGGTAGGAAGAGGGGAAGCAAGGCTTTGGAAGTTACTGCGGAGTTAGGAGGGTGCAGGCATATTGAGGAGTCATCAGTATTTTTGCTGTTCTGTGTGTCCGTGCTTTTGCTCAAGCTGGTACTTCTGCCTAGAAAACATTTCTCACAGTTCCTTTTTTTTTTTTTTTTTTAAGAACTTAATATATTCAGGGGCGCCTGGGTGGCTCAGTGGGTTAAAGCCTCTGCCTTCCGCTCAGGTCATGATCTCAGGGCCCTGGGATCGAGCCCCGCATTGGGCTCTCTGCTCAGCAGGGACCCTGCTTCCCCCTCTCTCTTTGCTTGCGTCTCTGCCTACTTGCGACCTCTGTCAAATAAATAAATAAAATCTTAAAAAAAAAGAACTTAATATATTCAAATATATTGAGAATGAATATTAAAATATTCATATACCCATCACTCAGCTTGAGAAATAAGACCTAATAATTGTAAAGTACTCTTTCACCACCACACTGTGGCTCCTTAAATTCATGTTTTCATTCCCATGTAAGTTTTTATTTATTGTTTATGTATATATTCACAAATATAGATGCAGAAAATCAGAAAAAGTGTAATAGATAGATCCTTCCTACAATATATACTGTATAGAATATATGCTATATGTATATACTTTCAAATACACTATAGTGTATAGTATAGTATACGTATGGTATATAGGGCACATACTGTGTATATAGTGAATATGTATATATGAATATACATACAGAGAGAGAGAAACATTTACCCCCTTACCAACCTGCCTTTAAGATTGTTCCCGTCTTTCTCTGACTTACTGACTCCACAAATTGTCATCCCTTCAGGAAGCTTCCCTAAGCACCTCTCCTCTGTTTCCTGTGCTCTAGTGATATTTACCCAGCTAGGCAGAAGTGGCCTGCTTAGTTGTCGGTCCTTCTCCTTCATCGGACTCCGAGCTTCCTGGGGGGCCAGGATTGTTATCAGGGTGTCCCTTCTGCCCAGCCCAGGGCCTGGCCCCGAGGTGAGGCTCAGATTTGTTGACCTGAGGACGGAGAATTAGGCCAGAAAGGCTAGTTGAGGACTTAAAAGCAAAGGTAAAACTCTGGACTTCATCTTGGCTCATGGCTTTCCAGCTGCGCTCTATGGAGTCTTGGGTTCTCTAGAGGTGATCTGAGGGCTAACAAAAGATGGTCAAGGGGATGCAGCTATAGCCCTGCTCATCCTCCTTCGGCCAAATCAATTTCTTCTCAATCTGTTTTATTCATCGGGCTTCTGTACAAGATTTCATCTGAAGAGCTAGCATGATAGGCTAAAATAAAATGGACAGGGGTGAGGAGTGTGGTAGGAGCACTGTCCTAATCCTGGCACCTGGGAATATGTTAGGTTGCACGGCAAAGAGGAATAAAGGGTGCAGATGGATTTAAGATTGCTAATCAGTGGACCTTGAGATAAGAAGATTATCCTGGATTACCTAGGTAGGACTAAGGCTGTAACAACAATTCTTGTAACTAGAAGAGGAAAGACCAGAGAGGTAGCAATATGAGAAGACTTTTGGTGGCTTTGAAACTGGAGGAAGGGGCCACCAACTGAGAAATGCAGGCAGCCTCTAAAATACTGCCTGCCTGATGCCTTGATTTTAGGCCAGTGAGACCCATTTTGGACTTCCGGCCTGTGGGACTGTGAGGTATAGTAAATTTGTGTTGCTTTTAAGCCACTCAGTTTGTGGTCAATTGTTACAGTCGACATAGGAAACCAATACAAGGACTTACTGAAGGTGTTTGAGTTAGAGAGGGGCTGGTCTTACACAGCGGTAAGATTGTGCCAGGAGGAATCACAGAGAAGCTGGAGCAGGAGTCACTGTGGATCTCAGGCTGGAAAGAGAAGGAGGCCCCAAAAGATGGCTGGGGGTGGATTGAGGGCTGGGAGGCCTGAGAACCCAGAAGAAGGGATTCATGGGCTGAGTTTTGTGTAGAGCTTATGGCTCTTGATCAGTGTCTCCTCCTTTCTCAACACCTGTCCAGGGTGGGCAGGGACTCCTTAGTCACCTCCTGGACTCTGGCCTGGGTCCCAGTCTAGGGGCCAGCCCCATGGGCACAGTGAGAGGTCCCCTCAGCAAGGGTGTCTCCCAGAGCTCCTCCATCAGGGACCGGCCATCTTGGAAGGGGGCCCCCTGACCACTGAGCTCTCTGGAGTCTGGGTGTGGCGTTGACAGCCTGCCCCCTGAGGGTTTCCCCCTCAGAGGGAGCTCCGTAAAAGAGGGTCAAATGAACAAAATGGAAGAAGTGAAAAGAAGAAGGAGAGAAAGCTCATCCAGGTAGAGAGAGCCCCATAGTTTTTACTCATGCGTCCTTTCAGTCAATAAACTAAGGAAACTTTCTTGAGCTCTTGGGGTCCTGGAGTCACAAGTAAGCATTAGACCAGTTTCTTGCCTGCAGGTAGAAGAGAGACAGACATGTTTTGTGTATGAGTGACTAATCTTGTCTGGTCACAGGATTTTTAAATATTGTAGCCTTATTGTAAGTAATATATATAGCAGTGAAGTCCTCCCAGGGGAGTGGCTAAAACATGATTAGAAATGTAAATTGGAGAGACGCCTGGGTGGCTCAGTCGGTTAAGTGTCTGCCTTCAGCTCAGGTCACAATCTCCAGGTCCTGGGATCGAGTCCCACGTTGGGCTCCTTGCTGAGCAGGGAGTCTGCTTCTCCCTCTGCCCCTGCCCCCCACATCTTGTACTCTCTCTGTCTCTCAAATGAATAAATAAAATCTTTTTAAAAAGAAAAGAAGTATAAATTGGAGCCTCAGTTTTTTCATCAATAAAGTAGAGGTTGGGTTGCAGGAACCTATAACACATCTAACTCTGTCAATCTGGATCTTTGACCTATTCGCGTGGGAGCACTTCTGTCTCTGCCTTTCACTCAGGGAGCCCAGAAGCCCTTAGGCTGACCCCAACCTTGTTGCATCAGTAGGAGGAAGGACTGGGCCTTCCCAGAACTGAGGGGGTGGGGGCGGGGGGGTGTGACGGGGAGGAAGCTGGGAGTGGAGGCTGGATGGGAAGACCTGCCAGTTTCCTGGGTCTCCTCTGGTCAGCAATGCACATGGAGCCTTTGAAACAGTGAAGTTTGCAGCAGATTCCCCGAACTGTAGCGATGCCCACATTCTCAAGTAACAGAAAAGGCCTGGGCCCTTTGGGGTGACCTGAGGTCTTCAGAGAAGGGACCCTGCCACTCCCTCAAAGAGCTCTCTTAGCTGGTCAATGGAGTCTTGATGCCTCAAAATCCCCGATTCAGATGACAGTGGGTTTTTTTTGTTTTTTTGTTTTTTGGGGTTTTTTTGGGGGGGGGGTTTTTTTTTCCTTTAGCTTAAAAGAGTCTCTACTTAGTCCAACTCCTCAATTTTGCAGTTGGTAAACTGAGGCCCAGAGAGGTGGAGTGACTTGCTTTTTTTTTTTTTTTTAAGATTTTATTTATTTATTTGACAGAGAGAGAGTGATCACAAGTAGGCAGAGAGGCAGGCAGAGAGTGGGGGGGAAGCAGGCTCCCCACCCAGCGAGAGCCCAATGCGGGGCTCGATCCCAGGGCCCCGGGATCATGACCTGAGCCAAAGGCAGAGGCTTAACCCACTGAGCCACCCAGGTGCCCCTGGAGTGACTTGCTTAAGGTCACCCAGGGAGTAAGTTGAGTCTTGAAGGAGAATAGTTTATGATCAGTAGCACTGGATGTTCCCTCTGCTGGGGAGCTAGATCCTCCAGAAACTGAGAGCATTCAGGCCTCAGCACAGATATTTCTTCTCCCCTGGGGTAATAACCATGTCTGGAGTGAATGCTTGACCCCCTGGCCATGGACATACCCTGGGGATCTTGTTGAAATGCAATTTCCAGGGATGCCTGGGTGGCTCAGTTGGTGAAGTGTCTGCCTTTGGCTCAGGTCATGATCCCAGGATCCTGGGATGGAGCCCAGCATCGGGCTCCTTGCTCAGCAGGGAGCCTGCTTCTCCCTCTGCCTGCTGCTCCCCCTGCTTACACTTTCTCTGGCAAATTAATAAATAAAATCTTAAAAATATAGGGGGGCGCCTGGGTGGCTCAGTCGTTAAGCGTCTGCCTTCGGCCCAGGTCAGATCCCAGGGTCCTGGGATCGAGCCCCGCATCGGGCTCTCTGCGCGGCAGGGAGCCTACTTCTCCCGCTACCATTCCCTCTGCTTGTGTTCCCTCTCTCGCTGTGTTTCTCGCTGTCAAATAAATAAAATCTTAAAAAAAAAAAAAAAAATATATATATATATATATATATATATATATATATATATATATGTTGTTTCCGATTCAGTAGATCCTGGGGAGGACCTGAGAATCTGCATTCCTGATGAGCTCTCTGATGATTAGATGCTGTTGGTCTGCAAACCACACCTGTAGTAAGTAGCAAAGCTCTAGCTATTTTATTTTATTTTATTTTATTTTACTTTATTTTATTTTATTTCTAGTACATGTCCCAATGTGATAGCATCATATTTATCTGTGCATACGTTCATTGTGGCTTTCTCCTCACTAGATATAAACTACCTGAGTGGGGTGCCTTGTCTGCTTTGTGTCTTGTTATATCTCCAGGCCCAGCACAGTGCAGACACAGGACGATCTCAACATATGAGGTCCCGTGGGTGACAAAGGGGGCCAGGTTCTGGAGGGCAGGGACCAGGGTATCCTGTTTCCTCCTGCCTCCCCATAGCACAGCAGGGATCAAGAGCGCACCAAAGGGGTTCCATATCTGGGGGTAGGGGATAGGACAGCTCTTGACTCTTGACCCCTAGTGTTTCTCAATAGGTCAGGACTGAAGTAACAGGGCAAAGAAAAACAGCCCGAGGCCCACAGATAACAGATGACGCGTATGTATAAAAGTCATTTTTAAAATTAGGAAACCTGTCGCAACTTTAGTCCGAGTCCATTCTCTGGCTGCCTGGCTCCAAGCCCAGCCAGGGTTGGCTTGGACGCTGGCAGGCCCAGAGCATTACTTGATCATCTTACCGCCTGTACCACATTCACCCGGTGTTCCTAGCCGGCCCCTTGGGGGGCCTCGACCCTAGTCCATCTGGGGCCGGATCACTTTATCCAGTTTGGGGCATTCAGATCCCCTGAGGGTGAGGCCACCGGCAGCTTTGCGGAGGTCATTCCAGGGGGTGCCTCACTCAGCCTCGGTTTCCCCACCTAAGAGCAGGGAAGCAAGGAAAGGGGAGAAGGGGAAGACTGGGGAAACCCAGTGGCGCTTGCGGTCTAGACTAGCTTCTGCTGCCTCTTCCACCGCACCCCCTGGTCAGGACCTCCTTACCAGCAGTGGCCCAGCTGGACCAGATCATCTCTGCACCCTGGGATGTCGCATCTGGAGAGGAGGGGCCCTCGCTGAGGCAGAGCCCCCTGTCGTGCCCCAGCACACCCCCTGAAGAGGCCCCATGTTCCTTCTTCCTGCCTCCCTCCATTCCCCTCCCCACTCCTAGAACTTGTCTGAGGTTGGCCTATCCCCTCAGATCCTGTTTCTCTGTCCTCTAAGTGGAGACACTGGGCAGCCACTAATTCAGCAACCCTTCATCCGGGGCCTTCCATCTGCCAGGGAGACCTGGAGGCAGTTTCGGTTCGTAGCTTGCTGGCTGGTTGACACGGTTGCCGTCCTCTCCCTCTTCCCCAGGGGTCCTGTGTGTTCTGCACTCGTTCACCCGCGTGGCTCATCTGTTCTCCCAATGACCAGTTAGCTCACTCTCTCCACTTTCCACTAACACCCGCTCACTCACTCACGTCCACGGTACTCACTTACTCGGTCCACTTACTCGGTCCCTCTGGATCAGGTGCAGGAATCCATCTGGGAATGGACTGGCCTGAGATGGAATTAATGATGTAAACACAGAGGCCGAATGAAGAAGGCACAGCGGCCGTGTGCTCAGGTGGAGTCCCCCAAAGTCTGAGCCGGAGGGGCCCTCACAAAGATCAGCCCCCTCGTTGAACAGAGGGGGCAGAGGAGGCCCAGGGAGGCCTCCGTTGGCCCGGGCCGCTGGGTCAAAGGTGAAAAAGCTGCCGCTTGCCGGGCACTTCGGGCCTGCCCACCATGCCAGAGTTGGCTCTCCCAGCCCTGCCCGCATGTTCCAGTTCTGAGCCGGAGACCCGAGGCCTGAGTTCGAAAGGCAGGGTTATGCCCTCAGGGACCTAGACAGGGATTCAGAAGGAGTTATACAACCAGGGATGAAAGGGCCTTCCCTTCAAAGAGCTCCCAAGCCTTCCCTTTACAGCCATGGACCCCGGAGCCCAGGGTGCCTGCTTGCAAGTGGGCCTGGTGGCAGCTCCAAACCCAAACCACGGGGTCCAGCCTCGTGGTCTTTGGCTGTACCCACCACTCGGCCATCTGGGATGTTCGAATACAAAGCAAGCCCCACTTTCTTGAGGAGAAAACATCTTAGGAACTTTTTTCCTGGGGGGACATGGGTGGCTCAGTTTAAGCATCTGCCTTTGGCTCAGGTCATGATCTCAGGGTCCCGGAATCGAGCCCCATGTCGGGCTCACTGCCCAGCAGAGAGCCTGCTTCTCTCTCCCTCTGCTGCTCCCCCTGCTTGTTCTCTCTCTCTCAAATAAATAAATAAAATCTTGAAGAAGAAGAATAAGAAGAAGGAGGAGGAAGAGGGAAGAGGGAGGGGGAGGGGAGGAGAGAGGAGAGGGGGAGGGGGAGGAAGAAGAAGGAGGAAGAGAATATTTTTCCTGGGACTACTGGGTGGCTCAGTCAGTTAAGCTTCTGACTTCATTTCGGCTCAGGTCAGGATCTCAGGGTCATGGGATCGAGCCCTGAGTGGAGCCCCCTGTTGGACTCTGGGCTCAGTGCGGAATTTGCTTGTCTCTCTCTCTCTGCTCCTCCCCCTGCCTCCACTTGCTCTCTCTCTAAAATAAGCGAATAAAATCTTCAGAAAAAAAGGATGTTTTTCCCAGTAAAGGTCAAAACCAAATAAAAGAATGCTTTAGAGCTGGAAATGAACCAATCAAATCTTTACTTAAGTAACCTGTAAACATTAAATTCTTTTACTTACTCTATTAATTTCAAAAACTTGCTCTTTTCTTTCCCTTTTACAGATGAAAACAACGAGAAACAGTTTTATGCAACACCTCCCCCAACCCCCCAACCCCCCCACCCCCGCTGATTGGTGGAGGTAATCCTGGGCTCATGTGTCTTGCTAAGAGTTTTGCTTGCAGCAAATTACTGGGAGAGCAACCTGGATAGGACAGGAGTAGGGCACGTCCCTCCTCCCCTGAGGAGTGATTCTGGAAAAGAGGTTCACGTTAACACTGCCTGCAGTGGCACCTTCTGGATGTCCAGCTGTGGCTGCAGCCGCTAGGGCTCCTCACCTGCCAGAGTCCTCACTACTGCCTCCGGTTGAGCCAGGAACCTTGTTTTTCAAGGTGACTGGACATTATGACCAAAGACCCTAGAATGTATTGGAGTAGTGAACCTAATGGTCATTATGCAACTCCTACCTATGGAGAATTTGCAGCGCTGGGCTCCAGGACAGGTATAAAATGCACTGAAATGTGTGTAGCAGGTTCTGGAATGGAGGAATAAAAGAGGGCTTGGGAGAGCAGAATGGAGGAAAACAGAAGCTCCGGAGGCAGTGCGCCTTTACTGAGGTCTTGCAATAGGCCAGATATTTCATAAACATCATCTATAATCTTCAAAATGACCTGTGGGTGGGGCTTATGACTTCTCCCAACTCCTCTTTGCCCAAGAATAATGTGATTACTTTACCTCCATAGGCCTCAAGTTCCCCTGTGTAAATGGGGAACTCCTACCACATGTCACTGCTGGGAGGATGGAATTCTGTTTTAAGCACTTTGCTTCAAAAAGTAAGCCCTTTGGGGCGCCTGGGTGGCTCAGTGGTTAAGCCTCTGCCTTCGGCTCAGGTCATGGTCTCAGGGTCCTGGGATTGAGCCCCTCATCGGCTCTCTCTCTGCCTGCCTCTCTGCCTACTTAAGATCTCTTTCTCTCTGTCAAATAAATAAATAAATAAATAAATAAATAAATAAATAAATAATTAAAAAAAACCCCAAAAAACATAAGCCCTTAATCAATGTCATCATGACTGTATCAGAGGAGGAAACTGAGGCTCAGACAGGAGCAGTGACTGGTCCAGGGCCACACGGCCATAGGAAGGACGAGCTGGTTCATCATGTTCTCTGTTCTACCCGGCAGTCTGTGACACAGAGGTTAAAGTGGAAGCTTTGCCCTTCACAGCAAGCCCATGGCCTGGACTTGGCTGCCCTCTCTGCCCTGGAGAAGCAGGGCCACCTGTCCAACACAGGATGTCCCCTGCTCTCCTGCGGCTTGTGCATGGCCAGTCCATGAAGGGCACTTGGTGAGAGGGAAACCCTTGGTTTTCCTCTGATGGCTGGAGAACTGGGCAGAGTCGAGCTGAGCCGCGTCATGGCTGAGAACTTGGGCAAGTACCTCCCCTGTCAGTCCCATTTCCCTCACCTGAAAAGAGGACTACTTGTGTGTTTTTGCCTCATAGGGCTGCTATGGGATTGAGCGAGTTAGAGACTGGCAAAAGTATTTCATGAAACCCAGTGGTGTGCTAACGTAAGCGTGGTGGAGGCGGGTGACCTTGGGGTGGGGTGAATATTATAATTTGCTGGGGAGAAGCTAAAGGGAGGTAGAGTTCAGTTCACCACAAAGATGAACTTTCTTATAGCTCTGGCTGTAAGCACGGAAGAGTGGACTAGTGGATGAAAGCAGAGGGGACTCCCGCCCTGGGATGGGGGTGAGGGTGGCTTAGATGAGACAAGATCCCTTCCCTGCACTCTCCTCCTCCTCTCTCCCCACGGCTGGGGCAGAAGGTCCCTAGCAGGTCTTTCCACCCAAGGCGGTGCAGTGAGCAGGTGCCTGACCCAGCACTTGGAAGGCCTTGTTCTCCACTTGACTCTGACATTTGTTGCACAACCATAAGCCTCTCTTTGGGCCTTAATTTCCCTCATTATCTCATAAACAAATAAAGCAAATGCAGTGTGTCAGCTGTGATAATGGGACTGTGCGAAGGATGTCTTCCAAGACTTTGGATCAAAGGACCAGGTGAGTGGTGAAGACTAGGTCATTGTAACTTGTGGAATTACAGGTTAAAGTTGAGAGACACCTGCATTCATCTAGGATTAGCTGGGAACCATGCTTTTTGGTTTAGAAAGCATTTTCATGGGCTTTATCTTCTTCGATCCTCTCAACGGCTCAAATTTACAACTAAGGATACGGATCTAGGTCACTTGTGTAATTTAGGCAACCTCGTATACCAGTCTAGAGCCCTGACTGGAGGTGGGAGAGAGGAGGGGCTGGGCTGGCAACCGAGCTCCAACGGGGTCATGGGCAAGTTACTCTTAGTGTAGAACTTGATGCGAAGTTAGGTGTTCAATGAGTGTTAGCCAGCAAACAACGAGAAAACACAGCTGGGAAGTGGTGGTACGGGGGCTTCTGGCTCCTGTGTGGGTGCTCTTTGCCTCATACTGAGCTGCTTCACGTCCCTAGTTCATTTCAAAGCCAGGGCACCCCTGGGTGAACAAGTGCACCACGCACGAGGAGGCAGGCAGTGAGGGGGTGAGAGAGGGGTCTCAGAGACCCCGAAAGCGTTCATGACTGCCCTGGGGTGAGAGCCCTGGCTGCCAAAGGGCAATGCTTCCCTCTAACCGGCAGGTCCAGCCGGTGAAGGAGGGGGCGGGCCCCTGTGGAGGCAGGCTCAGGGTGCTGAAATGACAGGTAGACAGCTGGCAGGTCTGTCTTTGGGCAGATGGATCACCTGATGCAGACATCGGTGCCCAAGCCCTGGGATTGGCCCAGAGAAGGGTTGTGTTGCCCCACCGGCTGGGCTTTGGCATCCTGTCAAACTGCTGTCACATGCAGACATAAAAGTAGTCCCGACATAGTGCTGGGGCAGTGTGCTGGGCTTAGGGTGGAAGCAGCAGCCACCATGCAGATGCCAACCAAGCTCTACCCCAAGAACTGCCTGCTGACCGTCATGGACCGCTACGCGGCCACCGTGCGCAACATGGAGCAGGTGGTGATGATCCCCAGCCTCCTGCGGGACATGCCGCTGAGCGGGCAGGGGCTGCAGGCTCAGGATGGGGCTCCCGATCTCTATAACTACTTCACCATGCTTAAGACCATCCGCGTGGATGTAGACCATGGGCTGCTGCCCCGACAGGAGTGGTGGTCCAAGGTGGCAGGTGGCAGAGCCCATGAGTCTGAGCATGAAGCTGCAGAGACAGAAGAGGACGAGGAGGAGAGGGGCTTGGGGCAGCTGGACCTGGAAGCTCAGTTCCATCTGCACTTTTCCAGCCTTCATCACATCCTCACCCACCTTACCCTGAAAGCTGAGGAGGTGACAAGGAAATACCAGGAGATAATGGGACAGGCCATGTAGGCCTTGGACTCTAGGGAAGGTAATGGTGGTGTGGCTGGGGGTCAGAGTCCACTGAGGGACATTCCAGGGGAGAGACAACCCAGTGGGAGCGGGAGAGCCTGGGTCTCAAGCAGGCACCTCACTGCCGGGTATTAGGGCCCTGACTCGGGAGGGCTCGAGGCCAGGCCTGTCTTACTCTCTTGACCCAGGCTTGGTGAGTAACGGCCATGAACTGCAGGGTGATAGCAGGAAAGGTGGCTCGTGAGTGCATACCTGTGTGCATGTGCATGTGCTTGTGCATGTGTGCATTTACTAGTTAAGTATGTGAATGCTGGGTCAACGGCCCGCGTTCAAGATCTGACTCCACCATGAAGGGCTTGGTTTTGCTAGCTCAATTCTCTGGGTTTCCCTTTCTTCACTGAAGAGTAATGGTAGTGGTAAAAATAACTACTGGCACTTGAATGCTTTTTTTTTTTTTTGAAGATTTTATTTATTTATTTGACCCAGAGAGAGAGATCACAAGTAGGCAGAGAGGCAAGCAGAGAGAGGGGGAAGCAGGCTCCCCCTGAGCAGAGAGCCCGACATGGGGTTGATCCCAGGACCCTGAGATCATAACCTGAGCCGAAGGCAGAGGCTTTAACCCACTGAGCCACCCAGGCGCCCCTTGAATGGTTTTATAGTTTAAAATCACTTGGATATCAATTTTCTAATGGAACCATCATTCCCTTTTACAGATGAAAAAAAATGGGGGCCTGAGAAGTGAAAGGAGTTCAAGGCTATTCAGGGAACGGCAGAGCTGACATGTGAATGAGCCCTGGGCTAACTGGAGTCCAATTCCCTTCCTCTGTGCTAGTGGGCTGCTTTCACAGCTTAGGATTCTGCAGCCTGGCTGCAGGTGGGGATTGGGGACGACAGAGTAGAGAGAAACCCTGCTCTTTGTGGGTCAACTACACTTCAGTTAAAAAACAAACAGAGGCACCTAAGTGGCTCAGTCCGTTGAGCGTGTACCTTCAGCTCAGATCATGATCTCAGGGTCCTGGGATGGAGCCCCGCATCAGGCTTCCTGCTCAGCGGGGAGGCTGCTTCTCTTCTCTCTGCTCGAGCTCTTTCTCTCTCTCTCAAATAAATAAATATTTAAAACAAACTGGAACAAAAATCCAACTTGGTGTCAACTTTTGCAAAAAAGAAGGAAGGAAGGAAGGAAGAAGGGAGGGAGGAAGGAAAATGGGAAGGAAGGGAAGGAGGAAAGGAAGGAAAAAGCGCTCTGTTTGAGCAGCCCAGCTCCTTCAGAGACAAGAGCAGCAGCTCTGTGCCATGTGTCAGCACCCAGGGACCTGGCTTTCGCGGAGGCGATCTGGTATAGCAGAAGTTAAAAAATCTGGGCTCTTGTCCCAGCTGTATCACTGACCTGTGTGTGACCCCCAGATAACTGCTTCAGCTTTCTGCATTGCAGTTTCCCTGTCAGTAAAACGTGGAGGTGAGATGAGCTGTTGTCACAGCTCTGATAACCTCATTCTTCGGGAGGTGCTACCACACGGCCAGATTTCCTACAGCGACACTACTGTCAGCTGCTGCGTTATTTTTCCCACTTCAGTAGGCGTGTGATAGGAATTGATACTGACTTGGTTTGTTACATTTCTGCTCCCTACAGATCCCTTCAAGCTGGAGAAGGCAGACTGTGTGGTGAGGACACGAATGCTAGCTCTGAGGCAGACGGGAATGGCCTGGACCTGCACCCAGAAGCAAAGGTGCCTTGGCTCTCTGGGATGCTTCCCTGCCTCCCTTGGAGCACCCATTTGTGGACTTGGCACCTGGTCACCTTTAGGATGCTTGCTGCTATTCACAACTTCCCTCACTCCTCTCTCCAGCTGGGGTGGTGGCCAGGGGTTCGCGAGGAGCTAGGTATTACCTGCCAGTGCGTGGTATGGTAGCACGTGGGTTTTCGCATCTGACCAAATGAAATTCACATCCTTTCTCTGAGCAGTCATTCACCACATGATCCTGGACGTTATGTAACCCATTGGTGCCTAAAATTCCTCATCTCCAAAATGTGACAGTATCACTGACCTCACAAGATTGTTATGGAAATTAAACAAGAGGATGAATCAAAAGCCCCTGGCATATGAGTGCTATTATCATAGGTTGATTTTTTTTCTCTGTCCCCCCCCCCCCCCACCTTGTACTTGCTCTAGCCCTTACTTTTTACCCTCCAGGACTAAGGGGTAGCAAAGTCCCTTGGGATGAATGGTTCACATTCCTGTACCTGCCAGGGAAGAATGAACAATACTTTGTTTACATTTGTTGGAGTAGCAATAAAAAAAAAAAAATTGCATATATCTTTATTAGCTTCTACAGTAATTTCTCAGGCATGATTTCATTTTTAACAGGTGAGACCCAATACACATGGGACTCATTTGATTTTACTCAGAAACCATATGCTTATATTCATTCTAATTTGAATCACGTAGAAATAATCTTACTGATCTCCCAAAACTAATGTGATCATAAAATCTGAGCTTGGAAACTTTTTGGACAAACATTTGGATTCAAAAAGTTATTAAGAGGGGCGCCTGGGTGGCTCAGTCGTTAAGCGTCTGCCTTCGGCCCAGGTCAGATCCCAGGGGCCTGGGATCGAGCCCCCACATCGGGCTCCCTGCTCTGCAGGAAGCCTGCTTCTCCCGCTACTATTCCCTCTGCTTGTGTTCCCTCTCTCCCTGTGTTTCTGTCAAATAAATAAAAATCTTTAAAAAAAAAAAAAGTTATTATTAAGAGTAAGTTTATTGTAGGTAGATGGGGTTCCACCCTGTATTCTGATTGTTGCGGGGAGCTCAGAAATACAAACCTGACCATGTCATTCCACTAAAACCCTTTTAGTGACTTCCCACCACCTACAGGATCAAGTCCAAATTATTCTGCATGATTCAGAAAACCCTCCATTATCTGGCTGGCTTTGTCTTGCTTTCTACTAGAACCAAACAGGCAAACCTTTTATGTCATTGGCCATATATTAAATATTTTCCACTTTGCAGGCCATAAGGTCTCTGTGACAACCATGCAACTCTACTCTTGTAGCATGGAAGCAGCCACTGACATGGAAACAGAGAGGCATGGCTGTGTTCCAATAAAACTACTGGCAGTTGGCAAGATTTGACTCACAGGCTATCACTTGCCAACTCTGAACTAAACTCCATTTTAAATCTGTCAGATGTCTTCAAATTGGGTGAATGGAAACTGACCATTCTCTGATGAATTATTTTCCTTATGACAAAAAGCAGTCAGAGTGTTCATGATGACCAGTTTAATCATAAGGTGTTAACATACAGATTAATATAAACTTCAGATATCATGGGAACATGTTCCATAAAATTCAGAAATAACTGGAATCAGTGAAACCAGAGTAAGCATTTTGGAGATTTCAACGCACTGGATGGAATTCTTCAAACAATTCACCATACATTTTCTTGTCTATAAAGGGGAAGATCACAAAAAATTTATTTTAAAATATATTTTAGAAATCATATTTCTTTTTTTTTTTTTTAAAGATTTTATTTATTTGACAGAGAGAAACACAGCGAGAGAGGGAACACAAGCAGAGAGAGTGGTAGCGGGAGAAGCAGGCTTCCTGCCGAGCAGGGAGCCCGATGCGGGGCTCGATCCCAGGACCCTGGGATCATGACCTGAGCCGAAGGCAGACGCTTAACGACTGAGCCACCCGGGCGCCCCAGAAATCATATTTCTTAAGGAAAAAGTAACCCTTAATATTTTTATAGACATAAACTCCTAAGAATTTCCTCACGTTCTTGTCCCCAACCATAATCTGGCAACCACCGAGACATTCTGTTTCACCGGATGAAGGGTAACTTTGAAAGAATCCGTGGTGACATCCAGATGGCTGCTTGGAGTCGTAAAGCGTTGCCAGGGGGTTCTGGCTGACGGGGTAAAGGAAGGAATGAAGAGGGCGGGGCACAGGTCAGCTAGGAGGGCCAGCAGTCGAGGTGGTCAAGTTTCCAGGTCCCTGCTGGCAGTGCAGAAGGCTGTGGGCACACCTGCCACTAATCCGCTGCTCAGAAGGAATGAGGTCGTGAGGCCACACCAGCTCCTGCTGACAGAGGGCGCTGGTGTACAGAGGAGGCAGTAAGCCAGAGGCCTGGGACTGAGGACCGCTCTCACTCACTGGGTCTCACTCTCAGGAATCAATATTCCCAAGATTCCAACTCCAACATTCAGTAGTTTTGAGTATTCCCCGTCCCTGATACATGGCTTTGTACTCTAGTACAAAGAGTACTTCATTGGTTAAAAAAAGAAGCTGTACCTTTTTGATCCACCATAAACATCACATATGTGACTGAAGGCTATGGGAATATTAAATAGGATGATAAAATTTTAGAGCTAAACAGGACCTTAGAGATCATGATTCAGTATAACGAAATTTAAATGCTTAATATCACATTTATATGAATAGGAAAATATATTTAAGATCTATGTATTTACAAATTCAAAAATTTTCCACACTCACATATGTGCACATCTGTATTATGTGTATATATGTAAAATATAAACAAGAAAACAGTTATATTACAATCAAATTTATAGTTGAAGAGCAGTAAGTAGGGTGTGCTGAGGAAATTCCTGTTAGTCCCTGGGCCAGGGTTTCTTTGAGATGATGACTCTTAAGCTGGAATTTGCTCAGTGGATGGGTAAAGATGGAACAGGAGGAGGATCAAGAAGGTACAAGGTGTACAAAGTGATACACAGCAGGTTCAGGACACAGTGTCTCATGAGGCAGGACATAAGTGACAGGAGATGAGGCAGATTCTTTTTTTTTTTTATCTTTTATTTTTTTAGATTTTATTTGAGAAAGACAGACAGTGACAGAGATAGAGCACAAAGAATCGGGAGGAGAGGAAGAAGCAGGCTCCTCGCTCAGCAGGAAGCCTGGCGTGGGGCTGGAATCATGACTTGAACCGAAAGCAGATGCTCAACTGACTGAGCTACCCAAGTGCCCCAAAGGCAGGGTTCTGTGTAGATCAGGTCAGCTATTATTTATTGCTTACTAGAAGAGGCTCTGTACTGGAGGTTGGGGCAACAAAGATTAATCTACAGCCTAGTGAGGGATACAGACACATGCATGTCATGTGGTGGATAAAAGGCATGGGCAAAGTCTTTCTAGCAGGCAATTAGCTCCGCCTGAGGAAATAAGCCCTCCTCAGAGTCGGATTTTATCCTAAAGGCAATGAACAGCTACTGTAAATAATCTCTTTTAGGCATACCCACATTTATCCAGAGACCTGACCTTCGGTGAGATGAAGGCAAGTGCAATAGTCCAAGCAAAAGATTATCAGGACATGAACTGGTGGAGCGGTGTGAAAGTGGCCATGGGAGAGACACGGAAGTTTAGAATTGAAAAATACTTAGGAAGTAGAATAGCAAGACTTGAAGACGAATGAGAATTCAAAGACTGGAAGATGCTTCCCAGGCTTCTGGCTGGAGTAGAGAGGTAGATAGTAGTGCCATTCACTGGCGCAGAACACAGAACAGGAAGTCTGCACAGGCAGAGGAGACATAAATTCTATTTGCTGCCTGATGGGCACAGAGGTAGCCGGCCAGAAACTGGATATACAAATTCAAGAGAATTCCAGTTGATAGGCGAAGATGTGGGAGTCACCAGAATACTTGAAGGTACCTGAAGCCACAGGCATGTATAAGATTAACCAGGGGCGCCTGGGTGGCTCAGTCAGTAAAGCCTCTGACTCTTGATTTTGGCTCAGGTCATGATCTCATTGTCCTAGGATCGAGCCCCACATTGGGTTCTGCACTCGGCGGGAAATCTGCTTCTCTCCTTCTCAACTTCATGCTCGCTCTCTCATTCTCTCTCAAGTAAATAAATACATGAATACATAAATAAATCTTTAAAAAAAGAAGGGGGGGAACGCCTGGGTGGCTCATTTGGGTTAGGTGTCTGCCTTTGGCTCAGGTCATGATCCCAGAGTCCTGGGATCAAGGGCCGCTACCCAGCTCCTTGCTCCAGAGGCAGCCTGCTTCTCCCTCTGTCTGCCACTCCCCCTACTTGTGTTCTCTCTGACAAATAAATAAGCAAAATCTTAAAAATAAATAAACACAAATTTAAAAAATTTTTAAAAAATGAAAGAGGTTCGCTACAGTTAACTTGAAATACCTTTTTCAGGAAAATCCTCTGGATGTGATTTTACATAAGCAAACATATCATGGTCCTTCACAGCATATATATAGTCTTGACGTCTTAAAAGATAATATCCAATAAAGACAAAGGAAGTAACATATAGAAGCTGGCGATGCAAACCTAAAATTCAAACGACAAATCCCAAAGAAAGCAAAAATCAGTCAATGTATATTTAAAATCAGTTCTGCAGTTCAGACACACAATTTATCGTTATTTCCTCTATTGTTCTTTAAAAAAAAAAGGCTCGGGGCACCTGGGTGGCTCAGTGGGTTAAAACCTCTGCCTTCGGCTCGGGTCATGATCTCAGGGTCCTGGGATCGAGCCCCACATCGGGCTCTCTGCTCAGCAGGGAGCCCGCTTCCTCCTCTCTCTCTGCCTGCCTCTCTGCCTACTTGTGATCTCTCTCTCTGTCAAATAAACAAATAAAATCTTTAAATAAACAAACAAACAAATAAAAAAAAAAAAAAAAAGGCTCTTGACTTTGATATATCTTCCTAAAGAAATCTGGCAATTATGAAAAGCAACATTAAATCTACAAACATAACTATTAATGAAACCCAAGATTTTTTAAATTCAGGTTTTATAAGTTTCCTCAGAAGAAAAGGTGGATTACTACAAAATCCTGAAGACTTAA
Source organism: Procyon lotor (assembly GCA_028646535.1). NCBI lineage: Eukaryota > Metazoa > Chordata > Mammalia > Carnivora > Procyonidae > Procyon > Procyon lotor. Next base: position 47,209,495 of record CM053613.1, read on the forward strand.
ACTAACTTGTATTCCAGGACCTGTTCAGGGTGTGATGTGACAGAGATGTCCTTTACAAATGCTCAAAAATTTGGTTTGTCTCCATATACCAATTTATATCCATATACCAATTTATATCTGCATATTTACTGGTTACCAAAGCAGCCAGCTACTCTACAAATACTTATCAACATATTTTTACCCTCTAAACTTTGTACCATGTGAATGAAAATATATATTCATTATATTCAATATATTCAAATATATTGAATATATATAAATATATTGAATATATATTGAATATGTATTATATATAATTATAATATATAATTATTATTATATAATAATCATATATTATATATATTGAAATATATTCAAAAATTATATTTGAAAAATCATCCTATAATAATGAGACTGGGAGGATCAAGTTATGTGGTCTAGGGAAAGCCAAAATTTAAATTCTAAAGGGGAGATCCAAAGGTCTGAACTTTATACAGAGAAGCATCTTTTTAAGAAGGCTAACTGCAGGTTTGATGTTCTAGCTATGCCCCAGAATTCTATCCCCAGCCCTCTTCTTATCCCACAGGTATTCCTTTGAAGAACTTGTTTATTCCTATAGTTTTATCTTCTGTCCACATACTGGTGACCTGTAAGTCTGTTCAACTCAGACGCCCTTGCTGAATGACAGATATATACAAATGTCTGACATGTATGTTACCCTGAATTCCCCCAAATGAACTTCCTTCCCTTCTATTCATACCTCTTCCTCTTAATTCAGAGAATAAGACCATTCACCCAGGAAGTCAAGTCCTGGGTAATAAACACAGTTATCATCCCCCTCTTTTTTTTTTTTTTCTACCCCCAATCCCCCATCTAGTCACTGAGTCCTGTCAAGTCCTTGTAAATATTTCCTCACCTCACTTCAGGGAACTCACCTCTCACTCACACCAACTGCTCTTTCATCTCATTTTCCATTCCACACTTATCCCAGCCTTTATCCTGTCACCAGAGGAATTTTTACTAAAATACAAACCTAGCTTGGCAGCCCCTTCTTCAATCATACCCAACAGGAGACCAAACTCCGAGATAATGACCTCCCAGGCCCTTCATGGGCTGACTCTTCCATCTTCATTTGACATTCCCTGATACGCGCATTGTGCTCCAGCAATGCTGAACTACTTTTAATTCCTCATGCAAATTAGACTCTTTTATGCTTTTTTATGACACCCACCGGTTATTTCTCTGCCCAGAGACCTCCTCAAGATTCAATTCAGACATCACTTCTGCTAAGAAGTCTTCCCAGAACTTTCCTTAATGGGGTTAACAGGGTGAAGGCCTTTCAATTAATATGTAAACTGCTATAGAAATTATTTCTATCTACTACCATGCAAAGCCAATGCTTAATTGATCTTGATGTACCAGGACAGATAGCTCTTAATAAATTTTAATAAATGGATAAATGACCTTGGGCAAGTCAATTTACTACCTTTAAACAAAGATAATACTTATATCATTCTTAGAGCAGCAGTGTATAAACCAAAAGAAAATGCATGTAAAAATATTTTGGAAAAATGTGTAAAACAATAAAAATGCAAAATACTACTATGATCTGGAACTGGATAGGGCCCAGACTCTTGCATTCTCCTTTACCCAAAAGCCACTGGTTCCCCTAATGGGCCACCTGCAATTCAGCAAACCAAAGTGTGCTGGGGTCTACTGTGTGCTTACTGCATTACAGACTCTCTATGCCTACCCATATCCCTCACAGACTTCCTGAATGTTTCAGATGATGATGCCCGTGTCCCAGCCCTAAAGGCATGCGTGACCTCTTACCATGCCCCTCTTTCCCTAACCTCTTCCCTACCTCTCAGTGGTAGTCTCCCTCCTACCACACGCACAATCATTTTCCCTTTTTTTATTAAGTGAATCTAAATTTGGAAACCATGGTGCTCTTGGCAGAAATAAATTACTGACAGAATTAAATTACTAACTATAAATTACTGACATATTAAACTAGAAATCAATAAATATATATTTAATTTGGTGGACTACACTTAGATACCAACTAACTGTAAATTTAAGGCAGAAAAGTGGTACCAACATGAGTTTAGAACTCCAGATGGGGGAAAAGCTTAAGAAAAAATTCTATTGGGGCGCCTGGGCAGCTCAGTTGTTAAGTGTCTGCCTTCGGCTCAGGTCATGATCCCAGGGTCCTGGGATCGAGCCCCACATCAGGCTCTCTGCTTGGTGGGAAGCCTGTTTCTCCCCCTCCCACTCCCCCTCCCCCTGCTTCTGTTCCCTCTCTCGCTGTTATCTCTGTCAAATAAATAAATAAAATCTTAAAAAAAAATTCTATTTAATATTTTCTGCTAACTTGAAAAAGATCTGCACAATATGATTTCATTTACAGAACATTCCAAAACTAAACACAGGATGCCAGGTACTCTCCATGGCTATAGTTTTGAAAATCCACCATGTTTTTCTCCTTCCCTGCTCCTTCGTCACACCTGTTCCCCTACATGCATAAACTTGTACCACAATTTGTTTTTTAAATGGGTATGCTAGTCAGATTATAAATCTTTGGAGGGCTGGAATCATGTTTTAGACTTCCTTATAATCTACATATACTTATTTACTCAATACTTGCTGAATACTGCTATATGAAAGCCATTAAATTAGACAAACACAATATGCGTAAATAAATGCTACTGAGAACCATTTCAATAAAGTCCTCAAGACCTAAATTTTCCAAAGCAACTTAGGGACACCCTGGGAACTCAGGAACTCTGGTCACTAGCCCTAGATTAAGGGCTTTATACATCATTTCATCTAATTCTCACAGCCACACAGAGATGTGGCTATTTCATAGATAAGGAAACTAAAGCTCATGGAGATAAGTAACTTCCGCAGAATCAAATGGCTAGTAGGATGGAGGTGATGTCACCCCCATATCATGTGTTCCTAACTACTATGCTCTTTCTTTGGAATACTCTCTTTTCAATCTATACCTCCTTTGGGCTCCCAAAGTGTTCACTGCTCACCTAATTTTATGAAAACACATTCTCTGTCATGCTTCGACCCACAATGGACTGTCTACTTGTCTCTCTGACTCAACTAAGAGCTCCTCAAGGTCAGGGACGGTATTCTTCACCCCATATACCTGGTATGTAATTCTGCCCGGCACAGAGAAAGAGCTCAGTACATGTTGAACAAATACATGGTAAAATGTTTGTGGAACAAGAGCTAAGAAATGGAAACTCTGTCTAGCACCTTTTGTGTATGAGGCATTTTATCTATAAAATCTCAATTCTCACAACAAATATGCCAAGATTAATTATTCTCATTTTATTTTTTTAAAGACTTATTCAGAGCAAGAGAGAGCAAGCGAGCGAGCACAGGGTGGGGGGGGGGGATGGAAGGCAGGGAGAGAAGGAGAGAGTCTTTAGTAGACTCTGCCCCATAGGGGCAGAGTCTCCATCTCACAACCCTGAGATCACAACCTCAGCTGAAACCAAGAGTTAGATGCTTAATCAACTGTGCCACTCAAGCGCCCCAATTACTCTCATTTTATAGATGAAGATACTTTTTGCCTCTGACAGATGGGAGACAGTGGAGCAAAGCCATTTAGTTCCAAAGTGGAGTTCTTTCCATTACGAGAAACGACAGGCTTAGGGAAATGTGGAGTGGTGATAAAAAGGGAGAAAACTAGACAAACCATAAGAGACTCCTAGACTCAAGAAATGAACTAAGGGTAGCGGGGGGCGGGGGGGGGGCGGCGTGGGTAGGGATAGGGTGGCTGGGTTGTGGACATTGGGGAGGGTATGTGCTGTTAAGTGCTGTGAAATGTGTAAGCCTGACAATTCACAGACATGTACCCTGGGGCAAATAATACATTATATGTTAATAAAAATTAAAAAAAAAAAAAAAGGGAGAAAACTTCATCTCCCTAAAGACAAAAATAGACAAAGATCACTCCTTTCTGTGCAGAGGGGTCATATCCAAGAGAGATGGGATTTCAATACTATTTGAGCATTGGAAAGGCTGAGATTTGGTGAGCTGGGAGCTGGCCTTCAGGCATGACATACAGGTGGAAGGTGGCAAAAAAAGAGGCACAAGTGAGGTGATTCCTGGTTGCCTGAACCACTGTATTAGCTTTCTTCTTAACTGAGAGCCTTGGCTCCAATCAGTGCTTTACACCAATGCCCAGCCTTTTTAAAAAAGATTTATTTATTTGAGAGAGGGAGTGACTGTGTACGAGAGTGGGGTTGGGGAAGACACAACAAAGGGAGAGAGAATCTCAAGCAGAGTCCTCACTGGGCAGGGAGCTGGGCATGGGGCTCAATCTCACAATCCCAAGATCACGATCAGAGCAGAAATCAAGAGCTGGTGCTCAAATGACTAAGCCACCCAGGTGTCCCAAATTTACCTTTTAAAACACAAGGCCCCTACAGGTACCTGGCTGGTTCAGTTGGTTAAATGTCTGCCTTTGGCTCAGGTCATGGTCCTGGAGTCCTGGGATCAAGCCCCATGGCAACTCCCTGCTCTGCAGGGACTCTGCTTCTCCTTTTGCCTGCTGTTACCCGTGCTTGTGTTCCCTCTCTCTCTCAAATAAATAAAATCTTAAAAAGCAAAAACAAACACCCCCCCCCCCCCCCCCCCCCCCATAAGGCCCGGGATGCCTGGATGGCTCAGTCCGTTAAGTGTCTGCCTTTGGCCAGGGTCGTGATCCTAGAGTCCTGGTATCAAGTGCTGCGGTGAGCTCCTGGTTCAGCAAGGAGCCTGCTTCTCCCCCCCTGCCTGTTGCTCCTCCTGCTTGTGCAGTCTCTTTCTCTCTGACATATGGATAAATAAAATATTTAAAAAAATAAAGCACAAGGCCCAGGGGTGCCTGGGTGGCTCAGTCGGTTAGGTGTCTGATACTTGATTTCAGCTCAGGTCATGATCTCAGAGGTCATGCTCTCTTTCTCGCTCTCTCACTCTAAAAATAAATAAAAAATAAAACACAAGGTCTGGAGTGCCTAGCTGGGCCAGTCGGTAGAGCATCCAACCCTTGATCTCACGGTGGTGAATTCAAGCCCCACATTGGGCATGAAGCCCACTTACAAAAACAAAAAAACACAAAGCCCGATTACTGCATCTCTCCACTCTACTCCCCTCAACAACTCTCAAAAGCTAAAAAAGTTCCTGTCTGCCTAGAAAATAAATTGCCATTATCTACCTAAATCTCCTTCTTAGCCTTATCACCCTAACCTGCACACTCAATTATCAAACTCTTCTCAGCCCAGAGGCCCTTGTCTCCATTTACTTCCACTAGGAGAGAAGGCTCTATTTGCCTGATATATCAAAGCTAAGTTCAAAGACACCTCTCCCAAAGCTTTCCTCCTCTTTTCCCTTCGGAAATCCATTGCCCTTAGCACAGCTACCATGTCAGCTATTATCTGACAGGAGGCCACTGACACACAACTAAGAGAATACAGCCCATGGGGCACCTGGGTGGCTCAGTGGGTTAAGCCTCTGCCTTTGGCTCAGGTCATGATCCTGGGATTGTGGGATCCAGACCCACGACAGGCTCCCTGCTCAACAGAGAGCCTGCTTCTCCCTCTCCTTCTCTCTCATGCTCTCTCGCTGTCTCTCTTTTTTAAAAAAGATTTTACTTATTTGATAGAGAGAGAGATCACAATAAGTAAAAAAAGATTTTACTTATTTGATAGAGAGAGAGAGGCAGAGAGGCAGGCAGAGAGAGGGAGAAGCAGTCTCCCTGCTGAGCAGAGAGCCTGATGCGGGGCTTGATCCCAGGACCCTGAGATCATGACCTGAGCTGAAGGCAGAGGCTTCAACCCACTGAGCCACCCAGGCGCCCCTATCTCTTTCTACAGATAGATAGATAGATAGATACATTGAATGATAGAATGAATACAGCCCAGTGGTTCATCCTCTCCTACTCAAAGGGAGTCTCCAGACCAGCTGTATCTGGGAGCTTGTTAACAGTAGGCTTATTCCCACACCTTCTGAATCAGAAGCCACATTTTAGCAAGATCCCCAGGTTATCAGTATGCACAGTAAGTTTGAGAAGCACTGACTTCGAATGTAGACGTGAGGTCTAAAAACAGATTTGCTACTTAACAGCCATATGACCTTAGGCAAGATGCGTTAACCCCTCTAAAGCTGTTTCCTCATTCCCCAAAAGTATACTGAGGCTGACTACTACAATGCACGCGTCAGTAGTGCACGGTACAAAGTAAACACTCATTTTGCACACACCAAAGCGCGAATCAAGGGAGGGGCTGGCAGTCCGGTCCCGGGTCCTTCACAGAGTCACTTGTGGGTTCGTGCGTTGCAATGACCTCAGTGTCCTGAAGTGCCAAGTGACACTTCGACCCTACCGGCTTCTGAAGAGCTCACGGGACCGAGAAGCCCCAGGGTGGCGAGGAGGGGCCTGCTAGGTGAAAGGGCCCGGAAAAGCGAAAGCGCCTTGGGCAGCCTACAGGGGAACAGGCCGGCCCCCTGCGACCCCCTCTCCTCCCAGCCAACCCAGCCCGCGCAGCTCTCACCCGCAGACATCACCGGCCTCCGCCGGATCGCGTTATCAAGCAGGCCGGAACAGTAGCCCAAGAAGCCGATGTAGGCGAGCCGCGGGTCGGTCAGCTTGGGCGGGGGGAGGCTCCGGGCCTCATCCGGCAGCAACTGTAAGGGCACTCGGCCCGGCCTTCCGCTCAGCATCTTGACGCCGTCCCCACTCGAGGCCTGGCCTCGGGCTGCCAATTACAAAGAAATCCACCAAGACCACCTCCTAGCCACACGCCGCGAGCTTTCTCCTCCGAGAACGCCGCTGAAGGGCATGGTGCAGGGCGGTGCAGCGCCCAAACGCTTCCCCGTGCACGCTGCAGCCGGGACTCCGCGCACGAGGTTCCGGGCTACAAAATGGCCCACGGTGCTCCAGCTCCTGTCCCCGCTGATGCTGGCAGGCAGTGTTCGGGGGCTTGATACCGTGGGTATCGGGTGTAGAGGAAATGAGCAAAGCTGGAAGAAGATTCGTAGATACTGCTTTTTTTTGGCTCAACCTACTCCACCAGGAATTGCCTCTCCCTCCCCAGGCCCCGAATGGTCCTTCTTCCAAAATTTATCTCTGTATCCAATACCCACAGGTAAGCTTGATAGATTGTTCTAGGAAACGCAATTAATTGAAATCTCATAAAAGCTGGTTTGCATTTTCTGAGTTTCTGGTCTTTCACAGGCACACCTTCCAGAACCTAAAAATTTTCACCTCTGGGTCTTTAGGTCCTTGCACGTGGTTGAAGGAAAAGCTGTTACCTAAAGGTTTGAGGAATGAAAGAAAGAAGGAATATATAACACTCTGCTAAGTAATTGTCCAGTCTCTGCTTACCTGCCGTCAGCAATGGGAAGCTTCTACCTTTGAACGTCTCTCTTTAGAAAACCCTTCCTGATTTGAGTGAAAATTAGTAATTGGTTGAATTTAGTATTGACTAATTTAGTATTGACGAGAATTTAGTATTGACTAATCAATACAAAAGGAATACTAATTCCTTTTCCCGCCTGTATGTCTGTATTAGTGAGCAACATTTTACCTAGATGAATACTAATCAAACCGGAGGTTCTTGCAAAGGTATATGTATAAAAGGTTTGGAGCTCCAAAGTAGTAGAATTAAATATCAGTTAAGAGAGATTAAAGGATTGGGGCGCCTGGGTGGCTCATTTGGTTAAATGTCTGCCTTCAGCTCAGGTCATGATCTCAGGGTCTTGGGATCAAGTCCCCGGTCTGGCTCCCTGCTCAGGGGAGAGCCTGCTTCTCCCTCTGCCTCTCTCTCTCTACTTGTACCCCCTCTCTGTTAAATAAATAAAATCTTTAAAAAGAAAAGAGAGAGTGGTTAAAGGATAGACCTTTTTGTGCCTATAAAAAGCACTCCCAGAGCTGTAATATTTCAAGTTAGGATTTCCTGAAGTAATGTATATTGGGAGTTTCCTGGAAGGGAGCGAATGTTTCAAAGTTTCACATTCTTTGATCCAGTAATTACAGGGCTGGTATCTATCCTATGGAAATAGTATGATGTATAAAAAACCTATTCTGCAATTAAAAGAAAAAAAACCCACAGTGTTTATTTTAAAATTACATCAAAAGAAGGAAAACCACTAAAAATTTTCCACAGTATGATTATGTAAATTTTGAATACTAGATGAACTCTTAGGCAAACACTTAATATTTAAATAATGTTTACACATTCTTCTCCCCCACATTCTTCTGAGTTCAGTTTGGGGCCTTTTTTTTTTTTAAACAAAACTTAAAAGACAAAAAAATCACGAAGAACATGATAACAAATACCCATATTCTACCACCTAATATTAATTGCCATTAATCTAATGGTAATTAATTAATTACCTAATTATCTAATTAATAAAATATTAATCTACCATTAATATTTTGTCATATTATTTTATTTTTTAAAAGGTTTTTATTTATTTGACAGAGAGAGAGAGCAGGGGGAGCAGAAGAGGGAGAAGCAGACTCCCCAAGGAGCAGGGAACCCCAATATGGGACCTGATCCTGGGACTCAGAGATATAACCTGAGCCTAAGGCAGACGCTTAATCTTGAGCCACCCAGGTGCCCCTTGTCATATTTATTTTTAACCTTTTTTAAAAAGGAAATAAAACATTATAAATAAAGCTAAATTCTCCTTTCCTTTTTTTCCCAGAGAACCATTATCATGAGTTTAGTGTATATACTTCCAGTTCACTTTTTCTATTTATTTAGTATTGTGGTATGTGTGTTTTTAATTTTTTACCTCAATAGTATAATTCATTGTTCCTCTTTTCTCTCACTTTTGTCTTTCCACGTTCATTCCTTTTGACTACTATATAATATTCCATCATGTAAGTGCGATATTTTATTTATCCATTACCCTTTTGATGGATATTTAGATTGTTTTCAATTCCTTGAAAATCTGTACTCTAAGCCTATATATACTCTAGTGTCCAGAGAAACTTTTGCATACGTGTACCAGGACAAGGAGATACACAAGAATATTCACAGGAGGAATAGCCATTTGTAATACTCCCAAACTAGAAACATCCTAAATGTCCATTAAGAACAGAACAGAAAACAAATTGTGATATTTTCACAGAAAGGTGTATTTATGTATTAGTATGATGAATCCCAAAAAGAGAGCCATGTTAAAAAAGCAAATAAATGATAAGGGCACCAGAGATAAGTTACAGGGAGAATATATAATTCTGCTTATGTAAAGTTCAATATTAGGCAAAAATACACTGTTTAGAGATACACATGTTAGTGGTAAAACTGGAAAGAAAAGCAAGAGAAGGATTAACATAAATGTTCAGAATAGTTATCTCTGGGGAAGGAAAAGCAAATAGAAGGCCCTTAAGACATTGATACTTCTACTAAGCTTGTGTGGTGGGTACATGGGTGTATATTTTATTATTTTTAACTTTACATATGCATTTTACACACTTTTGGATTTATGACATCTTTAATGTAATAATAAATTTATATTGCTAAATTAAAAATTTAGCTTTTTACTATGGTAAAAAATAGATAACATTAAATTTACCATCTTAATCATTTTTAAGTATGTAGTTCAATAGTGTTAAGTATACTCACATTGTAGTGCAACATATCTCTAGGACTTTATCCTGCAAAACGGAAATTCTATACCTGTTAAACACTAATTCCTTTTCCCTCCTCCCCTTAGCTTTGGCAACCACCCTTCTACTTTCTGTTTCTATGATTCTGACCTCTGTAGATTCTTCATATGTGTGGAATTATACAATATTTTCCCTCTTGTGACTGGCTTACTTCACTTACTATAATGTCCTTGAGGTTAACCCATGTCATTGCATGCGACAGGATTTTCTTCCTTTTTGAGGCTATATAATATTCCATCACAAAATACATATATGACAAAATATTTTAAAAGATTTATTTATTTATTTGAGAGAGAGAGTGAGTGCTGCACAAGGAGGGGGATGGGCAAAGGGAGAGGGAGAGAAGCAGATGCCCTGCTGAGTGCAAAGCCCCACACAGGCCTTGATCTCATAATCCTGAAATCATGACCTGAGCTGAAAGCAAGAGTCCGATGCTTAACTGACAGAAACACCCAGGTGCCTCTTACATCTTCTTTATTTGTTCATCTGTCAATGGACATTTGGGTTGCTTCCACCTCTTATCTACTAGGAGCAGGACCTGTGTTGCAATGAAGATAGGTATGCAAATATCCCAAGATCCTGCTTTGAATTCTTTTAGATATAGACCCAGAAATACGATGGCTGAATTATATGGTAATTCTATTTTTTATCTTTCTGAGGAACCTCTATACTGTTTTCCATAATGGCTGTACCATTTTATATTCTCACAGTGCCTCAGGGTTCCAAGATCTCTACATCCTTGCCAATACTTGCTGCTTTCTGTTCTTTTGATAATGGCCATCCCATTAAGTATGAGGTATTATCTCATTGTGGTTTTGATGTGCATTTCTCTTATGATTAGTGATGTTGAGCTTCTTTTCATATGCCAACATGTTGGCCGTGCGTGTATCTTCTTTAGAGAACTGTCTATTTAAGTCCTTTGACCATTTAAAAATCAGGTTGTAGGGGCGCCTGGGTGGCTCAGTCGTCGAGCGTCTACCTTCGGCCCAGGTCAGATCCCAGGGGCCTGGGATGGAGCCCCGCATCGGGCTCTCTGCTCTGCAGGAAGCCTGCTTCTCCCGCTACCATTCCCTCTGCTTGTGTTCCCTCTCTTGCTGTGTTTGTCTCTGTCAAATAAATAAAATCTTTAAAAAAATAAAAAAATAAAAATAAAAATCAGGTTGTAGACAAATGGCCATCTTGATTACTTGTTATTTTGTAATATGTTTTGAAATCAGAAAGTGTGAGGTCTTCAACTTTCTTTCTAAAGATTGTTTTGGTAATGTGTCAATAATACATTTTTTTCCTCCCTCCCTCCCCCCCTCCCCCCCTCCCTCCCTCCCTTCCTTCCTTCCTTCCTTCCTTCCTTCCTTCTTCCTTCCTTCTGTCCGTCCTTCCTTCCTTTTTTTTTTCATGTAGGCTCCACGCCCAGCATGGAGGCTGACCTGGGACTTAAACTCAGGACCCTGAGATCAACACCTGAGCTGAGATCAAGAGTTGGATGCTTAACTGACTGAGCCATCTAGGTACCTCCATTTTTTTCTTAAATACATTTTAAAAAAAGATTTTATTTATTTGAGAGAGCGAGAGTACGAGAGGGGCAGAGCAGAGGAAGAGGGAGAAGCTGACTGCCCACTGAGCAGGGAGCCCCACCTGGGGCTTGAACCCAGGACCCTGGATCATGACCTGAGATCATGACCTGAGGCGAAAGCAGATGCTTAACTGACTGGGCCACTGAGGTACCCCATTAAATCCATTTTTTAAAAAGTTTTACTTTACTTAATCTCTACACCCAAAATGGGGCTTGAAATCATGACCTCAAGATCAAGAATCACATGCTCCTCTGGCTAAGCCAGCCAAGTACCCCTTAAATACATTTTTATAAAGAAAAATAGCTCATTTTAGTGTAAATATGATGATTAGAGAGGTTATGAGAAGTCTTTCTCATATGTTTATTGTGTATCGGTCATCTGGGTCTTTCTTTTCTTTTTTTTTTTTTAAAGGTATCTTTAATCTTTTTTTTTTTTTTTTTTTAATTTTATTTATTTGACAGAGAAACACAGCGAGAAAGGGAACACAAGCAGAGGGAATGGTAGTGGGAGAAGCAGGCTTCCTGCCGAGCAGGGAGCCCCATGCAGGGCTTGATCCCAGGACCCTGGGATCATGACCTGAGCCAAAGACAGTCGCTCAACGACTGAGCCACCCAGGCGCCCCCATCTGGGTCTTTCTTAAGCAAATTGCAAGTTTTTATCCTCGGCCCATTTTTTTTTTTTAATATATTTTTAAAAGATTTTACTTATTTATTTGACAGAGAGAGAGCACCTGCAGGAGGAGCAGTAGGCAGAGGGAGAAGGAGAAGCAGGCCATCCACTGAGCAGGGAGCCTAACATGGGGCTCATCCCAGGACCCAGAGATCCTGACTTGAGCTGAAGGCGGATGCTTAATGGACTGAGCCACCCAGGTGCCTGCCCATTTTTAAATTTTTAATTGTCTTTTTTTCATTGATTTGTAGAAATTCTTTTATCTATTTTTTAAAAAGGGTTTTCATATGAAACCT
>CM053613.1:47221788-47260034 GCA_028646535.1 Procyon lotor
CGGGGGCGGAAGCAGGCTCCCTGCTGAGCAGAGAGCCCGCTGTGGATCTCAGGACCCTGAGATCATGACCTGGGCCAAAAGCAGAGGCTTTAACCCACTGAGCCACCCAGGCGCCCCTCTTTTATCTATTCTGATCCTAATCCCTTGTTATATATGTGACAGATATCCTTTCCAAATCTGTTGCTTGCCTTTGAACATGATTTATGGATGGTTTTCTTTTCTTTTTTTTTTTGTAATACAGAAGTTTAAATTACTGATTGAGTCAAATATATCAATCTTTTTCTTATAGTCTGTGTTTTTCATATTGTTTAAGAAACCTTTATTCTATGACCATAAAGACATGATCCTATATTTTCTTCCCAAGTTTTAGTTTTTTATGTTTAAGTCTTTAATCCATTTGGATTTTATTTTTGTGTTGAGTGTGGAATGTTACATATGAGAACTGACCCAACACCATATATTAAATAGTTTGTCATTTCCCCACCAGTAATCTACTCCAACTCTAATATATATCATGCTCTCAGAAACACTATGGTCTATTTATTTTTCTTTTAAAATAAAAAAAATGTCCAGAGTTGCTGCAATATTACTGCAATATAGCATATACAAATTGAAGGTATAAAATGTGATAATTTGATACATGTGTATATTGTGAAATGATTACCACAGAAGGGTGGGTTAACAGCCATGGTGTATTTCTGAATTCTATTTTGTTTCACATATTTCTTTGCCAATCACTCTACCTATATCACACTAACTTTGTAATATTACAACTACAACTTTGTAATACTCTCTTTTTTTAAAAGGTTCTATTTATTTATTTGACAGAGATCACAAGTAGGCAGAGAGGCAGGCAGAGAGTCGGGGAAGCAGGAAGATGAGCAGAGAGCCTGATGTGGGGCTGGACCCCAGGACCCTGAGATCATGACCTGAACTGAAGGCAGAGGCTTTAACCTACTGAGCCACCCAGGTGCCCCTCATTTTTCTTTTGGATCATCTTTTTTACTGGCCGATCTCTAGTAATTCCACAGATGCTCCCAACACAAATGAAAATCACTGTTTTTATGTAGTCAGATTTATTCATGTCCCCCCATTGCCATTATGCTTTGCGTGTCTTGTCTAAGAAATCTTGTTCACCCATGACGATGTCTTTCTGTTCTCACCTTCAATTAAATTACCCTAATGAGGACACCAATTACATCTGTGATACCACCCCCATTGGTAACGATTTTACTCAACGTCTCCCCAGCGTTAGAGTCTATCATCATTTCCATCCTTTCGATGAACACTCTCTTCCTTTAGCTTCCAGGACACCATGCACTCCTAATCCTTCTCTTGGTTCACTGGCTTCATTTTATCAGTTTCCTTTGAGGTCTCTTTTCTTTTTCTTTTCAGCTTGCAAATGTTAGATTTCCTTAAGACTTGTCCTGGGTCCTCTTCTCGTTACCATCTATTTTCTTTCCTTAGGTGACACACCTATTCCCTTGGCCTTATTATCATGCATATATTGATGACTCCAACATGTGTTACTTGAGCCCACCTCAGTTTCCTGAGCTCAAATGGTGCATCTATTGTCCTGCTTAGAGTCTCTACTAGGATATCTTTTTTTTTTTTTTTTTAGATTTTATTTATTTGACAGAGAGAAACACAGCGAGAGAGGGAACACGAGCAGAGGGAGTGGTAGCGGGAGAAGCAGGCTCCCCGCTGCACAGAGAGCCTGATGCGGGGCTCGATCCCAGGCCCCTGAGATCATGACCTGAGCCGAAGGCAGACGCTCAACGACTGAGCCACCCAGGCACCCCTCAATCTTGTTTTAATTTGCATTTCCCTATTATCCGGTGAAAGTAGTTATTTTCCATTGGGGTTCCATTTAGGTTTCCTTCTGTTTGGTTGCCTACTCATACATTTTGCTTATTTTCTTTGGCGTTGTCTTTTTAAAAATGATTTGTAGAAACTTCTTGTGTGAGGTAATATGAATCCTTTGTTTTATGTATTACTAAATACTCTCCCCTAATCTGTTGTCTATCTTTTAACTTTGTTTATAAGGCCACCTATTACACAGAAGTCACAGAAGCAAAATTCTAATGTAGTAAATTTTATCAATCTAATCTTTTTTTTTTATACTTTGCTTTGTGTCTTTAAAAAAATCTTTTCAGAGGTGCCTGGGTGGCTCAGCTGTTAAGTGGTTAAGTGTCAGCCTTTGGCTCAGGTCCTGAACCAAGGTCCTGGGATTGAGCCCTGGGTCTGGGATCCCTGCTCAGTGGAGAGTCTGTTTCTTCCTCTCCCACTGCCACCCCCCTGTTGATGCCATCTCTCTCTCAAATAAATGAAGTCTTAAAATAATAATAAAAAATCTTTCCAAGCCAAGGTCCTAGTTTTCCTTTTTACAATTTCCAAAACAAAGCTCATGTACCACCTTACCATCTTCTGGCTTCTTGTGCATTTTTCCCATCTTAGCAAATGGTGCCACCAACCATCCAGATGCAACACATGAAATACCGGGGCCTTTAGGGGTCTGTCCTTACCCACAAGCCCTACATTGAATCCATTTCCATTTTGAACTCCTGTCAGTTCCAACTCCAAGCCCATGTGCTTCTCTGTCACGCTTCCATCACTCTTCTGTCAAACTCCATAGTCTTGCACCCAAGTAATTCTTCACAAGTGGAACGAGTTTCAAAAAATATATATTGACCTACTGGTCAGTAAGAAAAAGTAAAAAATCTAATAGGAAGTGGCAAAGTATATAAAGTTTTCAGAAGAGAAAATACAAATGGCTCTTAAACATGTGGAAAGATTCTAATCTTTCCAGTAAGAGAACTGTAAATGAAAATGACTCAGACATCATGGGCAAAGATCGAAAGATTGATGATACACGAAGTTGGCAAGTTTGTGGGGAAACTGCCATCCTCATGCATTGCCTGTGGAACGTGAACTGGCACAATTTCTTTTCTTTTCTGATCTTCTCTTTACTTTCTTCCTTTTTTTTTTTTTTTTTAAAGTTGCTCTATGCCCAACATGGGGTTTGAACTCGTGATCCTGTGATCAAGAAATGAATGTCTACCAGGTGAGCCAGCCAGGCACCCTCAACTGGTATGCTTTTTATGACTAATTTGGCAACAACAAATATTCAACCAAAATTTGTTTATTTTTTATTTAAATTCAATTAACTAACATATAGTGTATTATTAGTTTCAGAGGTAGAGTTCAGTGATTCATCAGTTGTATATAACACCCAGTGCTCATCACATCACATGCCCTCCTTAATGCCCATCACCCAGCTACCCCAGCCCCCCATCCATCTCCCCTCCAGCAACCTTCAGGTTGTTTTCTATAGTTAAGAGTCTCTTTTGGTTTGTCTCCCTCTCTGATTTCATCTTCTGTTATTTTTCCCTCCCTTCCCCTCTGCTCCTCTGTTTTGTTTCTTAAATCCCACAGATGATTGAGATCATATGCTATTTGTCTTTCTCTGATTGACTTATTCCACTTAGCAGAATGCCCTCTAGTTCCATATGCATTGTCGCAATCAGCCCAATTTTATGTTTTATATTTTGATTTTATTTATTTATTTGAGAGAGAAATAGAGTACAAGCAGGGGGAGTGGCAGGTAGGGAGAGAGGAAGAAGCAGACTCCCTGCTGAGCAAGGAGCCTGACATGGGGCTCCATCCCAGGATCCTGAGATCATGACCTGAGCTAAAGGCAGTCCCTTAACCAACTGAGCCACCAGTTGGTTAAAATTTGCCCCAGCCAAATTTTAAATGCACATAGCTTTCAGCCCAGAAACCATTTCTGGAAATTTAATCTTATGACATGTGCAATCCTAGTACCTGTGCAGAATGAAGTATTAGTATTTATTGCAGTATTTACACTAGCAAATATACTGGAAACAACTTAAAGGTCCACTAAAAGGAAACTTGTTAAATAAATTATGGCCCATCTTATACAATGGATGCCTTAATGGACAGACTCTAAAATGTCCCCCAATTATCTCTGCCTCCTGGTACTCACGCCAAGTGTAATCCCTTCCCTTTCGGTTTGGGTGGGACATGTGACTTCCTTCCAATATACAGGATGGAGCAAAGGTGATGATTATATCACGTAAGATAATGTACATCTGTCTTGCTAGCAGACTTTCTCCTTTGCTTACTTTGATGAAGCCTGCTGTTAGGTTGTGAGTTACCTTATGGAGAGGCATACGTGGCAGGGAATTGAGGGTAGGCTCCCCCAACAGTCAGCAAGAAACTGAGGGCAACCCACGAAGAACTGCATTCTGCCAACAACTGTGTGAGCATGAAAGCACATGGGTCCCCAGTCAAACCTTGAGATGAGAACACAGTTCCAAGTGACACCTTGACCGCAGCCTGTGAGAGACCCCGAAGCAGAGGACCTGACCGGCTGCACCTGGACTCTCCACCTCCAGAGATTTTGAGATGAGAAAGGTGCTGTTTTCAGGCACGAAGTTTGTTATGCTGCAATAGATAACTGATGCAGGCATTCTGCGGCTATGAGTATTACTTGTGTGGGCACTGAGTACGTCTGGCATCTCTGGAATGATGTACAAGATGCTGATAGCAATGGTTGCCCTCTTGGTAGAGGAACTAGGTGGCTGCGGACCTTCTGAATTTTGCTCAATGTACATGAAAATGTAATTCAGGAAATTTTAAACCTTTTTTTTTTTTTTTTAAAGATATTATGTATTTATTTGACAGAGAGGGAGATCACAAGTAGACAGAGAGGCAGGCCAGAGAGAAGGAGAAGCAAGCTCCCCGCTGAGCAGAGAGCCCGATGCGGGGCTCGATCCCAGGACTCCGAGATCATGACCTGAGCTGAAGGCAGAGGCTTTAACCCACTGAGCCACCCAGGCGCCCTTAAACCCTTTTGTTACCATTGTAGTCAAAATAAAATTTAATTCCTTGCAGTGGCCTAAAAGACCCTACGTAAATTGGACCTTGCCTACTTCTCCAACTTGTACCCATTCCACTCTTTCTGCTTTCATGACTTCCAGCCACAAGAATATAAATTCCTCCAAGGCAGCAACATGTCTCTCGTTTACCTTTTGATCTCTAGCACCTAGCATAGTACAAAACATTCAGTAGGAATTCAGTGAATTTTTTTTTTTTTTAAGATTTTATTTATTTGACAGAGTGATACAGCAAGAGAGGAAACACAAGCAAGAGGAGTGGGAGAGGGTGAAGTGGGCTTTCCACAGAGCAGGGAGCCCGACGTGGGGCTGGATCCCAGGACCCTGGGATCATGGCCTGAGCCGAAGGCAGATGCTTAATAACCACTGAACCCCCCAGGCGCCTCACAGTGAATTCTTTTCTTTGAAGGAATAACGAATGAATTTGACTCCCAAAGTTTTAGGAAGGATAAAAGAGGGAATGCCTCGCAGAGTACTTGGCACTCAACAGAAGGGGACGCAATTATGGGATTTTCCGTTTGTAGATCACTTGAAGGGCTATTATAATTGGGAGTAGGACCTCATTACGTATTGCTCCAGAGACCAAGTGGTAAAAGTCAGAGGAAGAAAAATATGAATTCAGCACTAACTGCCCTAAGAAACATGGGAGGGGCTGTTTTTTGAAGCGGCAAACACCTCCACACTGCCTATTTATTCTGTCAGGAAAACTGTAAAAAATCAATGTGGCCTGAGTGAACTTCTGAGAGCCTTCCTAGGATTCTAAAGTTCTGAGATTCTGGACATAGGAGTATCTTGGGTCCTGATACACCTAAAAGGTCCTACGACCTTTTTGTAGTTGTTTTATGTATATAAGCATATTGTTTTTCTTTCTGTCTCCTGAGACCAAAACAAAAATCTGGTACATTTATCGACCTTCCTATAAAATGAGGATGCTGAATATGGGACTTCACCGTGAGATACTAATGGCTGTATTGATTCCAGTTTTTGAGGTTTATAAATTTGTTCTAATCTCAGCTGCCATTAGCATAGTAGCTTGCTTTTTTGGAGCACAAGAATGGGAATAGAGGGGCCAAAAAGATTTGCTTTTTACCACAATCATGCTGGAAATGTAATTCCATCAAACTACTCAAGAGTAAAACATCTCATTTCAGAGGCCGTATTTTAGTGGAATGCCTTTCTGTCCCATTAACTGCAAACAGCCACATGGGCTATATATGAAGGGGGCATCTCTCTGACCCTGAAGTACTTCCTTCTCAAGGAACAGCTTTCACGTGGAAGTCATTAACAAGGAAACCCATACCAGTTTCAGGCTGGGAAGGCAGTGCATCTCCCCTTTGCTCCCTTCCAGTTCTGGTTCTACCCCTCTGCAAGAGATGCTGTTACCAAAAATACCAAGTCCCTCCCACCTTTCTTTTATCTTGTTAAACATTGGTACACTGCATATAAATTAAAGAGCAGGTAAGAAATGAGTTATTTATATATCTTATTTAAATTTTGGTAGTAACCGTAGCTTATTCTTGACATTGCTTAATTCTAGAACATTTTGAAGCAGAACTTTGGTTTATTTAGCAACTGCTGAAACCTAGGAATTTGTTCTTGAAAACCAGACCACATCTCATAAAATCTAAATACGTGAATATAATGTATCATACTTGAGAGTCATAGGCTGTAGGCACGAAGTCTGGGTCCTAGTCTGTGTTGGCATCAACAAGCTACTGGTGTCTCTGGAGCTATTTCCCTCCTGACCTGGTAACATAAGAGGTTAAATTGGTTTAAAGGGAATATATTTGGACTTTGAACTTTTTGGCCAAACAAAAATTTATGTGAAGCCCAATATATGAAATAGATCAAAGCATATTTGCTTAAAAAAAAAAAAGTGTATTTGCTTTGGGAGAAGATGGGACAGGGCCCAGAGCCTCTGAGGCAACTCTCAAGAACATCGCAGGCTCTGCAGAACATTCTGGAAATCTCTGCACCAGATAAGCTCTTCCAGTTCTGACTTCACAGAACCACCTACAAAGTACAGTTAAGTTTGGCCTTGTGGAGATGCATCCAAATGTAACTTCTAGTTGTTTTGTTTTTTGTTTTTTTCGGCTTGCACACCAATTGGCCACAATTGGCCAATTGGTGCCACAGTTGGCACACTGAGTCCCTTGTGTTAATGTTAGTATTAGTAAGTATTAGTATTAGTAAACACTTGGATTTTAATCATGGCCTGTGTTGTGTGCTTCATTCATTCAACTGTGCCCAAAACGGGCTATTAGGACAAGTGTGGTTTCTGCTCTCAAACTGCTACTGTCTCCTGGGGAATAGGTAAACAAAATGGTAGAAGGAGACTCCCCAGCATGGGTATGATGGAGGCAGGATTTTATTTTTTTTAAAGATTTTATTTATTTATTTAAGAGAGAGAGAGATCACAAGTAGAGAGGCAGGCAGAGAGAGAGGAGGAAGCAGGCTCCCCACTCAGCAGAGAGCCCGCTGTGGGGCTCGATCCCAGGACCCTGAGATCATGACCTGATTCGAAGGCAGAGGCTTAACCCATTGAGCCACCCAGGAGGCAGGATTTTAAATCAGGCTGTGTGACTCCAGGGCTCCTCTCTTAACCACTACACTGTACTACCAGTCTATTCATAGATATGGGAGTGGTTATGTTTGATCTTGAAGAAGTATGTACAGTCAAGATGACAGGGTAGAAAAGTCAGCTGAGAGTGCAGATGCAGAACGAAAGAAAGAAAGCAGAGGTACAAAATCGCATGGCACTTTGGCAATTTTCAGTTGTTAGGACAGTTGGAACCTAAAGTATGAGGGGGACTGTGGTGAGGAAAGTGGGCCAGAGGGGCTATGCTTCTCTCTCCCTTTGGCAGATGCCCTATTTTTATCTCTGCAATGAAACTCAAAGGAAGTCTCAGAGAGTTGAGTGAATTTAAGGGATGGCATATAGCTGGTTTAGCATCCCAGGCTGCCACTGGCCTTGGACTCTGATCTTCTTAGGGGATAATGGGTAAATAAAATGGGTGAGAGGTCCTGGTGTTGGCTAGATAAACGGCTGAATTTGAACATGCAGTAGGTATTAGGCAGACTAGGATAGGCAGATACTTTTTATCCAGGATAAAAGTGAAGTCCTCTTACGGAAGGCCAGGCTGCAAAGACCATACTTAAGTTTGTTCACATGAGGAAAGTTTAAGAAGTAGCAGCCTTATCAAAACTGCAGAGCTTGCTGTTAGAATGAACAAACTGGACAGATGTCCTTAGCTCAGCGCAAGCGTAGATGCGGTTTATAGCCTCTACTGACAGGCCAAACCAGCAGTATTCATTAAATATTCCCCCCTGGCTTTGTGAGTATTGTTACTGTATAATTCCAACAACAACAACAACAACAACAAAACCCAAAACTGGAACAAGGTGTATAGAATGGGAACAGTACACCATGTGTTTGCGTGCACGCCAACAGCAAAGTGTAGGAGCTGGTAATGATCCAAACATTTTTTGTTCAGAAATACAAAATGGCACTTTATTTACACTTCCCTTAGCACATGATTCTAATTACGCTTTATAGCCTGATCATGGTCATCACAGGCTGCAAACAATCACGCTGTTGGTGGACTCTCCGCTTGCCGTGAGTAAGCACAGCAGTCGATGATCTCAGATGATTTTACAGGGCAAGGCGAGATTGGTTTCAAATGTGTTTCACTGCTTTTGGAGGACAAATGGCTCTCACCATGGTGACAATCAGGTTGCTAGGCTGGGCGAGGCCAAGTTTAGAAGAATGGTCCTCCAAACAGAACTACTGAAATGAATGGCTCATGCCACCAGCAACTGTCTTCAAGTTCTGATTAATTTCCCATGAAATGACTATTTGGAACACATCCAAGCAGTTTCTTTATTCATTGTTTCTTTGTCTTGCCGACAGGAGGGTCAGTCAATGCTGAAACATACAGTCTGAACCAAGCATATGTGATGCCCAGTGCACAATACACTGAGATCAGTAACAAAGGGATAAAGGGGTACTTCAGCTTCCAGGAGGTGAAAGGGAATACGAATTCACAGAAGACTTCCAGAGGCCCCAGGCCAAGGAGGTAGAAAGTTTCCATCCAATTAAAAAGAGGCTTTTCTTTTCTGAAAAGGAGAGAAAAGGTGGATTTTAAACGCGTCCCTCTGGTGGAGCCAACGTTTCTCAGTTAAAGCTTCCCACTTGCACTGTCTTGATATGCAGAACAGTCAAAGCCAGAGTCCAACGAGTGCGTTAAATTTCACATTTAGAAAAAATCGATAATGGTATGGCGCTGCATTGTCTCAACAGTCCAAATGCAGCCAATCAGCAGCCACCTACGCCTTCAGCTGTGCACCTGGAAGGGAAAGGCAGCTGGATGCTGGGTTACTGGAGTCAGAATACGGTCGACAATATAAATGGATGGTTTGGAAAATGTTTTTGTTTTGATAAGATCACATATAATTTGCTATTTAACCATTTTTAAGTAGACACTTCAGTACCATTAATAAGACTGACGATGTGGTGCTACCAGAACCACGATCCACTTTCAAAACACTGTCATCACCGCAACAGAATCTCTGGAAACATTAATCAATAATCACAGCCCATTCCTCCTCCTCCACCCCCATGATTTACTTTTTGTCTCTGGGAATTTGCCTGTTCTAGATAGTTGATACAGTCTCTGTCTGCTACTGTGGGTAACGCTGCAATGAACATTGGTGTACAAAGATCTGAGTCCCTATTTTCAGTTCTTTTGGGTACGTGCCTAAGAGTCCAATTGCTGGGTCATATGGTTATAACTGAGTTTTAATGCAATTAAGTACATGAGGTTCATGGACACAATCAGATATGAATCATAGGGAAGCTTTAAAAAATTATACAGGGGTGCCTGGGAGGCTCAGTTGGTTAAGCCTCCAACTCTTGGTTTCAGCTCAGGTCATGATCTCAGGGTCCTGAGATTAAGCCCATGTGAGGCTCTGCGCTCAGCAGGGAGTTTGCTTGAGAATCTGTTCCTCCCCTTCTGGCCCTCTTCCTGCTCATCAATGCTCTCTCTCTTTCAAATAATAAATAAAATCTTAAAAAAAAAAACTAGACACCAGGCTCACCCATTCCCCCAGCCCCCTCCCTAAGGAGGGCACGGATTGCATGGGGCACTGGGTGTTACACGCAAACAATGAATCATGGAACACTACATCCAAAACTAATGATGTGCTGAATGGTGAATAACATAACATAAAAAAAAAAGTATATAGATAATGTTATATTAAGTTTAAAAGAAAAAAATTCCATGGGGCGCCTAGGTGGCTCAGTTGGTTAAAGCCTCTGCCTTCGGCTCAGGTCATGATCTCGGGGTCCTGGGATCGAGCCCCGCATCAGGCTCTCTGCTCAGCGGGGAGCCTGCTTCCCCCTCTCTCTCTGCCTGCCTCTCTGCCTACTTGCGATCTCTTTCTCTCTGTCAAATGGATAAATAAAATCTTTAAAAAAAAAGAAAAAAATAAAAAAATTCCACCCATAATTCTATAACAAGAATTTTTACATGTATTATAGCTTTATGTATCTATATTTATGTGGCTTTATTCATAATGCATATTTTACATTCCAATTTTTAGTTTTCATATAAGGTTTTAATTTCAGCTAGGTGGTCCCTCCTCAAATACTTCCTCAAAATAAAGACATGAACTATATTGTCATGTCAGAGTGATAGGATTATGGGTAATTTCTCCCTTAAAAAAATTGGCCAATTTTTTGTAATGCTGTTCTATTGCTGTTACAACTTAAAAAATATTTTTAAAAGGCTTAGCTGACCATTTAGGAATAAACATTTCACAAGAGCAAACATAATTTTAAATGTACTTTTTTGGATTACCTGAATAGTGTCTTCAGCGAGGAAATACTATAGATGGTAAACAGTAACATGAGTAAGATTTTAATGGGAAGTTCTGTTAAAAGAATAAAGAAAAAATACAGATAATTCAGTTGAGAAGAAAATGATTTGTGATACATAAGGCAATATAATAAGTACACTGACTAAGCTATATAGTGCTAGCTAAGCTTGTTGAGTTTCATTGTGCATTTTGGTGACATCTAAAGTTATTGAGGATTAGGGACAAATTAAAGGTTTTATTTAAGGGGCGCCTGGGTGGTTCAGTTGTTGGGCGCCTGCCTTCGGCTCAGGTCATGATCCCGGAGTCCTGGGATCGAGCCCCACATCGGGCTCTTTGCTCAGCAGGGATCCTGCTTCTCCCACTACCACTCCCTCTGCTTGTGTTCCCTCTCTCACTGTATTTCTCTCTGTCAAATAAAATTAAAAAAAAAAAAAAAAAAGGTTTTATTTAAGACAATGGATGAGCTCACTCCTTCCAAGAGATTTTTTTTTTTTTCCTTCCAAGAGATTTTAAGGTTGTTTAACTCAGATAGTATTGATCTTTAGGCCCTGATGGAAAGGGCATGGCAATCAAATTTCTCTCTCTAAAAAAGAAAAAAAAATTGTTTACCTGGTGCAGTGAAGAGCAGAGGGAAGAGGGAATAATGTCCTGTTGTGGTCAGAATCAGAAATATTGAAGCATCTCCTGCTTTTCCCACAGACAGAAGGCTAAAAATAAAAATTCCTTGTAATAATTCTTTAAAACAACCACCGAAACTTGCACTTACAGATGGCTGGAATAAACTGCAAGAACAAACTGCATCTACTATTTCTAGAACTGACTCAGGCATAAGATAACATACTGATCTCTGCTACAAGTTCAGTTCAATTGAGAATGTTAATTTAGTGGGGAAATTTAAGCAACTGATAGAAGAATGTACCACAGTGACCTGGGGAGTACTTACAAAGAGTCTTGCTTCCCTGAATAGTTGCCTTCTCCAGAGAAAGGGATGTTGTGGGATTGGGAGCTGCCTAGTGGTGGCAGCCAGGGAAGAAGGACTTAGCAGTTTCTAACCCCATAGCTCTTTTTTGGGGAGGTACCCTGTGCCTGATGGTGCTTAATATGAATTCTAATCAAAGACATTAGCAGTTTTGCCCTATTTCTTAATTTGGAAACTCCACGTTGCTGAATGAATCCAGACAAGCCATATACTGACGTGACAAATTTGCTTAAGTTTCCTTCAGAGCTTAAACGATTTCTCATAGGATTTAAGAAAAATCTCAAGGAAAAAAGTCTAATTCTATTACCATCTATCTATCAGGTTTTAATTTTATACAACATGGACACTAGTGCATTGAATTTTTTTAAAGCATGGTACAGTGAAAAGATCGTAGGAATCAGCGTAACATCAGGTTTAAGTTCTACCTGTGCTACTTGCTAGCTGTGTGGCTTTGGATAAGTCACTTACACTCTCTGAGCCCCAATTTCTGTAAATGTTAAGACAGAGGATGATATCCACTTATCCTAATTACCTTAAAGGTTGTTGTGAGGCTCAAAAGAAAAAAATGCAAACCCCCCCACCCCCCGGGCCCCCCAAAAGCACTGCAAGAATAGTTTTGCAAAATGTGAAGTGCTATACAAACATTAGATTTCATTCCATAATGGACTCCATCCTGACTTTGACTAACAACACTTACCAGGAAACTGTGGAACCTTATTTCCACAGGTGTGATGACACCAAAGCCCACGCTTTTCTATACTATGCTGCCATTCAACATCCAGATCCAACAGGCCAGGATCATAGTTCTTAATCACTACAGTACCCCTTAACAAAAAAATGCAGAAAAGGTATGTGCAATTTCATAGGTCCAGGGATCCCAAGTTAAGCATCCCTGTCCTGTTTTAGTATAAATCTGTTCCCATACACCTTTGCCTTTGCCTATCCCAGGGGGACATGTCAAGAAGAGACAGATCAAACAGAAAACAATAGGGTCATTGGGAAATCTGCCAGAAATGCCAGCTGACTGAATTATCTGCTTACCTCATGGGGAGAACTGCGAGGAGTATGGCTTTTTCATGGACGTGCCACCCAAAGAGGAAGGAGCTCAAGGCACAAAGAATTAGACATCGGAGAAAGCCTCTAGGCCCTTGAGGTTTAAACCAAAGACAGAAAACAGAGGGCTAGAAACGACAGGCAAAGATAAAACTTCAATATCATTCAAAATAGGCTTTACAGAAACAGTCTTCAGATGAATACAATTTATATCCTCTCTGAAAAACTGTAGACCTTAGGCTATTTATTCTCCATTAAACTGGGGTAATTCATCACTTTGTGAACACCGCAACAGAAGTTATAAAAAACCCCCTGAGTAAAAGGCTTTTGGAAATACATATTTAAGTCATTAAAGTAATTCTGTTCAATAGAATTAATAATGAATGATAAAATTAAGTTCTAGGATATCCAGTAAAACCCCTTATTATATCTTCAGAATTAGTTAATTAGTAGTCACTGAACCTATTAGGTCAAACTACAAAAGTCCATAAACATTTTGGGGCTAATAATAAATTAGATTTTGCCATATTAATAAAGACATACCTCGCTTTGTGGGCTGGAGTGTAATTCATAATAAAAGTATGGGGGCGCCTGGGTGGCTCAGTTGGTTAAGCATCTGCCTTTGGCTCAGGTCATCATCCCAGGGTCCTGGGATGGAGCCCCGCATTGAGCTCATTGCTCCGCAGGAAGCCTGCTTCTCCCTCTCCCTCTGCCTGCCACTCCCCATGCTTATGCTCTCTCTCCCTGTCAAATGGGTACGTAAAATCTTTAAAAAAAAAAACTTAAAAAAAATACTAAAACTATGGGCTTCCACATGAAGCTTACAAGGCTGAGGTTTTAAAAAAAGCTTTTACCTTAGAACATGGGAACAAGGAGGCCAGCAGAGCTTAATTACCTACTAGTACTGTCATTTAATTAAGCGGGGTCAGGTGTCTTGCTGGGCTTGATCATTTGGAAACCAAAATTAAAGCTGAGTATAATTATAGGTAGGACTGAGTTATTTATATTGAATGCCACTAAAATTATATCATGAAATCGAGAGCATTGTGATTGCCAATCTAACATGAAAACAGCGATGAATGAAGCCTCTAACAGCATCTGAGTTGGAGTCAATGTCTGATGCTCAAACAGCTATTGTTGACTCTCTTAACTCACGGTCATCATCAAGACAAATAAAACCATGCAGTCCAGACAACTCCGATTTTGGACTAGTTAGCCACAATGAAAACAACAGCAGAAACCCAGATGCCCCCGCTACACACACTTCCTTCTTTCTCCACAGTGCAGTCCTTGCCCCCTCCTCCCTGGGCTTTTCTTTTTTCCTCATCTGAGGGTGAACAGATGACCTGACAGCCCCAGTGAGGGATCTCCTCACAGAGGTTTTACTAGTAATCTTCCCTGAAGGTGTCCTGTTACTCTAAGAATTGCTAGGAAATACCTCAACCTGCTACAGCATCACCATGGCATCTGTCCTACAGCTGGAAAAACTTGGAAGCTGAGATTAACCAGCCACACAAAAGAACAGCAGGGAATACTCAAGAAATGAGTACTGTGGGTGGTGAATTCTTACCAATATGGCCATCAGAGTGCAGATGAGGGTGGCCAAGGGAGTCACTGAAGGAAGGACTGTGTGTTGGAATTGCTGAACCAAACCACTTGTCATTGAGGCCTTGGGAATTTTGTTGGGATCAAGAAGTTTCAATTCCAAACCTACAAAATAAGTAGATACTCTGTTTTTTATCGATAGCACGCCGTATTTCACCAACTCCTTGAAAAAAGAAGCTACTAAATCTTATTTCTGCTTCAAGGTCAAGATATATTAACTCAATTCTGTACTATTCTACCTAAAATGCCTCTGGTTTTGCGATTACACAGTGCAAAGCAGCTGTGTGTACTGGAATAGGGAATTCCTGCATCTTAAAAGGAACTTTGCTGGCAGGCAGCATGACTAGCAATCCGCTCTCACCTCTAAAATGAGCAGGCTTTTAAAATGCAGGTCCTAGGGGTTCCTGGGTGGCTCAGTGGGTTAAAGCCTCAGTGGTTAAAGCCTGTGTCTAATGTCATGATCTCAGGGTCCTAGGATTGATCCCTATATCAGGCTCTCTGCTCACTGGGGAGCCTGCTTCCCCCTCTCTCTCTGCCTGCCTCTCTGCCTACTTGTGATCTCTCTCCGTCAAATAAAGAAATAAAATCTTTAAAAAAAAAAAAATATATATATATATATTAAAATGCAGGTCTGACCCTGTCATACCCCAGCTTGGACTCCTTCACTGCCTGCAGGGTAAAATCCACATTCCCAAGCATGCCAGAGAGTGTCTTCCATGATCTAGCTCCTTCCTACCTCTCTAGCTTCATCTCCTTCACTTAATTAAATGTGGTGTGGCTACAACCCACTGACATAGGATTCTCCATACTTATCCCCTTTGCTTAGATTGGCCTTCTCAACTTGCAAAGTTAACTCCTAATTCACTCCCTCATCTGGGAGAGCTTTTAAATAAAAAAGTACAGCTGATTTTCCTGTGGGCTAGAGATACACATGTGGACCTTTTACACGTCTCTAACTGGTGTTGACCCCAACTGCACTGTATCTGTTTATGTGCTTATTTCCTCCACTATATTGGGTTCCATAAAGGCAGCAATGATGATTAATCTGTTTCTATCCCCAGCACATAGGGGTTCAAGGAATACTTATTAAATGAATCAAGTCTGAGGATGATAATGCAACCTCATCTCAAACAAGCTAATAGGACAGACAGTCTGAGCACCTGCATGGCCCTGTCTAATGCCACGGAAAATCAGTGAAACACGGGAAGGTGTAGACTACCAGAATATTTTGTGTTTATTAACTTCTTTCCTTTTCCCTTCAGTCTGCTGACTCTCCTTAAAGCTAGTAACTATCTCCCTGCCACTGACTTCCCAGGTAAGCCATCTTTGAGGAAACAGATAACGTATAGCATAGTTTCCTGACTCAGACAAGGAACGTGGCCCTTGAATCTCATACCATGCTGTTTGTTTAAGGTTTCTGAAATATAAATGTTAAGGAATTCCTGTGAGAATTCGTGTACATCAGGGCTGGATTCACAGTGGGTGAGGGATAATCCCATATTATGATTTCCTACAAGTATGTACCAAAAACAGTAATGGCAGCTATCCTGTGCCAAGAGGTTTGTAGCCATTACTTTCAGGCCCCTGAGGCACAGAGAGGTGGGTAACTTGTCCAAAGTCACACAAGTGATAAGTTGTAGAATTAAACCCAGGTTTGTCTGGCTCCAAAGCCCCCCTACTATGAACAACCTAGCATTTCCTTATTATTGTGTGTTTCTTACAACATGGCACATGCGTACAGTCACTTCTATTATCCCCTGATTATAATCACTAGAAGAACCAGGTGACTTGATCAATGCCAGACAGCCAGTAATTTATGCAGCTGGGCCTCCAATCAACTAATCAGACCCCAGAGGAGGGGTCAGTAAAGTCTAGCCTAAGGGCCAAATCCCCAGCCTGTGACTGACTTTTGTACCAGCCCTGAAGCTGTGAGGAGTTTTTATATTTTCCAAGGTAAATATAATTTGTTGTAAAACAAACAAACAAAAACACTTTATGTGGTCTGCAAAGCCTAAACTATTTACTCTCTGGCCTATTAGAGACAAAGTTTATTGACCTTTCTCTTGATCCTACCATTTCCCATCAAGCTAGGCTATATTCACAAACCACTGGGAGTTATTCCAGAATGAATTATTTTCAGCAGAACCATCTCAGGATTAAAGTTTTTTTTGTTGTTGTTTTGTTTTGTTTTGTTTTGATCACAATCCAAACTTAAAAGCTTAGCCTGGGTTTCCCATTTCTTCTCATCTCATGCATGGCTATCATTTTCCTTACTGGTTTGACACCCAGGGTCACAACTTATACATTCTTCTTTCCTTCTGCACATATTAAGTTTAAAAGTATGGTTAACTGCCGAATAATGTCTTAAGGAAAAAATTACCTTTTAAGAATGTCTACCTTTGAAAATTTATCTTTATTTTTTTCCCAAGGATCAACAAGGTCATGGCCACAAACAGCTTGCATAAGGAGCGTAGTCTGTCTACTGCCCTGAAGCCTCAGTTCTCAGAGCTGCTCCCCTGTTCATTCTGAAACCGGGAGTGCGCAGCTGCAGATCAGACACTTCAGCCATATTCCAAACACAAAGCAGTATTTTCCATTTCCCAATGTGACTCAACCTTTCCAAATTCATTGTCTATGTAACAAGGCTTGCTACTATACCGATGATGGAGAGCACTTTGTCCAAAGCATTGTATAAGGCCCAGAAGTTTGGAGCCCAATAGGCATGGCAGAGGCCCCTCTTGAAAGGGAAGAGTCGGGACAAGACTTGAGGCAGCTGATTCTGTAGAAAAAAGATTCAACAGTGACCAGTCTTTTCCAGATTCAAAAAGAGAACTAGGAAACTACGTGACATGGTGTGTGGAAAGTTATGATGTCTGAGTTCTAGTCTTCGTTTCTTCAAGTAGTTATGTGATCCCGAGCAGTTGTCAGAACCTCCTCTTATCTAACCTCATCTGTTTAGGGGGGACAAGATACTGTGAATACCAGTCCAGTGCTGTTATGAGAGAAGCATAATAAGGGAAAAATTTATGAGGTGCAAAAGTAGACTTATCCAAGTCTACTGACGAGAGGGTGACCCTAAGGAAGACTTTACAAAAGATGCGATGCTTTTCAGTTTTATCAGGAATTAAAATTAATTAGTGGAATTCAGGGTATGGGAAGAAGGGAGCAATTTTAAAAAACATCTGTTGAACATGCATAATATTCTAGGCACCTTGAATGTTTGCTGTCAGTGAATGTAAAATCACTATGAGTATTGATTTGGGGGGTTACAAATAAATTACACCAAGTAGGCAAATTAACAAATATGGAAATCTGTGAGCAATAATTTTCGATTCTGAGTGTGTGTGTCTATGTGAGAGACATATGGTTCAACATATAAATATACACATACATAGCTGATTATGAACAAAAATGTTGCAAAGAACACCATCCTATCTTTGGGGAGTCGTACTGGGGAAGAGTAAGAAAAAAGTAGTTTTGCTTATTTTATACATTCTTGGTTTTATTATTTTTTTCTAAACAACAGCAGCAACAACAAAACACACATTACTCTATGAAAAAAAAAATAAGACTTACCAAGGCTAGGAAAGGACCCAGTGAAAGAGCGGATACTAGGAAAACAATCAGTCCCAGGGAAATCAGACGGACAAAGCTGAAACTGTTCCACCGGATGGACCCATCTACAGAAAAGCAACACTACCATTACTAGGAGCATGGACAACCATAACTTACATAATGTGCTACAACTAGAAGTATCCCGGATAGTACACCAATCTTTATGATGTGGCAAGAGCACAGAAAGTCAGAATGGGTAAAGGGTTTGTAGGATCAATAACTGAAAGGTATCTCAAGCATGCCTGGGTGGCTCAGTCTGTTAAGGGTCTGCTTCAGCTCGGGTGGTGATCCCAGGGTCCTGGGATCCAGCCTCTCATTGGGCTCCCTGCTCAGTGGGTGGGGAGTCTACCTCTCCCTCTCCCTCTGCCACTCTCCCTACTTGTGCTCTCCTGCTCCGCCTGTCAAATAAATAAATAAATAATATTAAAAAAAAAATAGTCACAAGGTATCTGTTGTGTAAACTCCCTCGTAAAGCAAACTAAACTACCAAGCCAAGAAAAAAATAAAATAAAGGATTTGCTATCATCACTGAAACTTGCCTGGTTTATTTGCAGTGAAACAGTAAGACCGCAGCAGGTATACACCATAAGCTGGTGCTACGTAGAGGTAGATGTGCTTGAAGTGTAGAAGAACAGCAAAGAGAAATGCTCCTTCCATATGCCTTTTCTAGGAGATTTAAAAGGGAAATATCACTTTAAAATTCAGGGCAAACTAAATGTAGTAATGTAGTATCCTGGTTGGATCCTGAAACAGAAGAACATTAGTGGAAAAACTGGTGAAATCTGAATGTACCAATGTTGGTTTTTAGTCTTTTTTTCCCTAAAGTTTTAATTTTAATTCCAGTTAACATACAGTGTTATATTAGTTTCAGATGTACAGGATGGTTTTTTTAGCCTTGATGCAAGTATCATAGTCTTATATAAAAAGGTAACATTAGGGGAAAATGGGTGAGGAGCACAGGAACTCTCTGCATTATCTCTGTAACTTCCCCATAAATCTAAAACTATTTTTAAAAATTAAGGTTATTAAAAAATAAAAGACATGGGCGATCAGTTGCATAACAACATGAATATACTTAAAATACTGGGCTATACACTCAAAAATGGTTAAGATAATTTTATGTGTATTTTACCACAATTAAAAAAATACATATATTTTTTAAAGATTTTATTTATTTATTTGACAGAGAGAGATCACAAGTAGGCAGAGAGGCAGGCAAAGAGAGAGGGGGAAGCAGGCTCCCTGCTGAGCAGAGAGCCCGATGCGGGGCTCTATCCCAGGACCCTGAGATCATGACCTGAGCTGAAGGCAGGGGCTTTAACCTACTGAGGCACCCAGGCGCCCGCCCCCCCAAATACATATTTTAACAGAAGATCATGGGGGAAGAGAGGAAAAAATGAAACAAGATGAAACCAGGGAAGGGAGACAAACCATAAGAGATGCTTGGGGCACCTGGGTGGCTTAGTCATTAAGTGTCTGCCTTCCACTCAGGTCATGATCCCAGAGTTCTGGGATCGAGCCCCACATCAGTCTCCCTGCTCAGTGGGAAGCCTGCTTCTCCCTCACCCACTCCCCCTGCTAGTGTTCCCTCTCTCACTGTCTCTCTGTCAAATAAATAGAATCTTAAAAAAACAAACCATGAGAGACTCTTAATCATAGGAAACAAACTGAGGATGGCTGGAGGGGACGGGATTGGAGGAATGGGTTAACTGGGTGATGGGCATTAAGGAGGGCACGGGATGTAATGAGCACTGGGTATCATAATGAATCACAGGCCTGTAGTACCTCTGAAACCAATAATACATTATATGTTAATTGACTGAATTTAAGTAAATGTTTAAAATTAAAAAAAAAAAAAAGAATGAGTAAGTCATGGTAATAAAAGGTACAGCATAGAGAATATAGCCGATGGTGTTGTAATAACGTATGGTGACAGATGAGAGCTGCACTTGTGGTAAATATACCACAAGGTACAGAGTTGTTGAATCTTAGATCTGGAACTAATGTAACACTGTCAACTGTGTCTCAATAAAAAAAAAAAATTAAGATCCAGTAAAGATGTAAGACATACCAACAAAAATTATGTATTTGAACATATATATTCTGAACTACTTGATGAATGAAATACTATGTTTGGGATGTGTTTCAAAATAATCCTGTGTACGGGTGTGTGTGTGTGTGTGTGTGTGTGTAGGTCACTGTACTATCTTCTCTACTTTTGTATATGATTTAAATTTGCTATAATAAAAAGTTTTTAAAATTCAGGCAAATATTCTACATGCAATATAAGGTGAAAACAGGCAAGTGATTCCAGTTAGTTTTTACACGGAGCCAGTTCGTTACTGCAACAAGTATTTAATCCAATACTAAGCCTGATGCTGAGGTACAGGACACTTCATAACAACACATTACAAATTCCCCTTATCTAAAGCCCTGAGAATTCAGTCACCCTCCCTCCCCTTACAGTTTTACAACAGATGGAGTTGATTTCCAGAGAGGAGCTGGGAAGGAGGGTACGAAAGAATACATATGATCTTAGGCTACCAAAGAACCATTTAAATCTGCTGTTACAGATTGGGTAACACATAGTACTTTCAGGTTGAAGGCATCAAGTACAGTACTTGACCCTAACAAACTAAAGGTAGTCTGATTTAAAACAAATAAACAAAAAAAAAATCCCAAGTTGACTATAACTAAATAAATCTGAACTCTACCTACCTCACAGGAATCTGGGATCAAATGAGATAATGTTCCTGTGGTTCAGCAAGGAGACTGCCAAAGGGACCATGAAAGGCCAGATCCCTTCTCTCACTGTCTCACTGGGTGTGGTCTAGAATAGATGAGTGAGGAATGATAAGGAAAGAAAACGGGGGGCTTTCGGATCTCTCATCACCCCCACTTTATGATTTATTTAAGATTCAGAGGAGGTCTAACTGGTTCTATAACTAAACTTTATTCATCAACAATCACTGAATGCCAATTATGCTCTAAGTACTATAGAACTTTTTTACTTTACTACTTTTTTCTAGTAGCTTTTTATGGTTAAAAGAAAAAACTTAATCCAGACATTAATAGTTGACAAAGAACTTTAAAACAGACTATCAAATTTGATCTTTCCAAGTCCCTGTGAGGTAGGAAGCCCCATTTTAAGTAGTCTCTGCACCCAGTGTGGAGCCCAAGGTGGGACTTAAAACCCTGAGATCAAGACCTGAGTTGAGATCAAGATTTGGATGCTCAACCAACTGAGCCACCCAGGTGCCCCAGTAGGGAGCCCCATTTTACAAATAACAATATAACAAGGGGGTACATTTCATTTTATTGGTGCAAAAACTGAGGCTGGGGGGTTAAATGACTTTCTTTGGGTTAATGGTTCCCAAACCTGACTGAATCAAAATTCCCTGTAGAGTCTGAAACCCTGATGGCTAAGGATTCTGAGCCAAGAGTACAGAGGGGCAGACCAGAAATCCGAACTTCTGATTTCTTCCTCTACTAAGGGGAGGGCAGTAATTACAATAACTTCACGGAATAGTTGTGAGGTTTACTCAATAAGGTATTATATATAATGTACCTAACCCAAAGCAGCCAATGCATCTGTGTGAGCCCCGTCTGAGTCAGACAGTTTATTAGGGTCAGTCAGGATTTCAACTCAAGTCTTCTGATTCCAAATCCCATACTTTCTGGCACACTTTGCTAACCTACATCTGACGGTGAAACCCCACCATCAGTTATTATATTGTAAAAACTGAAGATTTCATCCCTAGATAAATTATTCCAACCAAATATAGCACCACAAGTTTATTTCAGGTCTGCCACCCTCTAACAAGTTTTTAGAGTCTATGCATACGATGGAAGAAAGTTACTATCAAAAGAGGAGATGGTATTTATGAGAAACTCTCAATGAAAGTGTCTACAGCACTTGGTAATTCAAAACAATTGGTCAAATAAGTCTGCCCATCACCCATTATACTGATGCCTTTATAAGCTCAAAGTCAGACCTAAGGGGCAAAATCTCATCAGCCGATTTTGCCTTTACCTGAAATAATCGTGCAATGGAGAGTAGCATTAATCCAAATAAAAAACCGTTGTACTGGAAATGAATATCTGGGCTTAGGTTAAGGAAAGACAACTGAGGATACCAAATTCAAATTGAACTGTGTCAGCAGACTGAGTATAAAAATGCAAATACTTTCCAAATGGGCAGACTAAAAACAAAAATATTCCTCCCAGTTTGGACTTCTCACAAACGTGTTTCTCATAAACAGAGTCAAATCTTAGACAAATTCTAAAATGTATATAGTGCCAAGGATTATATAGGAGATAAAAAAAATTTACATTTAAGAAGAAAACCAGGAAACTTTCCAATGTTTTTTCTACCCAGCAGCTAGGGGGCAAGTTTTTTGGTTTTGTTTTTTAGAATTAGGGATGAGAAAGTAAGGGCCTAAAAGCCACTGAAGGCTGCTAGCATGTGGCACGCCCTTGTTTAGAGTACCTACACACAATCATACATAGTAAGCCTCACAACGAACCTGTGAGGAAGTTAGAGCGTGGAGCCGTTAATCCACATATGGCCTAAAACTACTGTGATGCCATAGCTAAGAGCTGAGTCCAGGTCAGACTTGAACCAAAGTCTGGATGTTTTCCTCACACGTGGCTACCTTTATGAGAATTATAAAACATCAGGCTTCTATCGTTAAGTTTTAGTTTCATTCAAACCTTCTGGATTTAAGAACTTTGCCTGTTAATATGTGGTAAGCCTAAGTGGCAGAAAAGCATGAAGGTCTGTCTGTTTCCATATGCAACACTGAGGCAGGCCCTTTGCTAGAGAAGGTATTTAGAATAATGTGTTATAAAACTATTTAAGATATACATACTAATATAAAGACAGTCAACAAACTCCAGTATATTGCTTTACTTACTGGTGGTTTAACTGGCTCTTGAACATCATTAACTCTTCAGAGACAGAGTGCTCTAACAATCAGAATCTGGTATAGTTGGAGAAACCATAGAAACCATAGTTTGGGGAACCCAATGACCCACCCCACATCCATTTTCAAAAGCAGCTCACATTTCAGAATCATCATGGTAGAAATAGTCAGTCTTATACTTAGTATATATCAGGATAAGTAAGGGAAGAGTACAGAAAATGTCAAGGATACGGTCCACAATTAGCAACCCGAAGTTCCACAGCAGTAACACTGATAAGATAAACTTCGGCTTCTCTGTAAGTTCTTTACCCGCTTTTTTCCCATCAATGCATTTACAACACCTACATTGGAACAGCAGGAAGGAAGCAGAAACAACTTTGATTTTCGTTAGAACATCACAATACTATCAGACTACACTATGATATGCTCAGATACATTTTACCAGCTGTTCTTGATAGACTGTCCATACTGTTCTTAACTGCTTAGAAACGTGACAGCAGAAACAAAGACATCAGGGTCAGTTTCGAGTCTTTCTCAGCTATGCTGATTTGAAACAAAGTCTTCATTTAATAAAAAGAAAAAATTAAAAAACAGCTACCATAAACCCAAAAGGATTTTGAAAACTGAGAGGGCATACACTCTTTCAGTCCTTGAGTAAATTATGCAGACCACACCTGAGACTAATATAACAATGTAACACTGTGTATCAACTGTACTAAAAAAAAATGCAGACCAAGATGATATAGCCCTCTCAATATATATATTTACAATATATAGCACTCAAATTAAAAATAGAGCCATGAACTTAGAGCTCCTGATCGTCCAAATAATTTTAAAAACAATTTATTAAAAATGTGTATCATTTAAAGGTCAAGATCTATTAAGTGACAATAGCAGATGACAAAAAATTATGATCCTATTTCTATTTTATAAAAATTATATTTATATACAGAAGAGAGGCTGAAATAATGTGCACCAAAATGCTAATAGTGATAGCTGTAAGTGGAGAAGTATGGGTCATTTTTACCTTATGTATACGTGTACATTTCTGTTATGTACATTATGTATACATCTGACACAGACATAAAAATTCAAAGATTTTTAAAAATGTGTTTTCATTTGAATATTAGCAAATCCTAAAAAGAGAAACCTAAGCCAAAAAAATAGACAATAAAGATGTGATTAAAGAGGAGTTAGCAAAAGGTGACCTGCTTTTCCTCTATGGAGTCTGTTTCCTCATTGACAGAGATAGCAACCTTATAGGGTAATTGAGAGAATTAAGTAAATTACTATCTATACTAGGAGTTGGTACATATATCTCAACAATTTATATCTTACTTAATGGCTCCTTCTACACTGCCGATGGAAATTAATTCTAGTCGTCCTCTTTCTGCTTACATACCTACTTTCTCTGGAAGCTTGAATTCAAAGGTTTTGAGTTTAAAGGAGTACATCACAAATTGAATTTCCTTCCAACTCTTGCTAGGTGATAAACAGACTGAAAGTTAAGGTGTCAAATAGGAAATACTCCATGATAATGATCAGGGATTAAAATATTCCCAAAGGACTCTTTCCTGTATGGGGCAAGGAGAAATGATCCATTTGTGACAAGGTTCACTGAAGGGATACAGTTAGTGTGGTCAGCACAATGCATGCGTATACAGGAGTGTGTGTGTGCTATATGTATCTGTGTGTATCCTAAAGAGTAGGGTAGGTCACAGAAGCCTCTGGGGGCATATGGAGAGAAAAGAAAAGAAAAGCATACGGAACCATTCTAGGCAGGAGAAATGGTGATGGAAGTCTACTTGGGACTACTACTTTTCATAATGTTCATAATCTCTTGTTCTACCTCTGCCACGTAAGCCCACCACATTTTCTTCCAGAAGATTCAGCTAGAGTGTTTCCTGTAATTACTCACTGTACAGTTTAAAACAGAGTTTGGGACTGTTGTAGCATTTGCTATTATATGAACTTTGTTTCCCCCAAATGAGGAACCAGTTAATACTACTTAATACTATATCATATTCTCAACACTTTCCACACAAAATGACATTCTCAGACTTACTCATGGACAGCATACACAAAGAGTACATCTGTAAAGATGACAGAAAATCTCTGGAAAAGTAAGGTCCTTGAGCTGGAGTAATTCAGATTATGGACATTCAGCATCTCTTGATCAAAATATTTGGCAACATGTGACAGGGCGTACTCAAACCATGCAAAAAAAGGCGGGTAATCCAAGGTCCACTCTGAAGTCGCCTGTGGCAAAATTGAAGAGTTTAAAACATACCCTAAAACAACTGAATAAACAAAGTGTATGTAAAGATTGAAAATCCTCGTTCTCTAGTCTTTAAGAAAGCATATGAAATGAAATTGCATTTAAAATACGACCTGGCTGGTTCCGTTGGAAGAGTGTGCGACTCTTGATTTTGGGGTTGTGAGTCTGAGCCCCACATGTAGTGCAGAGATTACTAAAGAAAATAAACTTAAAAAAACAAATAAACAAACAAATAGAATAATTCCTATGCAAGACTGAGCAGAATACCAAACCTGCTTCCTAAGTTATTTGATATGATCTTTAATTTCTTTAACTAGAATCAACTATATTTCAAAGAAAATTATGAAATTTGCAAGAATAAACTTGGTTATGATATGATGCTACTTATCTAAATATAAAAAGGGAGCTATGGCATAACAAATGATTCACTTGCTTGGGTTCAAGTTCTGTCTCAGATTCATTTTCCCTATTTGCAAAATAGGTATTATAAGGGATAACTGACATAATACATATGAAATACAGTTATAAATGGCAAAATATGACACAAATGCTATTTATCTTCTGTTCCAATAGGTTATGAGATACAGAGGATACATTTTACCAGCAAATGCCATTCTTTGCCATTTCTGTATTCTGAACATTTAGTAAGTGCCTGATATATTAAACATTAAATAATCATTAGTTAAGTGAATGAGCAGTCACTAATGAGTAAACAAAAATGCAGAGCATGTGAAATACATAGTACACGGGGCCGCCTGGGTGGCTCAATGGGTTAAGCCTCTGCCTTTGGCTCGAGTCATGATCTCGGGTCCTGGGATCGAGCCCCACATCGAGCTCTCTGCTCAGTGGGGAACCTGCTTCCCCCTTTCTCTCTGCCTGCCTCTCTGCCTACTTGTGATCTCTCTCTCTGTCAAATAAATAAATAAAATCTTTTTAAAAAAAATACATAGTACACAAAAATGAAGTATATAACTTCAGGATACTACGTTTTCTAGATTTCTTTAAGTCTCAGTTTCCTCATCCAAACAACAGGGATGGTAGCATGTACCAAATGGGTTATAGCATTAAATTTTACATACACAAATAAAATACTATATATAGCATTGAGCCAAATATAAGCTCAATGTCAATAAATATTTACTCTCATTTTAAAAAATTATTACTATCACCATAGGATACCCCTAAAACTAAAACTGGACCTTGCACCTCTAAGAGCTCAGACCGTAATCATCTCCCTACTCCGCCCTTGCTCTTTCCAGGGGGATACTCCTCTCCTTCTGGAATTGCACTGAGTGTTCACTGGGTACTAACTGAGTACCCACAGGGACTACTATTTATCTGTGGTATAAAATGAGGTGAGAGAGACTCATCTCTGAGTTTTATTTATTTTAGTAGTTTATTTCCTTAAATAAAGCTCTTTGTGGTAAGGATAAATGACAACTTTAGGTCCCTATAAGAAGTAGCCTAACTACTCCCCCTGCAGGTATAAAAATGTAGAAGCCTCAGCAGAGGCAAACCCAGAGGCTCTCTGTCTAGGGCACTCAACCTATGAACCTACCCATTAAGCTCTCACTCATAAAAAGTTCCTTCCCTAATCCCAACTTTCCAATGTGGACTGTAAATGAGATGAGCTATTAAACTGTAGATAGAAAAATTAGAAAATTCTATCATTTAAGCTCATCCTTTTTAATGCCTATTTTAACAGTGTATTAATAAAGCAGTACTTTTATAACTTATAAATAAACTCACATTGAGTAGTAAATGCTCAAAAATATTTTCTTGCTAGGGTAAAGATCCTTAAGAAACAAGTTTAGAAATTACCGCTCCATGTAATTCCAAGAAAGTCAACATCAACTTGGACTTTATTAACATCAGCAGTTCCCAACTACAGTTTCTATGTCAGAGTTCACTCTACACTTAAAGAGCCTCTTACTCTATAGGAAGTGTAAAAGGTTCATTCCTACTTTATCTTACTGACACATTCATTACTTTAAATAAAATGGGGACCAGGAAGCGTTGGAAAAAATTGAGAGGGACAGGTGCTGCCTGGGAGATGGTCATTTTTCCAGAACAAAGTGTCCCCATCCTTTTTTCACTATTCTCAATCCCACACCACTCAGAGGCTCTCTACGTACTGTCCCTATTCCCCACACAGACTTTCCAAATTTAGCCCCAAAAGTTCTCTTGACCTCAAGGATTTCTATTTGGGGCCATTTTCTTACTTAAATAGCTTTAGGGAAGTCAGTGAAGCTATTAGCTACCATCTTCTCCCAAGTGAACAGTTCTACTACTGTTTAACTAATTAACTAATTAGTTAATTGGTAAAGCTGGAACTCAAATCTGGATCTCCTGACTCCAAATCCACGAGTTCAGTAAGCTACTACAACAGAGCTGTAGAGAGCAAGATGGAGTCACTCATGTCAAGTAATGATCATGTCAAGCCCTGACTCATGTACAGCAGTGTGGTATAAAATGCAGCTAAAAGGGAGGACTTTTATAGTAAACTGTCATCTCCAGACGTTGAATGTGGTGAAAAAAAGGTGTCTGATGACTGTGATGGTTTGCTGCAAAGGTCCTCCCTTTTTAAAGGAGTCTAATCAGTCTTGGGTCTTTGCAGGTGTCTTCTGGTTCTGCTGGTTATCGGTTCTGGCTGCTGTCAGCCTGTGCTGGCTTCACGATATGGTCTTAGCTGCAACGCCCTTGGCTGCTTACCACACTGCCGCACATGACGGACTCTATCTTGCTCCCTCCGAGAGCTGTATCTTCAAATATAGAAACATCCAATCCCTTCATATGAAGATTCAAAACAACTGTGTTCATTCCATAAATATTTATTAAGGGTCTTTTGGTGTCTTTCCCAATCAGCGGACCAATCAATTTAAGCTAAAGCCAGAATGGAAAGGCAGGTTAGAAGCACAGTTAAGTAGTCCGCTGCTCACATGCGCTGCTCACATACACTCTCCTTAGTATGGCAGAGACCCTTCCAGACCTGACCACATGTACCTCTCCAGCCTTATCTACCACTGTAAGCCTCTTTTCACATAGAATCAAGCCTTGCCCACAACTGAGTTTTGCTCCTTGTGGGCTTTTGTTGTTATTTTTGAGGAGAGCAGGAAGAATAAAGAAGTATACCGTTACTAGAATATCTTTATTTTTAGAGTAAGCTCTATGCGCCCAATGTGGGGCTTGAACTCACAACCTCGAGATCAAGAGTTGCACACTCTAGTGACTAAGCCAGCCAGGTGTCCCAAGAATATCTTTTACATAAGTCTCTTTTATCTAAAATAAACTGATAAAGACAACAGCTCTGGCCTAAATAGAGTTTTAGGAGTCCTAAGATAACACTACTTTCCTGTAGTGAAACTTACAGGAGTAAAGGAGAGAGAACACCCAGAAAGACTTAGAGAATTAGAAGAACAAGGACCACTAAGAGAACCCTAGAGTACCAGCTTTTGAAAGGGTGTTCAGGTGAGGAAGAGTTAGCAAAGGAAACAAAGAGGGAATGGCCAGAGAGAAAGGGGAGATAGGGCTGCCTTTTCATTTATAGTCCAAGAGTCATTACATGAATAGAGCTAATTATTAATAACACTTTATAATGTTTACTGAGCACTTCTGTTCCAAGACTGTGCTAAGTATTATAAACATTATATTCACTTCACTCTAATACTCATTATTGTTAAAAGTTAGGGATGTTGAGGCTTGGAGAGGTCAAGCAGTGTGCCCACGGTCACCCAGCATGGACATGACGTGGCAGAGCTGCAAGTCACACAGAGGCAGTCTGGAACCACAGACCAAGCTCTTGAGACCGCTATGTCACATACAATGTCTTCTAATTGATCTGCATACATGCAGATTGAAATACTTTAGATACTTTGCTAAAATAATACTTACAGATCCTTAATATTCCTATCAAATACTTGTAGTGTTATGTGAAAAGGAACTTGATCTCTTAGGTCAATTATCCTTAAGCTATTAAGGATTATTCCGATCTAGCCAAAAAAAACCCCAAAAAGCAAGAACGAAGTCACAGAAAACTTTAGATTGTCTTAAAAAAATCTCCCTGCAGGAGAGCGCTGTTTCTGATCAAGACACTTCCGAAGTGAGGTCTGTTTTTCATGAAATATCATATGCGACTTAGTAATTCATACCAGAAATAAAAACACATAGTTTTTTTAAATAAATAATAGAAGAGAGTGCTTTGTATATTACCAGAAGCCTCCAAATCACATTTGATTATTCCTTTTCTCATAAATCACTAAATACTGGGGACAGACAGGATCTTAGAAATAATGCATTCCAAGTCCTTATGTGCCAGATGAGAAACTAAGGCTCAGAGAAATGAAATATATTTTCTATGCTGTGGCACAGCCAGGTCTAGAATCCAATTTTTCTTCTTTCTCAATCCCAAAATCTTTCAAAAAGGGTGTGGCAAATATTATAATTCCCAATTTATAGTCTGGGAAACTCATTTTGAAGTAAAGGGATTCTCTAAGAGTGCCAGAGGACAGAGCAGAGGAAAAAGCACAATCTTTATGAAGATTAATTAGACCTGTAATCACACAGAAAACTTTTGGAAAACTGTTTTAATATCAGAAATACTTAGATGATATCACACATCATCATAAAAGATAAGCCACCAAAAAAAGGGGAAAATTAAAACTCACCTCATAATACCACTGTGATATGGGCAAACTGTGAGTGATAGCAAGCCAGTTTCGGTGTACTTCAAAATCTGTGGAATGGCTACTCAAAACAATCAGAAGAGTGAAATGAGATTTTGTCACATTTATTAATTTCACATTTCCTTCTTTCTTTTCTTTTCTTTTCTTTACAGTAGGCTCCACACCCAGCCAACTCGGGGCTTAAACTCACAACCCTGAGTTCAAGACTCCAGCTGAGCCACAATAGGCACCCCCCAATTTCGCATTTCTAAAATTATGCTTTTAAATGGACCAACACTCCTATATAGTCATAGCTCATGATCCTATAAAAACACAAACAGGCATTACATAATCCTGAAATACCTCACTTATCTGACGGCCAGACCTCCTTCCGGAAAAGTTGGGGATCTATATGTAAAACCAAAGACAAAGGTTCTTGGAATTATCTAAAGGGCTGACCAAAAGCCCATACTTTTTCATAAGGGAGGTCCTCTGGCTATTGTTCAGAGGTGACTTATTTTTGTTCACAAAGAATTCTAACAAAATTCATTATCTGGAAAATGTTTCACACACCAGCTAGATCTTCAAGGGTAAGTAGGAGTTCATTAGACAGAGAAGGTGGGAAAAGGCCCCTGCCCTGCCTTTCCCATGTCTCCAAATTCCTCACTATATACAAATCTAGTCAAGCATCTCCCTTGCAAGGGAGGAAGCATGTTCTCTTCTATCCTTCTAAATTCTGGAGCTGGCCTAAGAATTAAACTGACATAAGACAGAATAACAGGAGAAAAAAAGCCAATTTTAATAACACACGCATGTATGGAATCCCCAAAAATAGATATAAGAAAGATAGGAGACTCAGAGGGCAGCCAAACGATTGAAGCTTGTATAGGACCCTGAGCTGAAGAAAGGGATAGGGGCCTGGACCTTCCAATGGGGGGAAGGCAACTCACTGGAAGCCAGAAGAGGGTGTCTGGTGCACAAAGGTTGGCCTGCCAGCAGATGAGTCTGGTGGGGTGGGGGGGAGGGGGTAGTGATCTCTGGTAACAGCTCCCTCCCCAGTGCAGGCCCCTTTTCTAATGAAAATTTTCCTTATGAAGGGGTAACTTCTCTGCTTCCAGAGCTTCTCCTGTTTCTGTCATTTCTCCAAATAATTAGCCCCAAATAATCCTGAGGCCACAGACTTATTTTGGAGTGGCATATTCTGTACTCTTTTCCCCTCTTCAGAATAATTTTTTTCCATTTGTCCACTCTGTACTTCCCTTCCACGTCTTGAATAGCTCCTGATACATGGATGGGCTCTCAACACATTCTTGCTAACTCTCATCAAAGTCAACTATGAGT
Source organism: Procyon lotor (assembly GCA_028646535.1). NCBI lineage: Eukaryota > Metazoa > Chordata > Mammalia > Carnivora > Procyonidae > Procyon > Procyon lotor. The sequence goes on from CM053613.1 coordinate 47,253,042, forward strand.
TCTGCAGCCAAACCCGATGAATACTTCCCAACGTTCTATAAAACCTTTCCAAGTGACAACACTCCTAGCCAACCCCAAGTCTCTTTCATGGCTTTCCATTCTAATGTTCATCAAATAAACGCTCACGTTCCCCTAGGTTCAGTTCTTGGTCCTCTTCTTATGCAATTTACTCTGTTCGGGACAATCCTATTCATACTTACTATGTCCATTATCAACTGTATAATGATGACTCCCAGACCACAATACAAGCTATCTCTTCCCTGAGTTCTAGAGATAGACACCCCCAAATTCCTGCTGACAGTATCACCTTAATTTCCCACGGAATCCTCAAAATCACAATTCAAAATTGATCTCATGACTTAGGAATTCTATTTCTAAGCATACACAGTACTCAACAGAAATGCATTTACCTATGTTTACCAAAAGATATGTACTGGGTGTGTCTTCAGGCCTTCAACTACATGTCAATTCCTCAGAGACTTTCCCTGACACCCAATCTAAAGTAAGTTCCCCTGGCTAGTCCTCTTACACAATCCCATTCTTTTCCTTTGTAACGCTTTTAATCAAGTGTAGTTATGTTATTACATATTTGCGTTGATTTGTTTCTGGGACTATTATCCTACAAAACCACACCCTTTACAGGGTTACTGATCATATACATTTTGCCCTCCCCTGTAGTGCCTAGCCACAGTACCTGGTATGTAAAAAGCAGGTAACAAACACTTTGTTGGCTATATTTACATTTATCCTGTAGCTTCCCTCTCACATGCCTGGGTTTTACAATTTGAGAAGCAGAGCATTAACTACAACAACATACATTCTTAAACATGGACTAACAACCCTGAAGACATATCTCTAGGCTTAAGTAACTAAAGCAAGTCACTGAAGCATATGATTTTAAATGCACGGATTTACAGTTTAAAAAAAATTCCCTTTCACTCTGATTTGAAAGAAATTTCTTACATTGTAGAAAGATTTTTTCCAATTTGATTTTAAAACAGAAAGATGTTTCTTATTTACTTTCAGTTATGCAGAAAGTTTGGCCAACTCTTTTTTCTAAGTCTCTGTAAGTCATTTTGCTAAACCTAAACACACTTCATTGCTTCTATAATTTCATATACCCATCAGTATACACTCTATACATACAGCTCTTCCTTCCATATCCAACAGAATATCACCGAGAACTTGAACCAAAGGATACCAGTAAACCAAAACCTAAACTGAGAAGGGGTAAGGAGACCTGGAGGGAAGGAAGAAATGGAATGAAGGTAAAAAATCACTGCATAAGAGTTAGGAAGAATTGGTGGATGCTAATATTAATAAATATTGAGTACCCACAGTATACGCATTACGTGGCGGTTGCTTCCTTACTGGTTTCCCTGCTTTCAGACTTGCCCCTCCATTTTTCAAATAGTCTAACCTTGTGAGACCTCGCCACTCCCCAGCTCATCCCGGGCCACTCTCCTCCTCCCATAATGCTCTTCAGCCACAGTGCCCACTTTCTGTTCCCAGAATGCTCTGAGTTCTTTCCCACCACAGGGCCTTCACACTTACTCTCTCCTATGCCTGAACCGCTTTTTACATTGCTTATTCTCTTTCATCCTTCAAATTTTAAATTAAACATCACCTCCTGAAAGAGTAAAGCCTTGACCCGGTAGTCACTCTATTTCCTTCATAGATCCTATCACAATCTGAAACTACCGTTTTTGTCTCTCTGCCCTCACGAATTCTACCTAGGGCAAGAACAGGAAATGTCTTTCTCACCACTGCACCTCCAGGACATAGTGCCAGGCAACTAATAAATACTGCTGAATGAATGGTGGAGACGGGTGTTCTTAATCGGCGCGCTAAGGATGAGGACCCCAGGCTTAGAAACACTAAAGTCAGACAGCGCCAAGCCTGAAACCAGCCATCCAGGGCTATGATCTAGTTCTCAGGTCAAGTAACAATCCGCGGAGGGGAAAGCAAAGCAGCGACCATTTGACTTCTAAGTTCCTTTTCCTCCACCCACCCACAGGCATCCACGCTTCTCATTCCCGCTTTGACCAACCGCGGTGCGTGTCCCTTACTAGGTGGGGATGAGAAGGCATTTGAGGAGAGTCACCCCGAGCGCCAAAGCCGAAAACCAATTTCCACCACCAGTTGCAATTCCGACAGCAGCCATTACTGTAACGCCGCGCGCTTTCAACCAACTGATCTACATCCGGGCTCCCGCGCATGCGGGGAAGGCCGTCTGAGAGGGCTCCGGGGCCGCTGCGCGCATGCGCCCAGTCAGCCCGCCCGCGCGACTCCGGAGCTCTGGCATTTAAACCTCGCGCTCGCTGTCCTTTTACCGCCTGGCTTCTCTCTCGGGCTCGGCAGCGTGTGACTGCGTCTGCGTGGGTCTCTTAGGGCGACGAGTTAAGTTTCGGTAGTTACTTTATACTTCCTTTTAAATATTTGCTGGGCGTCTGCTCTGGCATTTCCTGCATTTTGCTTGGCAGAACCTGGCGTTGGTACCTAGGCGAGAGAGAACTGTTTCCTCTTAGTGACATAGTGGAGAAGACAGCATTGTAATCCGAGAGTTACAGGAGACAAAAGCACCTGAGAGTTCTGGAGGTGCCTAATCCAGGCACCTGAACAGAAGTGTTAGCTCCAGGTCGAGAATGATGGGAGCAAAGATACAGAGGTGAAAAACGTTCTGTGCTCCTAGAACTCCGAAGTAGGTAGGCTCTCGGTGCTGTACCAGAGTGAAACCCATTCTGGAGGCAGGCTAGAGTCTAGTGCTTGTCACACAATGTATAAATGACTTGGGGGATCTTGTGAAGATTCAGATTCTGATTTGGTAGGCCTCGCAAACTCCAAGATCGTGCCAGTGCTGCTGGTGCATGGGTCATAAGGGCCAAGGCAGAGGAATGGAGTTAGCTTGCATCATGTAGCTTGCATCATGATTTTGGACAAGACTAATCTCTCTAAACCTCCGTCTCCCTTTCTGTAAACAGGAGATAAAAAATGGTGTCTACCTCATAAAGTGGTTGTGAGGATTAAATGAGAATGCACGGAAATAGCTTGATAAGATGCCAGGATAGAATAAAGTTTCAATAAATAAAGTTTCAGAGACATTAAGTACCTTGATGAAAGATGCACAGCATGTAGGTGACAGTGTCACTCTCCTCATAGGAGCTTATGCCTTCCTACATCTTCAAATGCTACCCACTTGAATGTGACACTCAAATGTATATCTCAAGCCCAGCTCTCCTCTTTCACCTCCAGACCCTTATAGCCATCTGCCTAACTGACCTCTCTTAGATGTTTTAAAGGCAATTTGCATTAGTCTCCTATTCCTGCTATAACACATTGCCACAAGCAAAGCACAAGTTTAAAACAGTACAAATTTATACTCTTAAGGTTCTGAGATCAGAAGTCTAAAATCAGTCTCAATAGGCTAAAGTCAAGGTGTCATTAGGTTTGGTTCCTTCTGGAGGTTCTGAGGGGAGAATCTTTTCTTTCTCAGCTTGTAGAAATTGTCTGCATTCCCTGGTGTCTTCCTCAACTGTACCCTCTTCCATATTGTCACATCTGTTACTTTTCTGGAGTCAAATCTCCCTGTGCTTCCCTCTTGTAAGGACACATGTGATTACATCTAGGACCCACCTGGATAATCTAAGATAATCTCCCCATCTCAATATTTAATTTAGTCATTTCTGCAGAGTTCCTTTTTCCATATGCAGTGATATTCACAGGTTCCAGGGATTCAGTTTACCATATACATCAAGCTCAATAAATCCCAAACTGAACTCATGATGTTGCAGGGTTATCCATTCAGAATGATATCAACTGTCCAGTTGTTCACCTCCCCACCCCTGTACCGGAAAACTCATTGATATTGATTATCTTAACATCCATTCCCAATCCCCTTCTCCCTTTTCCATTTTTTCTAAAGGGAATAGAAAAGTGAAACGGTTGATCTTCCTGCTTCCCAGGCAGTGAGGAGTGGCCTGATGACACAGTTATGTCAGGTAAGACTTCAGCAGAAATCTGCTGGGGGTGGGAGGTGGTGGTTTGGGAAAGGTTTCCTTTCATGATAAAAGAGACAGTTATCTTGAATTTTTCCCCTTTTCTCAATTCTTCCTACCTTGGACTTGATCATGGGGCATGGAACTGGTTTCGGTTGTGAGGAAAAAGATCTTCATGTTGGCCCTGGCATCATTGAACTGCTAAACAAATTCCTCCTACCTCAGGAATTCTTATTATCTTTTTATTATCTAAAGAAACTTATTATCTGAGGAAATGCACACATACATACGTGTACACACACCACCCTTATGCTACTGTTGGTCAGGTTGTCGGTCATTCCACAAAAGTATTCCTAATTGCTATTGCCAAGTCCTGTCTTTTTGACCTTCATGTCTGTCACATGCATCCCCTCCTCCCCACCCTTCTTCACTCTACCTCACTGCTCGGCTTTCAGGCTTTAGTACATGCACATTCCCTCCTGTCATCGTGCCTTTACACATTTGCTCCCTTATCTGGAATATTCCTTTTTTTTTTTTTTTTTAAGATTATTTACTTATTTATTTGACAAAGAGAGAGAGAGAGAGAGAGAGAGAGAGAGAGATCATAAGTAGGCAGAGAGGCAGGCAGAGGGAGAGGGGGAAGCAGGCTCCCTGCTGAGCAAGGAGCCCAATGTGGGACTCAATCTCAGAACCCCAGGATCATGACCTGAGCCAAAGGCAAATGCTTAACCAACTGAGCCACCCAGGCACCCCCCTTTTTGTTTTTAAGATTTCATTTATTTGAGTGAGAGAGAGCAATAGCAGGGGCATGGACAGAGGCAGAAGGAGAAGTGGACTCTCCCACTAAGCGGGGAGCCCGGTGTGGGGCTTGATCCCAGAACCCTGGGATCATGACCTGAGTCAAGCAGATGTTTAACCAACTGAGCCACCCAGGCACCCCTGGAATATTCTTCCTTCTCCCTATTAAAAAACAGAATTCAACTCAGTAAATTTTAAAGATCTTATGCAATGATTCATGAATCAAGCATCATCCAGTCTAGCAGATTGAAAAGAACTCTGAAGAGCTGTACAAAATGAAAGACCTTCAGAGGCAAGGGGGAGCAGGAACAAGAAGTTGTATTAGGCAAAAAAGCAGGTTGGTTATTGCTTTGGATTAGGTTACTTTCTTGTAGGGGATGGCGGGGGTCTATCAGGCAGATTATCTAACTAGTGCTGATTAGGCAATTACTGATTTACTCATTTAAGATTCTATTTCTGGGAGAGCTGATGCGAATAAGTCCTGGTTCAGTGGTGTGGTGCTTAGCATAAGTGACACCATCTTGGGCCTACTGTCTTGTTTTTACAGCGTTTTAGGCTAGTTAACTGTCTGTCCTTTAGCCCTCAGATTAAGTACCTCTTCCCTAGGGAAACCTTCCCTAGTTTCATCTTGTTCTACCTTGTGCACCAGTCAGCTGAGTGAAAATTTACATTTATTTATGTGATTATTTAATACCCCTACTAGGTATTCACTCCACGGAGGCAGGGAGCTTGTCTATTTTTACTCACTATTATAGCAGAAGCAGCTGGTACAACCTATGCACTTTGTATTTGTTGAATGTGTGAATGTCTGAAACAGGATTCTAGCTTAAGTCTCTCCTACTCCAAAGTCCCTGCTTTTCCCTTATGGCACATCATCTAGATTGAGTAGATCTGGGACATGGGGAGAAATTGCTGAAAAGGGCCGATCTCAGTTTCATAGTGTCTTCAGGCTGGAAAACTGATCAGATAGAACAATACACAACTTGGTGAAGAAGTTTTTGATAAACGACATGACCTGGCCTCTCCTTTTTAAGGAGGTAATTCAGTCTGCTCTATGTTTGGGGGCATTGCTGGTGTCTGGAAGCTCTCCTGACAGTATAACAGGCCTCATTCTAAGAGGGAGGTGCTCAGATTTCAGTTATCCGACGGACTATGGCAACTCTGTGGGTTCTGAGAGCCTAGAGACATGATTTTATTATTTTATTTAAAAAATATTGTATTTATTTTTGTCATGATAGGTGTACTCTTTAATCATCATCCTCTATTTTCCCCATCCTTAAACCCACCTCCCCCTGGTAGCCATCAATTTGTTCTCTATAGTTAAGAGTTGTTTCTTGGTTTGTCTCTCTCTCTTTTTTTCTTTGCTTGTTTTTTTCCCTTAAGTTCCCCATATCAGTGAGATCATATGGTATTTGTCTTTCTCTGACTCATTTATTTTGCTCATAATTATGTGCCCTGGCTCTATCTATGTTGTTGCAAATTGCAATGTTTCACTTCTTTTGATGGCTGAAAAATATTCCATTATATATGTCCACATCTTCTTTATCCATTCTCTATCAGTATACACTTGGGCTGCTTCCATAGTTTGGCTATTGCAAACAATGCTGCAATAAACATAGGGGTGCATGTGTCCCTTTGTATTTTGGGGATAAATACCCAGTAGTACAATTGCTGGATTAAAAGGTAGTTCTGTTTTTAACTTTTTGAGGAACCTCTATACTGTTTTTCACTGTGGCTGGGCCAGTTTGCATTCCCACCAACACTGACAAGTGTTGCTTTTCCGCCACATCCTTGTCAATGCTTATTGTTTCATGTGTTGTTGATTTTAGCCATTCTGACTGGTGTGAAGTCAGGTGATATGTCATTGTAGTTTTGATTTGCATTTCCCTGATGATTAGTGATGTTGAGCATCTTTTCTTTTTTATTTATTTATTTATTTAACAGAGAGAGAGAGAGAGAGATCACAAGTAGGCAGAGAGGCAGGTAGAAGGGAGGGGGGCAGGCTCCCTGATGAGCAGAGAGCCCAATGCAGGGCTTGATCCCTGGACCCTGAGATCATGACCTGAGCCGAAGGCAGAGGCTTTAACCCACTGAGCCACCCAGGTGCCCCTGAGCATCATTTCATATGTCTGTTGGCCATCCGTATGTCTTCTTTGGAGAAGTCTATGTTTGTTGCCCATTTTTTTTTTTAAAGATTTTA
>CM053613.1:47268080-47283158 GCA_028646535.1 Procyon lotor
GATCCCCCCCCCCCCAACTCCTGTGTTCACGCGGCCTCCTACCTCGCGTTCTCGGCCCTCCGGCTGATGCACTGGTGCAAGTAGAGATACTCCTGAGGCGCACTGGTGGATAAGGCGGGCTGCATGTGGTTGGACACCGGGGGCTCAAAGGTGAACAGGGTGGGCTGGCTGGAGTGCGACGGGGCTGAGGACTTGCGCTCCCGGAGAAGGTGCTGACTGGAGCCGCTGAGCTCAGCTGGAGAAGAGCGGGGGCCGTGACTGGCGGAGGAGAGGTTTCTCAGGGAGTCTGCGGAACAAAAGGAGGAGCTTTGTGACTGGGAAGGGGGAAGAAAGGTGTCTTCATCCCGAAGTGGGCTGTCAGAGGAGGCAGAGATATTAAGAGCAGAGGCAAGGATCCCAGCCTTCGCTCCCCCTCACACACCTGCTCCTTCTCTGCCTCTGGGACAGGAGGGCTGTGGCCTCTTGGTGGAAAAGGAGAGGCCTTGTCCCTCAGGGCTGCTCCTGGAGCCCCCTGGTGGCCGCTCCCTGTCACAGCCTTGAGGGTTTCAGCTCCCAGGAGGTGTGGCTGCCCAGGGCATGGAGTGTGACTCTGGCCCTCGCGCCCTTGGGGCAGGAAGTGCTACAGCCTCCTCCTCTCTGCAGGCTTCTGCGGGCATCACCTCTGTCAAAGCTAAGGCTGGCTTTGTCAGATGAGCTTTGCGTCCTGAAGACCTACCGAGTCAGACCCTGGACTGTGCCTTCCCGCGCTAAGGATAGAAGCACAGACGTATTTGGAGCAGACTCCTGTAAGACTGGTCCCGGCTCCTCCTGCCTGCCCCCTCCAAGTCCTCCTGGGGACAACGATGGTCCCTACTCCCCGATTCTTGTGCCCACCGCTCTCAGCTGATTGGTCTTTTTTCTCTTAAGTCTCATTTTAAACTCGCCCTGTGTTGTGCTAGAAAAGAAGCAGGATATTAAAGACAGATCACAGCTGAGAGTGCTATCCCTACCCCCACAGCAAGGGCAGTCCTCACTTGGCTGCTTCTCCGAGCCTAGTCCTAGTTCCTGAGCCTAACACACAGGGCCTTTGACAGTCTCACCTACTTCCTGCTTCTCTCCTCCAGGACCCGAGGCATTCGGAAGCTTCATCAGTCCCCAGGCACACCAGCCCCTTTTATGATTCTTTCTTACGGGCGTCTGTGATTCCTTCCGCCTGGATTCACTTCTCCTCTGCTGGCACTCATACGCGGACTTTAAGACCCTACACGGATATCACATTCTCTCCGAAACCTTCCTGGACGCAGTCCTTTTTGTGGCTGCCAAGAGCACTTGGACCGCGCTTCATTACTGTCCCTCCGCCTCCTTGCCTAGCCCCTGAGTCTCTAAGACAGTGACTGATGCAGTACGCCTGTGGTGCCAGCATTTACCCAATGAAGGCCAGACACACAGAAAGTTCTTCGTCTGAGTTTGTGGAAGAAGCAGATGTGTTCATTCGACATACAACAATTTCACAGTGAAATTTCTTGTTCAAGAGAAACAAAGGTTTAAAGATGCACTTTCTGGCGATGTGACCGCGAGTGGGGTGTTCAGTGGTGGTGACGGTGGCTTGCTAGGGCTATTCCAATCTTTTCCAAGGGGATGCGCTTCTATTTCTGCTCCCCGTTATCTGACCCGTTTTAGGTGCCTTCTCCTCGCCCCAGGCAGGATCACCAGCTCATTAGTGCCCTATTGGATTATTTACTCTCTGGGCCTCGCTGCTGTGAGGCAGAACCACTTCTGCCAGGGTCCAACAGAGAACGCCATGGGCCTCTGGGGGAAAACTGTTCCATCGACAGCTGTCTTGACCTCCGAAATGAATTCCCATTACAGGTCTTGTAGTCAACTGGATGTTTGTTAACAGAATCAATGGCTTCATTACTCCATTAGATTTGCGAGATGAACTCTCTAATGGCGGAGGGGGGAGGTTCACGCCGGGCCCTGGGGTAGTAGCCATGGTGCCAAAGGGGGGGAGGGGGGCACAGCTGCTGCTTGAAAAGACGCAGGGAAGGCACAAAGAGAAAGCGCCGGGGGCATGTCTACCTGTCCCGGGGTTTTTTTGGACCCCTCTACCTCTGCCACCCCTTCAGGGGGAGGCTTTTTCAGGGCTCCACCCCAGACCCTCCTATAATTTCGCTCCCTTAGAGACTCCCCTGGGTTAAACGTCTCCAGCCAGGTGAGGACGACTCTCAGAAATGTGTCTTTAGCTCGGTTCCCCGTCCCGGGCTCTCGTCCTCTCACCCTCTGCCTGCTGGCACCTCCATTCAGATGCCCCGCCTGCAGGCCAAGCTCAACCATCCTCCTCCTGCGTTCTCCCCTTCCGTGGAGTACATCAATGCCACCGTCCAGTCGGTTCGGAGCCAGAAACCTAGGCATTACCTAGGACTCTGCTTCTCAACAACCGCGCCATGCCCGCCTTCAAATTCTTCAGAGGATCCTGTTACCCTCAGGATGACCTACAGAGCTCTCTCTTCTCAAAACTATTCTCCCGTTTATTTCTTCAACCTTGTTTCTGACCAGTCCTTCCTTGTGTTTCAAACAGAATTTGAGGAAGACAGTAACCTTTCTCTCTCATCACTCCATAATTTCAGCTGTAAACTCAGTGAGGGCAGAGACTGTCTCTTCTCTCACAGTTTCATCCCGGGCATCAGGCCCACCGTGTGACCCAAGTCCATTAGTACACGTTAATTAAAAAAAAAAAAAAATGAAGTACATGGCATGAGGTCATACTCCCTCCACACCACTCACCGATTCCTCCCTGCCTTCAGAATCAAGGCCAGGTTCCCAAGTCCAACAAGAAAGGCCATTCTGTCACAATCTACTTATCTCGCCTGTCAACCTATACATCCCGCGTGCCCCCTACGCTGCCTGCTTTGGGCTGTGGGTCTGTATAAAAGAGGAGTGACCTGTTCTCACAGCTGGGGCCCTCTGACCCAGGCTGTTTACTTGTAGAGCTGGAGAAATCATTTCATCTCTCTGGGTCTCAGTTTCCTTATTTACGAGTTGACAGAGGGTGGTCACAAGGATGAAATGCATAAAGGGTCGAGACGATTCGGCATGATGTAAGTTTTCAACACGTGTACTGGGCATTTCTGTATTCCTGGTGCCTCAAATAGTCTCAGCTCACTGTGGGTAGTGAATATACAGCTGCTGAATGAATAAAAGGATTTTCACTAGCACAAAACCAGAAATGCTTGTTTCTGCTAATAAGACGAAGTAGGGGTTATGCTGAGTTAGGCTTACTTGGAATTCCATTCCATAAATATAAAGCCATGTCTATGAAATCAGTCAGCTCCGTAATGATCTGCAGCCTCAGAAAAATTCTTTCAAAGCTGTTTTGGTGCTAAGCCTTGCCAAAATCTCACTTCTCTTTGCTACTTTAAAATATTTCTACCTGAATGGAGGTGATTATTCTTTAGGGTCTATACTGAACAGTGACCCCCCAACTCAGGTCTACGTGGAACCTCAGAATGTGACCTTGTTTGAAAATAGGGTCTTTGCAGATCTAATTAGTTAACATGAGGTCATACTGGATTAGGGTAGGTCCTAATCCACTGATGGATATACTTGTAAGAACAGCAAACAGAGACCGAGACATAGAGGGGGAAGACCGTGTGATGACAGAGGGAGAGGCCGGATAAACAGCGTGATGTAGCTATATAATGGAATAGTATTCAGCCATCTAATGAATGAAGCACTGATACATGCTACGACATGAGTGGATCTTCCAAACGCTATGCAAATGGAAGACGACAGTGATAAAAGGTTACTGATTGTAATGATTTTATTTATGTGAAATGTCTTAGAATCAGCACGTCCATAAAGAGAGCAAGTAGACTAGTGGTGGCCCGGGGCTGGGGGTGGGATGGAGGAGTGGGAATGGGGAGGGATTACTAATGAGTATGGGGTTTCTATCTGATGTACCGAAAATATTTCAACATTAGATGGTGGTGATGGGTACACAACCCTGTGAATATACTAAAAAAACAATGACTTGTACACTTTAAGCGGGTGATATATGATAAGTGAATTTAAAAACATAAATACATGCATAAACACTTTTGCAAAGTATGAAGTATTAAGTCTGCAAGAGATGAACGGTCTAATTAAATACATCTGACCTTTAGTTTATTTCCTCTCTAAAGAGAATGCTGAACACTCAGTAAATACCAAGTCCTTACCAAAGTAGATTGAGTAATAGACATTGTCCCTTTCCTACCTTCAGTTCTCTGCACCTCCTCCACCCCCACCACCGTTCAGGGCTTTGCTCCACAATCATAGCAAGGCAGTGGGAATTTCAGCAAAACAAAATAGCAAGAACTCCTTGGGGTCAAAAGGCCCAAGGTGTAAAAGGCGAATGAGACATTGGTGTGAAAACAAATGAGCACGCTCACATAAAATGTGCATAGGATTTGTTTTTATTGCTTTGGTACCCTTTGAGGGGAAAAAAGAATGAAAAAGGACATTACGTGATATGTGGCTGGGCTGTTTTTGGTCTGTAGCCATAAGGCTGTTGTAATGATGTGTCTTGGGTCGTTAGGAAGCGCCGTTATACGGCAAGAAAATGGACGTTTCCAGACTTTCTGGCCTGGGCTTCCATCTCTAAGTCTAGACTAAAGATAAAGCCAGAAAATGCTTGAGTCAAATTTGTTTTCTTTTAAACAGGGTTTTATTTTTTCCTCTTCTCCCTGGCTTCTTTTTAGGGCCCTAAAAATCACTCCCCTTCCTTTCCACAATCACCCCTGGGAAGCCTGCCCAGCACACAAACACTCCGCCCACCTTCTTGCAAAACTCTAGAACAGGAAAGCTCTGAAGGATTTCAGTAGAGCGGCCCGGGCCCAGCCCAGCCCAGCCCAGCCATCAACTGGCTAGTGATAACAGGAGCAGGAAAGGGGCGGTTGGCGGGAGTTTCTGGAAAAGATGACTGGCCAAATAATGACTGGTTCCCTTATCTCCGTGCCCTTTTTATCTTTATCCTTCTCCCCCTCCCCCCAAATCCCCACCCCAAGCCTCAGTGGGTGTCAGAACCCACAAAGTAGTAGACCAAAGCACATGCTAGAGCCCAGGCTGGATTCAAAGCCTGCTTCTGCTAACTGCTCGCTTTATGGCCTTGGACAGGTTATGTGAACCTCTTCGACCTTTACCTGTTCAGCGGGGAAAATACATAATTTTCCAGGGCTGCAGCAAAATTTGAGATCATACATATAAAGCATTTAGCATAGTGCCTGCCCTTCTTGCTGCTTCTATTCCCTAGTACACAGGGAACTGTTGAGAACTTGAAATTGGCCAAGAGGTATGGAGTTGCCTCCCAAGCAACAGTGAATGCTTGGAAGGTAAGTGTTGTTTCTGTTTTAGTCCCGACTGTCAGCCGTGTGAAGTTATACGTGGAGGGAGAACAAAAAAGACAATGTGGACTATAATAATCACAGCTGCCATTTATTAAGCACCTATTATATGCCTGTAGACTACTTGGTGAGGCAGATATCATTTCCATTTTTTCCTCGTCCTTTTGGATGGAGAAACTGAAGCTCAGAGAAGTTAATAATGAGCTCGGGGTCACACAGCTAGAGAGCGGCAGAGCCTGTGTGGAACAGATCTCACATTCTTCCAAAGCCAATTCTTTTCATCCATGCAGCGAAGAGTTCCCACGAGATCCCTATGTGGTGAACGGTATTAGCTTTATGAGAAGCAGAGTCACATAACAGAATGGGGGTCTGGGCCAAGCTCTGCTGTCTGAATGACCTTGGGAATGCCATGTCACCTTCCTGGGCCGTGTTTTCTCTAGTCAAAAAAGAAAGAACTAGGATGAGATCGGGGATACACATCAAAGCCATCTTTGGGAAACATAAGACAGCTGTTCGGTAGAAGACCTGATGAGTCATCTTTACACAGGGATTTAGGTCAGCTCCAGGGGTTTGGCTTTTAACAATCTCTGGTTAATCCCAGGCCAGAGGTAGAGGGGTTGGGGTCAACTGAAAACTCAGGGGCAAAGCAAGCCTGAAAAGCCAAATGAAAAAACAAATTCTTCCAAAAATCGTTTTTTGGAGCATCCAAATTACAAACTGGAAACCACCCTTGTTCTCACTGGCTTTTCATACCACCTACCGACAGCCAACTTCAAAACGTGCAGCGTGTGACGGGACGGGCCCAGCGTGCGTTCAGAAGCACGGGTTCTGACACCGTCGTCCTACTACGGGGCCTCGTGCAAAACTTACTCTCGCCGCACCTCTTTCTCATACTGTCAGACGCTGAAGAGAACACCCACCTTACAGGGTTCTTTCGAGGATCTGATAAGATGGAATACGGGTAAGCAGTAATTACTAAATACTCAGTAAATGCGTGTTGGCTTGACATCCACAAGTGGAAGGGTGGTAACGTTCTAAGGGTTCCAACAGAGAGAAGATGACTGATGAAAAGGCTTTTAAAAACAGGAGGGTGTAGGATTCTCTGGGGTAAGTGGTCCCTGCAGAAAGCTGACAGAGGAACAAGGACCAGGGGGTGCCGGTTCCAAAAACAAACGCATGTTGACAGGGGCCCAGGGCAAGACTGAATCGAGAGCTCGAGCTCCTTTTAACTCACAATCACAAGCAATCCTTTAAAAATGAATAATCCTCAAAATCGTCTAACACACGTTATAATTATAGGAATTATTCACAAATTTACAGCCAGACACAAAATATCTTCGCTCCACACAGTAACTCGCCTACTAGGGCAACTGGAAGGGGCCCTGGAGTCTATCTGCTCATTTATCACCACTGTCCTTCCCACGCTCCCAAAGCTTCTCTGCTTCCGGTTGGAGAAACTGTGGCCCAGAGAGGTGAGGCTACTTGTCCAAGGCCACACAGCAGGTCAGACCTCAATCCTGGAATAAGAATTCAGATCTCCTCTTGTGGGGGTCCTTCCACAGCACCGTAGGAAAGATATATCAGTAGAGATCAGTGTGAACGAAGACGGAGTCTCGATAATCTGTGGGGGAGGCGAGGGGCAATCAAGTCAGGGGATCTCGTCACCCAGGACACTGGCTTGTGCACGGCTGTTCTTTTGTTACGAGTTTATTAGGTTACGTTTGCCTGGTAAGTAAACATTCGCTGGATCAAACTACTAAAGACTAGTATAAATAATTCCCCAAGCTCAAAAATACATCTCCAAGTGTTTATAGAAACTATAAAGCAGAGGAAGAAAAAAAGAGGAGGCAGAGACAGGCAGTAACATGAGACCCTGGGAGACCTTTCAGGGACTAGGCTGCCCCTGCATCCCCCCTTCCGGGGAAGGATCTGAGAAAGAAGAGCCCTCCCCCACCCCCTGGGGCTCTGAGAGCCAAGTCAGAACATCCTGACCTTGACGCAGAGGATCTCTTGGTATACTTTAGCAGAAATCAATTTTGTGAAGGGCGCGGGGAAAGAGTGACTGTAGCAGAGAGGCACGTCACCGGCTCTGGTCACACACCCTTACATAACCTCCCCTGCCCCAGGGCCCCTCACGTTAGAGCAAATGCCGGGCTTTCCCTAAGGTCTCCAGTGAGAATGAATCACGCCTTCCTTGAAACCTTTCACAGCACCTTGTTCTGCGGCTTAGTTCCTGAGTCTGTCACTTGGAAGGGGACAGTGGCCGGCCCATCTCTGTCCCTCTGACGGCGTTTAGCACAATGCTCTGTGCCTAGCAGAGGTCTGGTTGGGAACAAGGTGTTCGATAAACTTAACCGAGGTGGTCGGTTATTCTTTAGGTCAGAAGAACGAACGGATAGCTCCAGGGTCCAAATGTAAACTGTTCCCGAAGGCTGGGAGGGACTGTTACGGCTTTGTGAGGTTTTCTGCCTTGTGTATCTGTTTTAGGGTAGCGAGCCTATACGGAGCCATGCCTTGTCCTGTTGGTTTTAGAAAGAGCAGTTCCAAATCTTGTTCTCCCCTTACCTGCCACACCTACGGCACAGCTTAGTAGTGTCGGAACTCACTCCTGCTCCCTCCAGTGCAGCTGGGTGGGCCGGTGGTCCCCCTCAAGGAGTTAATTCCTACTTGGAATAAAGCGCTCTTGTCCGTGACTTAGGGTCCTGAGCACGGACTGCAGGTACTCTGCTAGGAGCTGCAGGCCCAGCACGAAGAACGGGTCTGGTCCTTGCTCTGTGGGTTTATGCCGCACTTAGAAAAACCGTGTTTCTCTTCAGGGCAGTACTCCTCCCTTCCCCCGAGGAACTCTGGGAACCTAACCGTGTCCCATAGGAATCCATCCATCCAGGGGGCACCAGAAGCTCTCACAGCAATGATGCATTTGACTCTTGTGACCTTCCGACAAAGATAGCAACAATATATCACTGTATTTTTAAGCTGACCAGCTTTAATAAGAGGTGAACATCCCCTGCCTTTTTTTTTTTTTTCCACAATGACTTTCATTTAAGAGACAACTGGCAAATGGTGCGAACATGACTGTCAGACACTAACGGAAAGAGTTCATCAAGAATCATCAGCGGGGCGCCTGGCTGGCTCAGTCAGAAGAGCCTGCGACTCTTGATCTCAGAGTTATGAGTTCCAGCCCTACACTGGGTGCAGAGATTGCTTAAGAATAAAAATCTTAAAAAAAAAAAAAAAAAAAAGGCTCAGATGGCCCTGGGCAGTGGCCCAAATCACTAGGACAATACCTGAACGTGTTCAGCTCTGGGTATGGGGGGCTGGGACTCTCAGAGCCCTAGCTGCTGAGGGAATCATGAAAGCTGAGCATTACATAAAGCCGGACTCTGGCTGCAGGAGAGGTAGTGTGATGGGGAGGATGAAGGCGGATTTTGAAATCTGAGTCTCAGCTCACTAGCTCTGGAAACTAAGGATGGTCTGTGAATCTAAGAGTCCTAATTTGTACCTGATACGGAACAGCAGCGCCCGGAAGGCTCGGCCTAGGGAGCAGAGAGAGACGCCACAGTCCCTGCACATCCGTGCCCCACGGAGGAAAGGCTCCCGTAGCACTCCATCTCAGGAGGTGGCCTGATGAGGGAGAAGAGCCTAAGCTTTGTGTCCACAGACCTCCAGGGTTTGATTGGAGCCAGGACTGGTGCCAGAGAGCGCAGACGGCCTCAGGTGGCCTTTGTGTGGTGACTAGAGGACCCCAGAGGCAGAGAGCCTGGCAGGATCATCTCGTAACTGGCAGCTCTTTCTTAGCTGCTCTCTCTAGTCCTGGCGTCCCAGTGGGCTCCTGGCTTCCTATGTGTAGCGTTCCTACTCCTCTCCTCTTCCAGCCTCGTGTCTTGGTGCCTCAGCAACCCTAGGCTTTCTCTGCTGGCATCCAAAAAGCAGTGCTGTCTTTCTAACACCTCTAGAAGGGCCAGCACCTGAGACCACGTGCACATGTGTCTTGGACGGCCCAGTGAGGTAATACTATTACACTAGAACGGGGGTGGCCAACTGTGGACCATAAATCAAACTGGGTCCACTGGCTGTCTTCATAAATAAAGGTTCATTGGGATACAGCTACGCCTACTCATTTACATACTGTTTACGGTTGCTTCTCTGCCATGGGAGTGAAGCCCAGTACTTGTGAGAGAACAGAAGGGTGGTGAAACCTACAATATTTACTATCTGGGCTTTTATAGAGGAAGTTTGCCAATCCCTGGACCAGAGGTTCTCATTCTGGTTTGTGTAATCACGTCCTCTTTCAAAATATCACCATCTAATTTAAGTTCATCATTAAGGAGACAGAGGCTGAAACCAAAACCAACGAATCCCAAACTTATGCTTTGAAAAAATCAAGAGGAGGGATGCCTGGGTGGCTCAGTTGGTTGAGCATCTGACTCTTGATTTCAGCTCAGGTCATAATCTCAGCGTTGTGAGACTGAGCCCCAAGATTCTCTCTTCCGGAGCACGTGCATGGCTCAGTTAGTTAAGTGTCCAGCTTGTGACTGTGGCTCAGGTCATGATCTCATGGGTCATGGGATCAAGCCCTGTGTCAGGCTCCACACTTAGCAGAGGCGAGAGTCTGCTTGGGATTCTCTCCCTCTCCCTTCACCCCTCTCCCCACTTGTGCATGTTCTCGCTCTCTAAAATAAATAAATAAATCTTAAAAAAATTCTCTCCCCCTTTCCCTCTGTACCCTTCTACCTCCCACCTCCCCAAAATGAAAAAGAAAAAATCAAGAAGAGAAATCATAAGAAAAGCCAGTCTGGAGATTGGAGATTGCATTAGCATTATTATAAGAAGTCATATTCTTTTTCATTTTAGTACATCTTGATCATCAACAACATGCTAATTGCTGCGTAGCTTATAGAATTAAAAGGTTCAAGAGAGTAACATGATAAACTTGTATTGAACCAGGCTTGGAAAGAAATCACCAGATTGTTCTTGCTGATCCTTAATGACTTATTCTTCTTCCATATCAGAGATGCATAGTTCTGGAAATGACCAAGGGATTTTCTCACCAGTGACTGATTGGTAGGCCTGAGCAAGAATGTCAGTCCCTTCTTTTTCAGGTCAGTGTTTTTTCTAGTAACACATCAAATTGGAAGAACAATAAACATTATAAGCTCAAGTGGTCTTTTCTACTTCTACGGAAAGTGAAAAGAGCTTTCATCTAATAATCTAACACCGTTCCCTGAAGTTCTCAAAAAAGTCCAACATTATGACTGGAAAGGATCAGAACTATTATTTTCGGATTCTTTGATAAAACATTAATGTTTTTATATGTATATACAGTACCTTCTCATTTGCTTTGGCATAATTAATACAAAAAGTTACTGGGAGTATGACAAAGATTGTACTGAATCTATAGATCAATTTGGAGAGAAATAACATAGTAAGAATATCGAATGTTCTACTTTACAACATAATCTCTCTCTCCCTTTGCTGGGTCTTCTTGAATTTCTCCTGGCAAGGTTTTGCCATCATCAGTATAGAGATCTTGTATGTTGTTTGTTAAATGATTCCTAAGGGTTTTATTTTTTGGTAAAAGAAATTTTCATTTTCATTTTCCAATTGTAGGCTGTTCTCAACAACTTTGACATTTATAACGGCCCTGAAAAGTTGGCAGGGCTTTGATCTTTCCAGATTCATTTCACATAAGAGGAGACTGAGACTCGGAAAAATAAAATGTCTTATTCAGTGATACAGAGCTCCTAGGAAATGCCCAAACCAGGGCTCAAACTCAAGTCTTTTTCACACCACGTTGAAGGATCATTCTATTATGCAGCCCAGTGTGAGGGTAAAGGAGGAGCATATACTTGTAAATTACTAGGGCTACACAAATATCCAATGGAATGAAAAAAGAAAGGAAGGAAGGAAGGAAGGAAGGAAGGAAGGAAGGAAGGAAGGAAGGAAGGAAGGAAGGAAGGAAGGAAGGAAGAAAACCATTTTAATATGACTAATAAGAAGACCAAGGTCCAGAGAAGCCTTTCCTCATCACCTGACCTAACCGGATTTCTAGTCACTCCTTGTCACGTTACTTTGTCTTCTCTTCATCAAAGTGCGTATTGCTACCACTTAAACATTTTGTTTTTCCTCTGTCTCTTCTCACTTGACTGTCAGCTCCTTGAAGAGTCTGAAACTCACATGTTCTGTTCACCACTGATGATTCAGTGGGTTAGCCAAAAAATCTGACTCTCGGTCTCCTGATGTGAGCAGCATCACTAACAGCCCCCACGGCTGGCCTTCTGCATCCCTCCGCTCCCCAGGGCTGTGCTGACCCAGTGTCGAAGGAATGGCAGGAGTGCCGATATGGGCCTGTCCCTAGGAGACACGGGGCACTCCCTTCACAGGAGAAACTTCACTCGAGAAACTTCACCCATCTGGCAGAAACTGTCCTCGAACAGCACCACGGTCTAATCCTCCTTCCTGCCTTCTCTCTGTCACAGGGGTCAGCCCTGCACCCCACTGCAGGCTTTGTCCCCTTCTCTGGCTCCTTCCCATGACCCCTCACAGGCGTCCCACCCAATAAATCTCTTGCAGGTCTTAGCTCACAGCTGCTTCTCAGAGAACCTAAGCTCACACTCTCAGGGTCTAAAACAGTGCTTGATGAACAAATGGTTGGCCCGGGTTCATACTGCAAGCAAAACCACAGACCCAGAATTAAAACCCAGGTCTCTGGTCCCTCTATCCAAAGCCTTTCACACTCAGATCCCCAATCATCTGAGAAATATGTCTGTGGTGCCTCTGTCCAGGGGGCCACTGCTCTGATGAACTTGAGGGGAAAATGTATTCACTAATGGCCAAGCCCCACAGCTGGCCTCTCAGCTCTGTTTATAATTATGTGGACTCTAGTGGGCGGAAGAACATCTGTCCCAGATTCAGACAAAACTGAAGTGATGGTTTAGGTCAGTGAAGAAAATCTGGCTTATGTTTAAATTAAAAGCAGCAAGAACTCTGTGTGATGCCCTCTTAAAGGAGTCTAAGGAGAGCGCCCCCAACTGGCAGAGACAGAGATGGTCATCGAGAGAGAGCAAAGATGGCTGCAGGTCTTTCCCGGGTCCTTGGGCACAAGCTGAAGACCTGGTATGGGGATCGTGTGAGGACTCGGGGCAAGAGCTGCACCTAGGATTTCAGGATGTGGTTTAATAGTCAAGAGCATGGACGCTGGGACCAGACTCTCTGGGTCAGAATCTCAGCTCCTTTACTTACTAGTAAGTTACTGAATCTCTCTGTGCCCCGGTTTCCTCCTCAGTAAAATGAGAAGAAGAATAGGGATCTACCTCGTAGGATCACAGGAGTGAAGATGGGTGAAATGCTTAGAATGCTGCCTTGTACACAGTAAGCTCTACGTAAATATTAGCTTTTATAATTAGCAGTAGTAGTACATTTAAAAAGACACCTTTGTTTTTGAGCACCTCAATAAATTAAGTGTAATGTATCTCAAACCAAGGAAGGCAGCAAGGTTTCTTTCAGAAACCTACTAATCGCACACAGTAAAAAAATGTTCTTGAGTTTGGGTAAAATAGAGATGAGCTTACTTTGGAGGTTTTGGTTTGGGGGATAGAAGAATAGCACGGCCCATCTACTCAAAGGGCTGCCATGAGATCCCTGGGAAGGCAGTGACAATTTACGGGGCATACATTTAAGTGATATTCAATGTGTACTTGTCATGTACCAATCACTATGCTATGTAACTGAGGTGGGCTCTTATCTACTCTTCATAATGGTCTTGTGAAGAATGTCTCACTTCTATTTTACAGAAACTGAGGCTCAGAAAAGTAAATTAACTCACCCATGTTAAGATTAAACTCATCAATGTTGTGGGTTCATGTATTTATATGATGCCCAGACCTGTGCTCTTTGTACTAAACTGGCCTTCTAAACCAGTGTGTATATAAAAGCACTTTATAAATCATATGGCCTTGTGTAAATTCAAGATGGTATCACCATCAACATCGTCTGGAACACTAGCAGGAAGCCAAGAAACCCAGGTGCCAATTCTAGGCTTGTTGGTTAGCTGTACGATCTTGAGCAAATTAGCTCCCCTCCCCTGACCTCTGGATACTCTGTTATTTGAGGAGTCTGGAACTGAACCTTCTCTCAGGGCATTTCAAGACCTCATATTCTAGAATTTTCTCATTGTATGTAATCTATTCCCTTCTCTGTCTTGGCAGAGTGTTTTGGCTAGTATGATTCACCAGCCATGAAGAATTTGGTTCACTGACTTCATCTACAAGGGGTAAGGAGGTGGGGAACAAAAGCAAACAATAAACAAATGATAGATACAGAAAATGAAGTTTAGGTCATCGGCACACCCGGTCTCTTCAGCCTATTTAGTACATCATTCACCTTGAGGTTTTTTTTTTTTCTTTATTTTTGTTTACCATTGTACTTTATAGCACTGTTTCCATAAAGGGAATTTTATTCTCTGTATCCTGTGAATAAGGTTAGAATGTTTCTGAACATTCCTTTTTTCCCTCCTCAACAGTGAATTTCTCAAAACAATAGTATTTACAAATAAGTTGGAGCTTTTCAAACGTAACTGTGTGTAGCTATTTACAAAGTCATAACCAAACCCAGCAACTAAATCATTCAATGTGTCTACACATGTGTCTCCAGAATCTGGCTTCAGAAAGATGAGTCGCTTCTCACCCTCAAGCCTCTCACACATCCTCTCCCGCCCAAGTCCCAAACTTTGTGTTCTGGCCTCAGAGAACCAGAGGATCAAGCCTCTGGGAATGGAAGAGCAGCGCCTGGAGAAAGGAAGGGAAACCTGCCTTCTGAGGTGAAGGCTCAACGTGTTAACCAACCTGACTGTGGCGATCACTTCACAATGTGTGCCGGCAGCAAGTGATCACGAGGCACACTTCAAATATAGTCAGTATGCCTATTATACCTCAATAAAGCTGGGGCTGGGGGAAACCTGGTACGTATAATTCTATTTATGTAAAGAGGGAGAAAGAGGGAGAGAGAGAAATGTGAATTAACTGAGAAAATCCTGTATTGACTTGTTTCATCTGAAGTTGATCGAAACTTCAGTTTCTATCACTGGCCAGATGGGGGCATGATACTGAAGTTAAATTCAGAAATTTAAAAAAAAATTTTTTTTTTCCATACTTGAGGTTAACCTCAAATTTTTTTTCTATCTGCTAAACATATCTTGGCATAGAGCCAGGCATGGTTCAGTTAAAAGCAGGTGAGTTTTGGTGGAAATGCGGGGGGGTGCGGGCTGGGACCGAGAACTAGACACAGAGGTGGCGCGCAGTCACTGGGAAGAGCTCCAAGCATAGTTTGGAGGAAAGAACATAAACCAGAGAACACGGCAAGGCTCATGATCCAGGGAGCATTCATGCTCCATGGGTCATGCTCCTCGTGGCACCTGTCCCTAACACAGGACCTGGCTGACTGAGAAAACAAAGAAAAACCGGGCATCACCCAGAAATGAGGACAGTCAAGTCTGAGGAGGAGGAAGCGTGAGCAGGGAAAGCAAAAGCAGAAGCAGATCGTCCTCTGAAATTCAGGCAGGCGGACCACTGGTAACTCAGGCGTCTGCCCCTGCCACGGGGGCTCCAGCCCCTGGGTTAAGGGTTTGGGTAGGACTGTGGTTTCTGAGAGGAGCTACATAAGAGCAGGATGGGATCCAGTCCCAGGTGGAATCAGAGACTACAGGCAGGTTAACAGGCAA
>CM053613.1:47283258-47321392 GCA_028646535.1 Procyon lotor
CACACACACACACACACACACACACACACATAATTTAACAGAAGTGTGCATGGATACAAAGAGAATCTCAGGAAGAAGGGAAGTTTTAAAAATCTGACTACATTTAGTTTTAGGAAACTGACTACATCTTCCTCAGGTTCTTCCTGTTTGTTGTGGATGGAGAATGATTTCCATAGCTCAGCACTGATCTGCATGCAGCCGACCAATATTTTCACCCTGTGTGCAGCCTTCCCAGGTCGCCGCGGGAAAGGGGGAGGGCAGGCCCTTTGGGTCTGGGTCCAGCTGCAGCACCTCTCTCTCCCCTACACTCTTCAAGGTGGCTTCCTCTCACCTGTCTCATTTGTTAGGTTCCACGCACGATATAGTTAACAAGCCACGCAGAGAAAAAAGGTTGAAAATTACCATTGTGGTCCTCAAACTTTAGTGTACAGTTGGAAAAATTGAGATCAACACACTGAATCAGTACCAAAGCTGAAATTTAAAACCAGGACTTTGATTCCCAATTCAGATCCTAGAGAGAGATGACCATAACCTACTGATTTTGTTGAGGTCAGAATCCTACCCAGAACTGTACATAAGTGGGTGTTTAATCAGAATCAACATCTCCCAAGGTCCAAGAGGACCCTACCCCTAAAGTTAAAGTCCTAATTCTACCTCTAGCAAAGTATTAGTAAGACTGGGCTTTGGAATCTGGTCTGGGACCCACTCATCACTACTTTAAAACCTTCCTTCTCAAGACTCAAGAGATCATCAGATGCACTCAAAGAACAGAAGAGGGGGGACGTCTCAAGAGATATTTGTGAGCTGTTGAGGGCTTCTGGGGCTGAAGAGTCGGGATGAGGCGCTCTCCCCTCTAGCAGTCTGTGGGGTTTGGTGGGTAACCCCAGACCAAATTCATGCTGGGAGGGGGAGCGGCCGGTATCAAGGGGAAAGCAGGAAGAGGGATCAAGGCTCCCCCTCAGGCGAAGGCTGGAGCCTGCAGGGGTGTCTGTGGGGATCTGATGGAGTTCATGTCCCAACTCCAACCCTACTCTCGGGGTGACCAGACCCGGCTGCAGACAAGCGACAACAAACAAACAAAAGATTGAGGAGGAAGACCTGATATTTCTGGGTTATTTAGAATAACATTTTTCTTTTAAAAAAGGCATGAGGATTTCAGATCTGGCTGGAAACTGGTCTGGATGTTTATTTTCCTCATTGTCTCAGTGGAAAAAAAGGGCGGGTGATTCAGACAGCAGCCTCCGCCTCTGGGCTGGGGCCCGGGTCAGTCTACACTCTGTTCTTTGCTCCTCAAGGGACTTGTGTCAGCGTGGGGAGAAGTTGCATTTTACCTCCACATTTGCTCTAAGCTTCCGATAAGGATGTCCCTGAGGAGCTGAGCGATCTGAGCTCCTGAGCTCGGTCAGAAAAACCAGAGAACAAAAGGTAGGGGAGGACCGAGGGAGGAGATGGTCCTCCCAAGGATGAGAAGGGAGAAAGGGTGAGTTCTCTGAGAAAGGCCTGTTTCCTTCCCACCCTCCTCCACTCCTGCCTCTCTCACTCACTGTGTCTGTGGGAAAGGACCAAGGTCACCAGAAGGCATCTGGGTGGACTGTGCGTCTCCACCGCAGCCCTCCCTGCTATCAGGTTTCCAGAAGAAGGGGTCTGGTCCTGACTTTTAAGGCACCAATCCTTTCTACAGAGGAAGGAGCTGTTTGAAGACACCATTCTCCCAGCCCCAGTAATATGCCACCACTAGGGATTAAAGATTTCCCAAAAGCATTCCTCTGGGTATCATTTGATCCCAGAGGGGATCTAACAGGGATTAGATGGGCCCTAGGACTTAAAACAATTCTGCTGTTGGGTTACTAGGGAAACTCATGGATTACTAGAAGTTTCAGTATTCACAAAATACTTAAAAGGTGGGGCAGCCTCACCCAAAACTGTCACAGAGAGAAGGTGGGGTGGAGATAAAGAACAGTTGGCTGGAACTCTGGGAAGTCCTCATTCTACAGAGTTAGACAGGCAACTACTGTGAGACGCCTGCCAAGGAGCTCAGGAGAGGGAAGACACTAAAATAATACCCAGGGTACGGAGGAGGCTCTGGCCTCACTTCAAGATCTTCAAGAATTACTAACTATACTCCCTAAGCTCTAATTCACAGTAGTTTGTTGGCTACTCCAAATGGTTCATGCTGAACGACAAGTGTTGGCAAGGACCTGGAGAGAAAGGAACCCTCTTACACCGTGGGTGGGAATGCAGACTGGTGCAGCCACTGTGGAAAACAGGATGGAGGCTCCTCGGAAAGTTAACAACAGAACCACCCTCCAATCCGTAATCACACTACTGGGTATTTACGCCCCAAATACAAGAACATTAATCCAAAGAGATATCCTCACCCCTGTGGTTATAGCAGCATTATTTACGATAGCCAAATTATGGAAGAAGCCCAAGTGTCGACTGGTGATGGATAAAGATGATGTGGGGCGTGTGGGTGTGTGTGTAAAATGAAATATTACTCAGCCATAAAAAAGAGTGAAATCTTGCCATTTGCAACAACATGGATGGAGCCAGAGAGCATAATGCTAAGCAGAATAAGTCAGACAAAGACAAATGCCATATGAGTTCACTCCTACGTGGGATTTAAGAAACACGATAAACAAAGGAAAAAGAGGAGAGAGAAAAACCAAAAGACAGACTCTTAGCCGTAAAGAACAAACTGATGGCTACCAGAGGGTAAACCATGGGTGGGGGGATGGGTGAGACAGGGGATGGGGACTAAGGAGGGCGCTCAGTGTGATGAGCACTGTGATGTATGGAAGTGTTGAATCGCTGTATTGTACACCTGAAACTAGTTTAATGCTGTATGTTAACTATACCTGAATCAAAATTAATTAAAAAAAAAAAAGATGGAGCTTGCTACCTTGCTAATTTAGGCCTCAAAGGTTAATATTAATGTACAGATAGCACTTTACTTTCTAAATGGTCAGTTCTTGGTGACTCAGGAACTTGCCGCTTTTCCCTCCAGCTGGTGATTTGGTGCCCGACAAGCCGCGGTGGTAAACAGGTCTGTGAAGCAAGCTAGGACCCATGAGGGGTGCGAGCGCACAGCCCACGGATGGAGTTTGAGCCCTGGACTGGACCCCAGCGACACTGCTTTCTGTACTATTCACCCTTAGCACCCTTACCCGAGCAAGGGGAATGATGTTGCAGCCCTCTCTGTCTTACTTTGTTTCTTTACACTCAAAGGAGACGGCACTGAGTGTTTTGTCATCTGTAAGTTCCCCTAAAAACACCCCTTAAATCGTATCATCTTGACCCAGAGGTATAAGAATCATCACCGCCACGAACAGTGACCCAAGCAGCCGGCGTTCAGACTGGGCACCTCTCCACGTCCTACCTTCCTTTCACCAACGACAGGGAGCATCATGTCGACTTTTCGGACAAGAAGACCTCAACGAGATAAAGACAGTCATTCAGGACCACAGAGCATACACTGCAGGCCTGGGGCTCACGTACAGCTAGTGTGCCTTTCAGAGTCTATGTGAGAGCGGCACAGTTACTGAATACATAAAGGAGGGAGGGGACAACGGGAAGGAGGAGTCCTCAGCCCAGAGGATTCCAAGGGGTGAGGGCTTCCTAACAGTGGATGACTCCTGAGTCCATGAATAATTCATCAAAGCTCTGTGCTGAGAGCTGGTTCTTTTTTGTGTGTGGTGCATCTGGTCAGGGACAGCTGCCCACCACGGGGCCACAAATGTGAGGACTCGGGCCCGCCTGCTCATAAACACAACTCAGAGAAGCTTTCTGCTCCCTCACTCTGGGGACTGAAGGCTATTTTGATTCCCAGAGGAAGATGGGGTTCTTATTTTTACTTGTGTGTTTGTGTGCATACTGCCCCTCCCCCGCCCCCCTGACGCAAACACACACTAAACTCCACACATGTGATAAGAAGTCTTGATAGTCTTGGATTTGCTTTTCCTTCCTGAGCATCGTCCCCAGTTTCCTTTTGGAAAGAGTTCTCTGTCAAGAGGTTGTTTCCTCCACCCTTATGCCAACAGTCAGACTCAGTTTCACTCCTGGTCTGTTCCTGAGCCTAGACATTTCTGGCTAGACTATGTGAGGAATCGGAGGGTGGCAGTAGACAGAAGCTGAGGGTGGCAAGAAGGCTTTAAAAGAAAAGACTCCATCTGCCATACAACCTCTTCCAGATGACAGTGAAAAACAGAAGGCTTTTTTTTTTTTTTTAATGGGTCCCATCACAACTCTTACATAAAGAGAGAAAGAGGGTGTATGTACTTGAAGGAGGCTTCCTGGGGAAGAAATCTGTCCAGGACCAAGCAGCGAGCGGGGATAGTGCATTGCACAGCTCCAGGGGACAGCCCTACACAGAATACAATGAAAGTACTCCTCTGGGGAATATGAAACTCCAGGGGCTGCCAGAGGTCTGAGGTCTGTCTTGGTGAATCCACAGAGAAGCAGAGTCACTGGGGGAGAAGATAATTTTATCTCGAGGCAACAAAAGGAAACCAGGACTTTAATCACGTGACCTGTTCCTATAATCCCAGAGTTGTGATTCGAACTCAGGCTTCCTTCAGCTCTAGCCTGCAAATTCACCAGGAGTGTGTGATGACTGGTTGAGAGCCCTAGGAGTTCCTAACTTCTTGGACTGTGCCAACCGAAGGACGGGAGCAGTCTGGGTTGGTAAGGAGGGAAAGCTGAGCGGGCTGTAGGACCCCCTGTGGAAGGGGGGAGAGAGCGCTTCTGGTCCAACACGTAGTGTCCACGTGGGGACAAAAATGCCTGGGCTTGGTCCTGGCACATGTTTGCCTTCCCAGGGGGTCAGAGACAAAGCATGGATTATAATACAAAGTCAGACCTGGGTTAGACCAGGCTCCTGGCTCTGTCATTTTCGAGCTACCTATTTTGGGTCAAAACTGTTCCTACTGCAGAGGATTCCTAGGAATTTTTAGTGAAAACATATGCAGACCTGCTACTTCATGCAGAGTAGGTGCTGAATATATAGCTCCTACTGTTTTCTTTTGTGGCCATCGAGGGTTAGGCATCATTACGGGGTGTTTTCACGTAAGGTGGCTGCTGACACGGACCCCCGAGACTGGCTCGTCCTCAGTCAGCCGCAGCACAAGGACAGCAGTGTTGTGTTCAGGAAGCCTCGGGGACAGAGGACGGTGGGGAGCCCAAGTGAACCCGCCGAAGCAGGCATGAGGACAGAGAGGAGCTGTAGTCCTGGAGCGCTAGGCAGGGAAGAAGGAGGACTCAGTCTCCTTACTTGAAAAAAATGGGAGCATAGTTGATAAAAGTGATGAAATGAAGTAAGCAAAAGTAGGTACTCAGATGTTACTTCACTTCCTGCTTTGCCTCTATCCTGCCTCTCAGCTCAAAAAACCCCACTGATTTGGGTGATTAAGCTTAAATTCCTCATCTGAGGGTGTTAGAGATAGAATCCATTTTTAAGAAAGTCTCTAAATTAAAACATAACCCATTATATGGGGCTGAGTCTTTTAACACACAAGATTCTCCTATGAGAGGGAAGAAAAGCCTACTCTCTCCCTCAGAAAGATCTCAAAGAATCCTAACCTTCGGTCACAGACAACTAACATCTTTGCTCTGGTAATGAAACCACTGGGCATCTAATAAAATAATCCCCTTAAAAAAAGAAGTAAAAGATTTAACGCAATATATTTTTTAATAGACAAAGCTGGTGAAAAAATACTGGCTTGATTATCTGTCACCCCCTTCAGACTTTCCCTCCCTCAGTGTGCTGGTGGGGCACGGGCTGGGGTCTCCACCCATGGTGATGCCTCTAGTCCCCTGTGACTGCCCGGTTAGCGGTCTGTCCCTTCCACTAGACTATGATTTCTGAGCACTGGAACCCTACTGGTCATCTTTGTAGCCTCAGGGGTTGTTACAAGGACTGTCACGAAATAGATGTTCCATAAAGGCTTGCTGGATGAATAACTGAATAAACAATGTATGAATGGGTGAATGAATCTTCCTGCCAAAGAAAGCCAGTCCAGATAATGTAGTTCCACACGTTTGTATCTGAACTGTACTTAAATCCAATACCGTGAAAGTAAGGATTCAGACATTAATTACTTTTTAAATATGTGATTAAAAAATATATTTGCACCAAGGTTAATTTTTGTTACATCTCAAGGATATTTCTCTCAGTCAGAACACCACTAATCCCACAAGGAAATAATTCAATTAAAAGCAATTTGCTGGTGATGGGTATTAAGGAGGGCACGGATTGCATGGGAGCACTGCGTGTTACACGCAAACAATGAATTGTGGAACACTATATCAAAAACTATTGATGTGCTGTATGGTCACTAACATAATACAATTAAAAATTATTTAAAAAATTAAAAAAGCAATTTGCTCATATACATCAAGGGAACAGAATAGAAAAGCCAGAAATAAACCCACAATTATATGGTTAATTAATCTTTGAAAAAGAAAGAAAGAATATGTAATGGGAAAAACACAATCTCTTCAACAAATTATTGAGGAAAACTGGGTGGTTACATACAAAAAGAGTGAAACTGGACCACTTTCTCGCATCATCCACAAAAATAAACTCAAAATGAATTACAGACCTAAATGTGAGACCTGAAACCATAAAAATCCTAGAACAGAACACAAGCAGTAATTTCTCTGACATTGGCTATAGCAACTTTTTTCTAGATATGTCTCTTAAGGCAAGGGAAACAAAAGCAAAAATAAACTATTGAGACATCATCAAAATAAAATGCTCCTGCACAGCAAAAGACACAATTAAAAAAATCTAAACTAAAGGCAGACTACTAATTGAGAGAAGATTATTTGCAAGTGGCATATCTGATAAAGGGTTAGTATCCAAAATATATAAACAACTGATACAACTCAACTCCCCAAAACAAATAATTGAGTTAAAGAATGGGCAGAAGGCATGAAGAGATATTTTTCCAAAGAAGACATCCAGATGGCCGAAAGATAAATGAAAAGATGCTCAACATCACTCAATGTCAGGGATGTGCAAATCAAAACCACAATGAGCTGTCACTTCACACCCGCTGGAATGGGTAAAATAAAAAACACAAGAAACAACAGGTGTTGGTGAGGATGTGGAGAAAAAGAAATGCTCATAAAGTTTTGATGGGAACGCAAACTGGTGCATCCACTGTGGAAAATGGCATTAAGTTTCCTCAAAAAGTTAAAAACAGAACCACCCTAGGATCCAGTAATCACACTACTGGGTGTTTACTGCCAAAATACAAAAACCCTAATACAATATAGGAGTGCTACATGCACTCCTGTGTGTATGGCAGCATTATTTACAATAGCCAAATTATGGAAGCAGCCAAGTGTCCATCAATAGATGAATGATGTGTACATACATACATACATATATATATATGAATATTCAATTACATACATATGGAATATATCATTCCATATATTAAAATAAATATAAATATATTCACATATTACAGAACAAGATCTTGCCATTTGTAACAACATGGATGGATCTAGAGGGTATAATGCTAACCAAAACAAGTCAGAGAAAGACAAATACCATATGCTTTCACTCGTATACAGAATCTAAGAACAGAGGAGCAAAGGAAAAAAAGACAAATCAAGAAACAGACTCTTAATTATAGAGAACAAACTGATGGTTCCCAGAGGGGAGGTGAGTGGGAGATGGGTGAAACAGGTGATGGGGATTCAGGAGTACACTTATGATGAGCACTGAGTAATGTACAGAATTGGTGGATCACTATATTGTACACCTGAAACTTATATAACACAGTATGTTAACTATACTGGAATTAAAATAAAAACTTAAAAGCAGTTTGCTTTCTGATTACTTCTTCCCCACTCCCCAATCACACTTATTTTCTAAAAAGTTGGGGTTTTTTTGGACCACTCATACTTATAAAAGCTTTGAGACTGGGGTGGGGGAAGTAGTCTATGGTTTCCCCTCTTGTTCTTTTGATTCCTTTTTTCTTCTTCCTTTCCTTGTTTGTTTCTTTTTTGCATGCAGTGAGCTTTTTATTCCTTCATCAGGAACAAAATAAAGGGAAAAACAAAAAATCCACGAAGCCTATAAATCACAAAGATTTGGGGAGAAAAGAAAATTCCATACAGGAAACAAAGATTATACCAAAGATTTTAGGCATAAAATGGGGACTCCTAATCCTTCTGCAAGGAAGATGAAAATCATAGAATTCCTCGGACGGCACATCTAGTCCAGGCACAAGAGACTACATAATTTAGATATCCTGGTACAAAGTGAAACTGCAGCCCATTCAAAAATGAAGAACTTTGACACAAACAAATAGAAAGATATATCATGTTTATGGACTGGAAGAATTAACATTGTTAAATTGTGCACACTGCCCAAAGCCATTTATAGATTCAGGGAAATCTCAATTAAGATCTCAATGGTATTTTTTTACAATAAGAGAAAAAACAATCCTAAAATTCATATGGAACTACAAGAGATTCCAAGCAGCCAAAGCAATCCTAAAAAAGAAGAACAAATTTGGAGGCATCACATTTCCTGATTTCTATATTACAAAGCTGTAGTAATCAAAACAGTATGGTTTATGATTTTTTTTGACTATGTTTTTAGAAACAGACAAAAATCAATGGAACACAACAGAGAGCCCCACATGTATGGTCAACTAATATTTGACAAGGGAGCTAAGAATACTCAGTGGCGAAAAGATAGTAGATAGTATCTTCAAAAAATCGTGCTGGGAAACCTGGATATTAATATGGAAAAAAAAAAAAAAGGGAAACTGGACTCCAGTCTTATACCACTCATAAAAACTAATGC
Organism: Procyon lotor; assembly: GCA_028646535.1. Lineage (NCBI taxonomy): Eukaryota > Metazoa > Chordata > Mammalia > Carnivora > Procyonidae > Procyon > Procyon lotor. Next base: position 47,292,083 of record CM053613.1, read on the forward strand.
AAACTGGATTAAAGATTTAAAGGTAAATCCCGAAGCCCTAAAACTCCTAAAAGAAAACATAGAACAAAGATTCCTTGACACTGGTCTTGGCAATGAGTTTTTTGGATATGACTCCAAAAGCACAAACAAGAAAAACAAAAATAAACAAATGGAACTACATTAAACTAAAAAGCTTCTGCACAGCAAAAGTAACAAGATGAAAAGGCAACCAAAGAAATGGAAGAAAATATGTAGTTTCAAGCCACATATCTGATAAGGGGTTAATATCCAAAATACATAAGGAATTCCTACAACTCAGTAGCAAAAACAAAAACAAGAACAAATAACTCAAGAAATGGTCATAGGATCTGAATAGATATTTTTTCCAGGGGAAGATATTCATATGAACAAGTTACCCAAAAAGGTGCACAACATCATTAACCATCAGGGAAATGTAAATGAAATCAAAACCACAATGAGCGATGATCACCTCACACCTGTTGGCTATTATAAAAAAGATAAGAGGTAAGGGCTAGGAAGGATGCAGAGAAAAGGGAACCCTTGTGCACTGCTTGCAGGAACGTAAACTGGTATAGTCACTATGGAAAATGGTATAGAGGGTCTTCAAAAAATGAAAAATAGAACTACCATATGATCCAGCAATTCTTCTTCTGGGTATACATCTGTAGGAACCGAAATCATTACCTCGGAGAGATAGCCACACCTCCACGTTCTTTCCAACATTACTTACAGTAGCCAAGACATGACGATCTGGGTCCACTAATGGATGAATGCACAAAGAAAATTCGGTAGATGTAATATTGCCCAGCCATAAGAAATAAGCGAGGGTTCCTCACACCCTTGTTACTCAGGATGAAGCTGTGAAAGGACACTCATGCCTACGTCCCACCCCGAGATTCCTAGTGAACTGATCTGGCACGGATCCTTGGCATCAACATTTAAAAAATGCTCCTCTTTAATTCTGTCGTGCGACCAGCTTTAAGAACTACTGATTGAAGTTCTCCACCTGCCTCAGAATCAATCATCCCCAAGCTGGAGGTGAGCCCAAACAAATATCAAAGAGCATTTCTGCAACTTAAAACTCAAGTTTTAAAAGTTGGGCTACCCAGAGCGCCTGGGTGGCTCAGTTGGTTGCATGTCGGGCTCTTGGTTTTGGCTTGGGCCGTGATCCTGGGGTCATGGGATCAAGTCCCACGAGGAGCCCGGGATCAAGTCCCACATCAAGTCGTGTGTTGAGCCCCAGAGCTTCCTGTTGGGCTCCTTGCTCAGTGGAGGATCTGCCTGGGGCTCTCTCTCCCTCTTCCTCTACTCCTCCCCCCACTTACACTCCCACCCGCTCTCTCCCAAATAAATACATCTTTAAAAATTTATTTTTAAATAAATTTGGGCTACTCTTTTGTGAAAGTTGGCCACTCTTTTGTGAAAGTCCACGAAACCCAAACATATCTCAGTATTTCCCCCTTTCACCTGTTCCCTCCCATGTGAATATAAAAGAACACTGGATTATGCATCTACAGTAATCACAGAGGACCCCAAACCAAAAGAAAAAAGAAGTGGCAAGTGTAACTGTGCAGGGTGGTCTGAAACAGATGGGCTAAAACAGATAGGGGTGGACCAGAGCCGGAATCCCAGTGTGAGCAGCCCTATGGGATGAGCAATAGGTAAAAGCACAGAGCACTCGGAAGCAGAGGGAAGGGGGGAGATATGCAGGGCTGACAAAGGAGGCGGTGCTGAGGGGTCTAAAGAGACACCCCAAAGTACCTTCGGCTTCCTCACCACCTCAACACATCTCAGGTCCCCATCTGAATGTAATTAGGGCCAGGGGTCCCTCTGGTTTCCGGCTAAACCCTCACACTCTTACTCTTTGCCTCTTACTCCTCTGCAAAGAGGGAGAGTGTTTAGCATCAGGCTGCTGTCCTTGCTCGAGGAATCCAAAGGCCTTCATCGTAGCCCCAGTGACTAAGCCCCTGCAGGAAGCACCCTGCCCCCTGGGAGAAAGGTTCGTGTTTGTCCTCCTACCTGTGCTCTCCTCGGCCTGATTGAAGCCACAGATCTGGCAGATGCTCTGGACCCACTTATTCATGTCCTCCTCCGTCTCGGCCACCAGGTAAAAGGTGCGCTCGCTGGTCTTGATGTCAAACACAAAACTATCCTGCAGCTCCTTCTTGTTGAAGGTCAGGCCCGCGTCCACCTGCTCACAGAAGTTCAGGTTGATGATCCTCAAGGGCTTCTTAGAGTGATCATTCTTGTAGTATTCCAGAACGTCTGGGTCACCGCTCATCCGGCCACTCCGCAGGATGAACCAGCGTTTCTTCCAGGCCTGAATAGGGAGGAGGAGGAGGAAGGTATTAGGTATTTCAAAGCCTCTCGCAGGCGTTCCGAGATCCCTAGGTTAAGGACAGGGACTGTTGGACCTGCAGGCTGGACATGGCCCCGTCTCTTTTTCATACTTCCCCAGAGTTTAAAAATTGGAGGATGATTTTAGAATGCACGTTAGTGCAACATTTTACTATGCAAACAGCACCTTATCACTATGAAATGAGATGTGGCATTCCCATTTTTTAGATCAAGAAGTTAGATGAAGACTAAAACATTTCCAAGCAATTACTCTCTAGGCTAGAATACAGACTCAGACTCATAGTACTTTTATTCAGGTGGAACTTGCAAAACCAGAGCATCTCGGTATACGGAAGGGACCTCGCCAAGGCATGGTGAGTGGAAGAAACATCACAGGCAGCAAGGAGCAGAAAAACAAGTTCCCTGACTGTTAGTAGACTGTGCTTTTTACCAAATGATGACGCCTTGGAAGAGTCACCCAGAAAGCCTTCACAAACTTCTCGGAAGCAGAGAACTTCAGAATTGTTTTCACTTTCTTGCTCACTGCTGTGGCCCGGGTACTTATAATCGGGCCTTGCACAGATGAAGCACTCAACACGTATCACTGAATAAATTCCTTGTATCATGCCATACGGGAGAATTTAACACCTGATTACATATTCTCCTATACTGCCTTCCACAATCCATCTCTTCGACAAGACTGCGTCATCTGCAAGCAGACATTATTACAAAGTGGGAAAAAGATGTTACATGTAACAGGGCGCTTTGGGGCGAGTCTACGTTTAACCGCTGACTTGCTGTGTGATCTGCAGGTTAAGTCACTTCCTGCTTTGGGGCTTGCTTCGTGTGCACGACATCACCACTACCTGCCCCGGACATCTGGCAGGGTTTTCAAGTGCCGGAGCCCTTGCTATACAGCCCTGATGAACAAGTGCCAACGGCTGGATTACTCTATCGCAAGGGGGCCCCCAAGCCGCCCCCCAAATCCTACCGCGGTTGCTTAGTCTACAATTTTCTCTTGCTCTTTGGCAACAGTCTCTGAACTTCTCTCCTTTAAATCTCCAGCATGTCGACTCTTTTTGCTTCATGAGAAAATAAAGGAATTAAGGGAATTTACACCAAATTTACCCGTTGGTCTGCATCTGCAGCAAAGCAGCCTGTTACTAGGGAGCATGCGCAGTTCATCTGAGCTAAAGCCAACCTCCTTTCATTTCCGCACCCCCTCTCACCTACAAGGGGACACCACTGTATCATTCTACCATTCTCTGAAGTCACTGCATTTTCCGTTCCTGCTAGGATCATTCCCATCAGGACACCAATATCCCTCATCTTGGGAAAAAAATTTAAAGCTTGACTTGATCCCACATTTCCCTCCAACTCTGGCCCAGTTTTCTGGTCGACTTTACAGTAAATCTTCAAAGAGTTTTCTTTACTACTGGGTCTTTGTTTCCTTTCTTCCCATTCTTTTTTGGAAAGCAATCTAATCAGGCCGCCCCACCCTCATTATTGACATAACTCAAGAAAGGTCTCAAAGACTTCAAGGTGGCTGAGGCAACTTTTGGGTTTTACTTGATCTCTCACCCACACGTGATACTGGTTTGTTCTGTCCTCTTTGAAGCACCTTCTTCCCTTGCCTTCAGAACTCACCCTCAAATGCCCTATGCCCCCTGTCCTCTCTTTTTCAGGCTCCAGTGCTGGTTCCTTCTCATCTCCTTGACCTCTAAATACTGGAATGCTCCCACACTCAATCCTCCAGACTCGTTCTCTTCTCTCTCTACATCCACTTCCTAGGTTATTTTATTCAGTTTCACAGCTTAACTATCTACTTGCTGCAACTCCCAAATTTATTCCTCCAGCCCAGACCCATCCATTGAACTCTAGAGTCTTATATCCAATTTTCCACTAATAGGCATCTTAAACCCAATGCACTCAAAAATCTTCATACCCTCCAAGCCTGCTCTTCCTGCAATCCTTCCCATCTCAGGTAACAACAGCTTCTGCCTTCCAGGTGCTCAGACCAAAAATTTTGAAATCATCACTGACTCCTTTCACATTCCACATCTAATCCAACGACAAACCCTGTGGATTCACACAGTTCAAAATACACCTACAGTCTGGTCCCTGTGCACCCCCACTGTTACTCACTTGGTCAAGCCCACCATTCTGTAGTCTTCCTGCTTCCACTTTCATCCTGCAACTGAGGTTCAACATGGAAGCTGATAGAAATCGGATCATGTCACTTCCCTGCACAAAATCCCCAAAAGCTTTCCATTTCAGAGTAAAAATCAAAGTCTGCAAAATGGCCAGTGGGTCTGACTTGACGGTCATCTCTCTCCCATTCTACATCTCTTACACTATCTCCTGCCACTCTCTGCCTTGGCCATTCTGCTCTCCCCACATTGGCCCCCTACTTCTGTCTCAGGGTCTTTGCTTGAGGTGTTCTCTCTGCCTCGAAGACTCCTCCCCCAGATATCTTCCATTCAAGTCTCTATTCAAATGTCCTATTATTGGGCAGGGGAACATTCTTGATCACCCAACCCTAACACTCCCTTTCTCCCTTACTCGGCAATACTGGTCTTACTACTACTCATACCACCTAAAATACCACATTTTTGTCGAGTTTCTGTCTCTACCTCCCAAAATGTAAACACCAGGGCAAGGATTGGTTCTTTTTATCCCATGCTGCATCTTCAGAGTTTAGAATAGTGCCCGACATATAACTGGCTATCGGTGAATATGTATTGGATTAATCAATTGACTAATCATTTTCTCACATGAACTCCTTACAGCATCCAGTAGGTTGTAGGGATATAACTGGTACCTAATCAACCTCAGACTGATATGAAGACAAGGTATAGATAGATAGGACAGAGCTGAAAGAAATAAAAAAATAAGCACTATTTATTTATAGTCACCTAAAATCTTCCCCAGGCCACTGCCTGTAGAATTCTGTGTGTGCTTCTGTTTGTGCATGTAACAGGTGCCTGCATATACAAGTGTGTGGGTAGCAAGGTACATTTTAAAAATGTACTGTTAACAGTTTGGCTTGTGTTTCAGTTCATATGTCCCCTTCAGTGATGGTCTCTGCAGAAGGAGCTCTCTCCAAATCACTGGTGTGCAGGTGCAAGCATGAGTACGCACACACACGCCCTCATAAACAAGAAAAAGGTGTCTGCTGCAGATAACATCAGAGCCTGTCAGGTTCTGCTTCCAAGGAAGTGGTGCAGGCTGATAAATGACGGCTCATCTAGTGCTGATAAATTTATGGTAGAGCAGGCAAGGCTGTCTAGTCTAGTCCCCAATTCACATCCCTCCTCTGCCACACCGCTTTCTCTCCAAGTCAATGCACATTAAACAAACAAACAACTGAGAACCAAGTATAACCAACTTCAAAAACTTCTCTGATCCTCTCAGCTGAAATGGACCTCTATTTCCTCTGAACCTTCATACGCTTTTTAATGTGCTTTTTATGACCTGTCATTTTTTATAACATATTACAGATACTTTGGTATTTGTTGTTTCTTTCCAAGTAAATTATGAACAACATCTCCTGTTCTTCCATGAATCTTTATGGTAGGCATTTGCTAAATGTTACTAAGCAAGGGTCTTTACTGCTGAAACTTTCTTATCTCTCTGGCCTCCTTTATGCCTCCTTCCTTCCTTCTTCTCATTCATCCCTCTAACAAATATTTGTTTAGTGCTTAATATGCTATGGGCGTTATTCGAGGTGCTGAGGATACAGCACGAATTCCTGTCTCACAGAACTCACTACAGGTTCATAACAAATTACATATTATTCTCCAAATATGCCACATAATTGTGTGAGTTCATGTCTTTCCACAACGTACTGCATCTTCCTAGAATGACTTTCTCCTCACTTTGTCTATCTAGAAAATTCCCATGTCCCCTCAGGGCCAGCTTGTATCACTTACTGCTGGAAAGCCTTTACTAACTTCCCCAGGTTGAGCTGGTGCTCCTGTCTTATATTCCCTTAATAACTTCATGCTTTCTTTGGCATTTCTTCCCTCAACTTTGGCATTTCAACTGTTTATATATCTTCCTCTCCTTTAAGCTCTGAAAATCTTAAGGCGAGGGTCCTATGTAGTCAAAAGTTACTTGGCAAAATGCTTGGCCTATGAGAACTCAGTAAAGATCTGCTGATTTTATTCATTCTATAAATATATTAATTTATTCAAACTAATAAATGCAATTTAAACATATAAATGTTCACAGTAGGAAGTAGAAAAGGAGGACAGCAAGAGAATTACCGTGAAGAGATTAAGAAAGATAAAGGTATATGGGGCGCCTGGGTAGCTCAGTGGGTTAAGCCTCTGCCTTCAGTTCAGGTTGTGGTCTCAGGGTCCTGGGGATTGAGCCCCAAGTCGGGGTCTCTGCTCGGTGGGGACCCTGCTTCCCCCTCTCTCTCTGCCTGCCTCTCTCCCTACTGGTGATTTCTTTCTATCAAATAAATAAAATCTTAAAAAAAGAAAGATAGAAAGAAAGATAAAGGTATACTGTGGATCCTTTATGATGTGAGTTCTTTAGCTTGTTCCCTTTATTCTGTTAGGAATAATGGCCATGTAATACATATTTATAAGGAAATCTGGGGACTTCACCTCAAAAGTGTCCCAAGATACAGAAATGAAAAATCTACTGTTGGATTACTGACACATAATGCAAGAAGAACATGAGAACATGAGTCCTGAATGTGGTATTAAGAAGGCTTTTTCAGGATTGGTCTTTATCTACACAAAGATCTCTTATAAAAATTAAGCTAAAATGGATCATGGACTTAAATGTAAAATACAAAGAGAATTCAGCAAGATATTAAAAGAATTATAAAAGATAGCCAAGTGGGGCTTGTCCCAAGGATGTAAAACTAATTCAGTATTCAAAAATCAATCAATGTAATCCACCATGTTAACAGGCTAAAGAAAAATTACATGGTCATAACAATTGATACAGAAAAAAGCATTTGACAAAATTTGACAACTATTCATAAGAAAAACTCAAAAAAATAGGAAGAGATGGGGAGCGTCCTCAGTTTGATAAAAAGCATCAACAAAAGATCAACTCGAATATTATACCTTGTATTAAAAGAACTAATACTTTCCCCCTAAAATCAGGAACAAGGCAAGGATGTGTGCTCACTTGCAACACTCTCATTCAACACAGTGCTGAAAATTGTAGTCAGGGCAATAAAGAAATAGATAAAAAAAGGCATACAGATTAGAAAGGGAAAAAAAAATTGTCCTTATTTGCAGACAACATAATTTTCCACATAGAAAATCCCAAGGAATTTAGAAAAAAAATACTCAAAAAACTCATGGAACTAATAGGTGAGCCCATCTAGGTCACAGGATACAAGATGAACATATAAAAATCAATTTGCTACTATATACCAGCAGTGAACATGTGGGGATAGAGAATAAAAATAAAATGCCATTCATAGTTTGTTTTTTAAAAATGAAATAGGTATAAATGTAACAAAATATGTACAGGGCATGTATGCTGATGACTATACAATGCTAATGAAAGAAAAAAAAAAAAACCACAAATGGGCAAGTATTCCATGTTAATGGATTAGAAGATTCAACATAGTACATCTCCCCAAATTGACGCTCAGATTTGACACAATTTCTATCAAAATCCCAGCAAGAATTTTTATAGATGTAGACAAAATTACTCTAAAATGTATATGGGAAGGCAAAGAAAGTGCAATAGCTAAAACAATTTTGAAAAGGAAGATAAAAGGGGGTTTATTAATTCACTAGATTCCAAGAATTATTTATTATATACCTACAGTTCTCAAGACTATGCGGTGTTGGCAGAAGCAAACACACACATAGAACAAAGGGGTAGAACACAGAACCCATAAATAGCCCCACAGAAATATGCCCAAATGATATCTAATGAAGATGAAAAAGCAATTCAGTGGAGGAAAGATGGTCTTTTTAATAAACAATGCTGAAGCAATTGGGCATCCATAAAAAAGTGAATGAACCTCAATTTAAATCTCACCTCTTATATAAGAACTAACTCAAAATGAATCATGGACTTAAATGTAAAACTACAAAACATTTAGAAAAAAAAAATTGTGAAGGAAATCTGAGCAAAACAAAGCAGGAGTTCTTAGACTTGATACCAAAAGCATAATCCATAAAAGGACAAACTTATAAATTAGACTTCCATGAAATGTAAAACTTTTGCTCTGCAAGAGCCTTTGTTAAGAGGACAAAAAGACATACAGGCTGACAGTGAAGGGATGAAGAAAGATACTCTATGCAAATGGAAGTGGGAAAAAGCCCGGATGTCGTTACTTGTATCAGACAAAAAGACTTTAAAACAAAGACTGTAATAATGGACAAAGAAGAGCATTACATAACGATAAAGAGATCAATCCAAAAAGAAGATATAACAATTGTAAATATCTATGCATCCAACAGAGGAGCACCTAAACACATAAGGAACCGGTAACAGACATAAAGAGAGAAAGTGACAATAACACAATAATGGTAGGGGACTTTAACATCTGACTCACATCAATAAATAGATCATGTAGAGAGAAAATCAATACAGAAACAATGCCTTTGAATGACACATTAGACCTGAAGGACTTAACAGATATATACGGAATATTCTATCAAAAAACAGCAGAATACATATTTTTTTCACATGTACATGGAACATTCTTGAGGAAAAAACTGCATGATAGACCACAAAAAAAGTCTCAGTAAATTTAAGAAGACTGAAATCATATAAAGTATCTTTTCTGACCACAACAGTAGGAAACTAGACATCAACTACAATAAAAAACAAAATAGGGGCACTTGGGTGGCTCAGTTTATTAAGTGCCTGACTCTTGATTTCAGCTCAGGTCTTAATATCAGGGTGTTGAGTTTGGGGCCCACATTGGGCTCCATGCTGGAGTGGAATGTACTTAAAAACAAAAAACAAAAAACTAGAGGGGCACCTGGGTGGCTCAGTCAGTTAAGCATCTTTGTTCAGCTCAGGTCATGATCCCAGAGTCCTCAGATCAAACCCCACATCAGGCTCCCTGCTTAGCAAGGAGCCTGCTTCTCCCTCTCCCTCTGCCTACTAGTGCTCTCTCTGTCAAATAAATAAGCAAATAAAACCTAAACAAATAAATATTAATCTGTTAAAAAAAAAAACTAGAAAAACCACAAACATATGGATGCTAAACAACATGCTATTAAATAACCAATGGGTTAACAGAGAGACAAAAAATGAAATTAAAAAAAACACACAGAGACAGACAAAAATGAAAACACAATGGTCCAAGATCTTTGGGACACGATGAAAGCAGTTCTAAGAGGGAAGCTTATAGCAGTTCAGGTCTACTTCAAGAAACAAGAAAACTCTCCAATAAATGATATAACTTTACTTTTAAAGGAACTAGAAAAAGAAGAACAAACAAAGCCCAAGGTTAGTAAAAGGAAATAATAAAGATTCACAGCCGAGATAACTGAAGTTGAGACTAAAAAAAAAAAGTAGGAAATATCAATGAAATCAAGAGCTGGTTCTTTCAAAACATAAATAAAACTGATAAACTTTTAGTCAGATTCATCAAGAAAAAAAAGAGAGGATTCAAATAAAACTAGAAATGAAAAAGAAATAATAATCAGTACCAGACAAATACAAAAGATTATAAGAGACTACTATAGAAAATTATATACCAACAGGTAACCTGTGACCTACAAGAAATAAATTCCTAGAAATACACAATCTTCCAAAACTAAATTAAGAAGAAACAGAAAATTAGAATATCTCAATTATTAGTAACAAAATTGAATTGGTAATAACAAAGAGACAACTCCTAACAAACAAAAGTCCAGGCCAAAATGGCTTCACGTGTGAATTCTACCAAATATTAAAGAAGAATAAATACTTATTTGTCTCAAACTATTCCAAGAAACAGAAGAGGTAGGAAAGCTTCCAAATTCATTCTATAAGACCAGCATTACCCTGATACTAAAACCAGAAAAAGATACTATAAAACAAACTATAAGCCAATATCACAGATGAACATAAATGAAAAATCCTCAACAAAATATCAACACACCCAACTCAACAATGCAGTAAGAGGATCATTCACACTTTTCTTATAGAAGCCACGGGGTTGAGAGGAGAGGAGAATGGCCCTGTCCTCTCCCTGAGATGGTATGTGCTCCTCCACTGACATCAGTGTATTCTGAAAAGGGGGAGTCATCAAGCAAAAATGTTACTTTACCTGCTGTGTTCAAATCTCCCTTTTGACCTGATCTTGTGAACTTTGTTCACATCAACTTGTATAAAAACAACAATAGCCATATGCTGTAAGTTAATTAGCAGGTCATCAAACCAGTGCTGAATCTTCGAGTACTGGTAGAGCCGTGGTTCGAATCCTCAGAGTTCGAGGTGGTAAGACTTAGCATTCTGGCCAGAGTGCTTTTGGAAATATGTGTTGCATGTTTGCATCAACCCAAACCTGGCTCTGTTGGCACTGTGGAGTGAATACAACACGGAAGTGATATGCCATCGGCTCCACCCGGGCTGCCTCAGCCTTACCAGCGCTGGTCATGTCTAAAAGTCATCATATTGCAGAAGTTCCTGAACTTCCTTTGATGGTTGAAGATAAAGTTAAAAGCTGTAAGAAGATCTAGGAGGCTGTTTTGCTTTGTAAGAAGTGTAAAGCTTGGAACTGTATCAAAAAGATCTATGTCTTTCAGTTAATGAGAGCTGGCAAGGGTAAAATGAGAAACAAGTCATTGTATTCAGCACAGGGGACTCTATACCATCTATAATGGGAACAACGGAGATATCCCTGGAATTACTTAATGTAACCAAACTGAAGATTTTTTAACTTGCTCCCGATGGGCATGTGTCACATTTCTGCATATGGACTAAAGTACTTTCTGCAAGTTAGATGATCCATATGGCACTTGGCGTAAGCCTGCCTCCCTCAAAAGTAACTACAATCTTCCAATGCATAAGATGCTTAACAAAGACCTTGGCAGAATCTTGAAAAGCCCAGAGATCCAAAGATCCCTCCGAACACTGTGCAAGATGATTCATCACAGAGTCCTGAAGAAGAAACTGAAAAACCTGAGAATCATGTTGAAGTTAAACTCACATGCAAAGTCCATGGGCCAGAACACTATTTTTTGCTAGGCCAAGAATCAAAGACTCTGGATGGATAAGGCAAATTAGAAGCCAAATCATATGAGAATGGGGTTCCAGGAAGAAGCCTGTGGTAGGGAAGAAAGAAAAGAAGGCTGTTGGTGTTAAGAAGCATAAGAAACTTTGTTGGGAAAAAAGGCTTCAGCTCCCAAGAAACCAGCAGTGAAGAAGAAACCTGAAGAAAAGAAACCCACCTATGGAAGAAAAGAAGCTTGCTTCATAAAAACTTAAATTTGTTTATTCCATAAAAGTCAAATCATTTTGGACAGCAAATTTTGAATAAAGACCCGATCAAAGGCAGTGAGAAAAAAAAAAAAAAAAGATCATTCACCACAATCAAGTGGGTTTTATTTCAGGGATGCAAGGATGGTTCAATATCCACAAATCAACCAATGTGATATATCACATTAACAAAATGAAGGATAAAAACCATATAATCATCTCAATAGATGCAGAAAAGGCACCTAATAAAATTCCATATCCATTCATGATAAAAACTCTCAACAAAGTTGGTTTAGAGGTAACATACGGCCACATAAAAGCCATAGATGAAAAAACCACAGCTAATATCACACTCAATGGTGAAAAAGTAAATGCTTTTCCTTTAAGATTAGGGAAAAGACACAGATGTCTACTCTTTTCACTTTTATTTAATATAGTACTGGAGGTTTTAGTTAGCAGCAAGCAGGTAAGAATAATAAAAGCATCCAAACTGGTGAGGAAGAAGTAAAACTTTCACTATTTGCATATGACATTTGAATGCATATGACACTTAGAAAACCCTAAAGAATTTACCAAAATATTAGAATTGATAAATGAATTCAGTAAAGTTGCAGGATACAAAATTTAATATACAGAAATCTGTTGTGTTTCTATGCACAAATGATGAAGTAGCAGGAAGAGAAATTAAACAACCCCATTTACAATTGCACCAAAAAAAAAAAAAATAGATAGGAATAAATTTAACCAAGGAGGCAAAAGACCTATACTCTGAAAACTATTAGAAAGGAATGGAAGAAATTAAATTAAAGATGATACAAACAAATGGAAAGATATATCATGTTCATGAACTGGAAAAACTATTTGTGTTAAAATGTCCATACTATTTAAAGCAAATGACAGATATAATGCAGTCCCTACCAAATACCAAAAGGATTTTTCACAAAATTAGAATAATACTAAAATTTGGATGTTACCACAAAAGACCCCGAATAGCCAAAGCAATCCTGAGAAAGAACAAAGTTGGAGGCATCACAATCTTAGATATCAAGATACATAACAAAGCTATAGTAATTAAAACAGTATGGTACTGGCACAAAAATAAACACATAGATCCACTGAACAGGATAGAGAGCCCAGAAAAAAAAGTCATGCTTATAAGGTCAATTAATCTATGACAAAGGGGGCAAGAAAATACAATGGGGAAAGACATTCTCATTCAAAGTGTTGGGAAAACTGGACAGCTCTATGCAAAAGAGTGAAATTTCTTACACCATACACAAAAATAAACTCAAAATGGATTAAAGACCTAAATATAAGACCTCAAGCCATAAAACTCCTAAATGAAAACATAGGCAGTAGTCTCTTGAACATCAGCTTCAGCAATTTATTTATGGATGTTTTTCCTCAGACAAGGGAAACAAAAGCAAAAATAAACAAGTGGGACTACACCAAAATAAAAAGCTTTTGCACAGTTAAGGAAACCATCAACAAAACACAAAAGCAACCTACTGGGTGGGAGGAGATATTTGCAAATGATTTATCTGATAAAGCGTTATATTAAAAAGTATATAAAGAACTTACACAACTCAATGGCAAAAAAAAAAAAAAATTATAAAAGGGGAAGAGGATTTGAGTAGATATCTTCCCAAAGAAGACATACAGATGGCTAACAGACAAAGGAAAAGATGCTCAATACCACTAATCATCAGGGAAATGCAAACAAAACCACAATGAGCTATCACCCCACACCAGTCAGAATGGATATTATTAAAAAGAATTAACAAGTGTTGGTGAGGACGCAGAAAAAAGGTTGGTGAAATGCAATCCTTGTGTACAAAGGTTGGTGAAGATGTAGATTAGTGCAATCACTGTGGAAAACAGTATGGCAATTACTCAAAAAATTAAAAATAGAGATACCATATGATCTAGTAATTCTACTCCTGGGTATTTTTACCCTCTCCCTAAAAATCCCTGAAAACACTTATTCAAAAAGATATATGCATCTCTATAGTCATTTCAGCATTATTTACAATAGCCAAGATATGGAAATAATTCAAGTATCCATCGACAGATGAATGAATAAAGAAAACATGGTGTACACATCCACAGACACTGCCCACCACACACCCATTCACCCATTAAAAGAGTCACAACATGTATGGACCTAGAGGGCATTATGCTAAGTGAAATAAGTTAGATAAGTTAGAGAAAGACAAACCCCATATGATTTCACTTACTGGTGGAATCTAAAAATCAAACAAGCAAACAACAACAACAAACCAGAAACAGACTCATAAATGTAGAGAATAAACTGGTAGTTGCTAGAGGGGAGGGGAGTGGGGGGAATGTGGGAAATAGCTGAAGGGAATAAAGAAGTATAAACTCCCAGTCATAAAATAAATAAGTCACAGAGATGAAAGTATAGCATAGGGAATATAGTCAATAATACTGTAATAATGTTGTATGATGACAGATGGTAACACTATCATGATGAACACTGCAGAATGTATAGACCTGTCAAATCACTACGTTGTGCACCTCAAATTAATAACATTACATAGCAAGTATACTTAAATAATAAAAATTTTAAAAAGATAAAAAGACAAGCTGTAGAGTGGAAGAAAATATTTGCAAAACACATATTCAACAAAGAATAGTATTTAGAACATATAAAGAACTCTCAACACTCAACAGTTAAAAGAGGGAAACAATCCAATTAGGGCAAGGGAAAAAGACATGAAAAGACATTTCACTAAAGAGAAGATACAGATGGTAAATAAGCACATGCAAAGATGCTCAATAGCTTTAGCCATTCTGGAAACACAAACAAAAACACATTGAGATATTATCACGGACTTATTAGAATGGTTAAAATAAAAAATTGTAACAACACAAAATGCTGGTGATGAGGTAGAGAAAATGGGTCCCTCAAACTCTGTTGGTAATAATTTAAAATTATATAGCCACGCTGGAAAACAATTTGGCCATGTTTGTTGTTGTTCATTTTGTTTTATTTTTTTTGGGGGGGGGAGAGGGCTCTCTTGACCCAGGGCTTGATCTCATGACCTTGAGATCATGACCTGAGCCAAAATCAAGAGTCGATGCTTAACTGACTGAGCTACCCAGGTACCCTTATCTTGGCCATTTCTTAAAAAACTAAACATGCAACTACCATATATCTCAGCAATTGCTCTTTTGGGTATTTATCCCAGAGAAATAAAGATTTATTTAATACAAAAATTTGTCTGGGAATGTTTAAGTTTCATTTATAATAGCTCCAAACTGGAACAATTTAAGTGTCCTTCAATGGGTGAATGGTTAAGTAAACTGTTTATATCTATATCATAGAATACTATTCAGGAAGAATAATAATAATGTATCTCCAGAGGGTTATGCTGAGTCAACATAGCCAATCCCAAAGGGCTACATACTGCACAAATGCACTTACCTACCATTCTTGAAATGGCAGAATTTAGGAATGGACAGATTAGTGCTTGTCAGTGGTTAAGGAGAGGCTTAGAGTGGGACAGCTATGAGTATGGCTATAAAAGGGCTGTATGAGAGATTCTTATGGTAATGGAAATGTTCTGGATCTTGACCATATCAATACCAACATTCTTGCTGTGATACTGTAGTATAGTTTTTAGAAGATGTTACCACTGGGGGTGGGGGCACGTGTAGAGGGTATGTGGGCTCTCTGTATTATTTTTACAACTACTTATGAAACTAAAGTCATTTCAAAATAAAGTTTAATTAAAAGGAAACTGCTCCACAAGAGAACTAGAATGTTCATAGATTGGGGGGGAGGTACGCCTGTGTGGTGCAGTCAGTCGGTTAAGTGTCTGACTCTTGGTTTCAGCTCAGGTCATGATCTCAGGATCATGGGACTGATCCCTGTGTCAGGCTCTGCACTCAGTGCAAAGTCTGCCTGAGATTCTCTCTCCCTCTCCCTCTGCTCCTTCCACTTGTGCTCGCATTCTAAAATAAATAAAATCTAAAAAAAAAAATGTTCATAGATGGGAAATGTATTTGAAAAAAACATGAGGAGGAAATGACTTTCTCAGAGAAGAAAAATAAACATCATGGAGAGAAAGGTTGTTAATAGCTGGCTAATGACTATGACCAGATCCAGCTGTCCTCAGTCTCTCCCACTCAGGCATGGGGAGAGGACGTTAGGAAATCACAGTGTGAAATATGAATGAACTTCAGAGTTCAGGCTTCTGAGCAGCAGGACGCAAAATGGCGTAGACAAAGAGTCACTGGTATTTCTTAACCCTCCCAACTACATACCAGCTCTAGGGATTTTTGACAAGGCATGGTTCTTGGCCTTAGAGAATACAAGTTCCCAGATAGACAATAAAAATACACACAAGATATCAACTATCTTCTCTTGTTTTTCTGTGCAGCAGCCAGTCTCCAAGATAGACCCCAGTGCATCTCACTTCTTGGTACAACCTTATGTGGTCCCCTCCCATGCTGAATAAGGAAGGATGACCAACAGGATATTACATAAATGACAGTGTGTGACTTTGAAGGCTAAGTAAGTAAAGATACAACGGGTTCTTTCCTGTTCTCCTTTGGATCAGCTGTCATGTTGTAAGGACACTCAAGCAGTACTGAGGAGGAGTGCACATGTGAGGAAATATGGCCTCCTGCCTGCCTCGTAAATGAGCCCTTCCTAGAAGCACATACTTCAGCCTCAGTCAAGCCTTCCCATGCCTGCAGCTGCAGGCAACTTTCTGACTACAATTTCACGACAGACTCTGAGCCAAATCCAAAGTCAAAGTGCTCCTGAATTCCTGATCCATAGAAACCGTATGAAATATTAAGTATTTATGGTTGTTTTAAGCCAGTAAGTTTTAAGCCATTTGTTATGGTTCAATAAATAATGAATACATTCTACTTTCCATTTCCAGGGCTAGGTGGGTATAACAAAGGTAACCACTGGGAGGAAAGCCTTCTCTATTTAGAAGACTAAAAGAGAGCCCGAAAGAGAGACTAATAGGCAAATGGAACAGAAGAATTCAGAAACAGACCTATACATCCTCCGTCATTAGATTTATGAAAAAGGTGATATTGCTGTAGAGAAAAGAACGATCTTTTTAAAAAATGGTGACAGGTCATTTGATAACTATAGGGTAAGATGGGTAATCCTTATTTCATGCCATATGTGAAAACTAATTTCAGATCATTATAAATCCAAATGTGCAAGATACAGCAATAGAGCATTTAGAGGAAAATGTCTTCATGACTTTGGGATAGGCAAAGCTTTCTTGAGTACTCAAAACTTGCTAATAAAAGAGAAAAAGTAATCAATGGTACTACATTAAACACAGTGGCTGGCACCATCAAGAGGAGGAAACGCCAAGTAAGAGGAGATACTTGCAGTACACATATTCAATGAAGGACTCATATTCAGAATATATACATTAAAAAGACCAACCTTCTACATATTAGCAAGAGAAAGACCACTTGATAGAAAAATTGGCAAAAGATCTGAATAGCCACTATACAAAAGACATCCAAAAGGCAATAAGCATATAAAAAGATCTTGATTTCATTAGTCATTGGGAAAATGCAAATTAACCACCCGAATGGTTATAACAACAAAGACTGATAATCATAAGCACTGGGAAGAATATGAAGAAAGAGAAACTCTCATACCCTCTTAGCGAGAGCGTAAGTTGGTATAAACACATTGGGAAACCATGGCAGTGTCTACTAAAGCCGAACATATACCCCAGGACCCCACAATTCTACTCCTAGTAAATATGTACATATATCCACTAAACTATATGTACCGTATCATGCTTGCTTTTTGGCTCTATTTTAAGTGCTTAATGTGGTGTAGTCTGGCTTATTGTCATAATTTCCTAACCACTTGTCCTAATTAAATACTTACCAATGCATTCAGTTTAATCAGAGCAAAATTCTGATCATGTTACTGCTTCCACTACCCAAAATTTTCATGACTCTCCATCATCTGCACAGCAAAGTTCAATTTGTATGGCTTAGGGTGTTTTTTTTAATTAAAAAATTTAAATTTTATTTTCAATGTAGTAAAATATACTGAACATAAAACCTACCATTTTACCTACTTCAAATGTGGCATTAGGTACATTCACAGTGTTGTAGAGCCATCAATCCCATCCTTCCCCAGAACTTTTTCATCTTCTCCAACTGAAATTCTGGGTCCATTAAACACTAACTCCTTATTCCCCACTCTATCAAGTCCCTAAAAACCACCATTAAACTTTCTGTCTCTATGAATTTTTTTTTTTTTTTTAAAGATTTTATTTATTTGACAGCGAGAAACACAGCGAGAGAGGGAACACAAGCAGAGGGAATGGTAGGGGGAGAAGCAGGCCTCCTGCGGAGCAAGGAGCCCGATGCGGGGCTCGATCCCAGGACCCTGGGATCATGACCTGAGCCGAAGGCAGACGCTTATCGACTGAGCCACCCAGGTGCCCCTCTCTATGAATTTAAATATATATGTGGAATCATACGATATAGGCCCTTTGTGACTGGCTTATTTCACTTAGCATGAGGTCTTTACCGTTAATCCATGTTGTAACATATGTCAGAACTTCATTCCCTTTTAAGGCTGAATAATATTCCATCATGTATATATGTCACATTGTGTTTATGCATTCCATCTGTTGATGCCCTCTTGGGTTCTATGGCTCAGTTTTAGGGCCTTTACAGTTTAGCTCAAACCTATGTTTCCATGTCATGTCTACTCCTTTATTTATACTGCTATATACACACATACATTTATATATATACACACACTGTAACTGCTCAAACCAAGTTGAATTTTCACTGTTCCCTAAACATACTTTTCTATCTCCACACTTTCAATTTCCTCCTGTCTGAAAAGCCTCCCAATCTTCCTTCTTTTCTAAATTCTCCAAAGTTTTGCTTATATTTCAATGTGACCCTGTAATGTTACCCTTTTTGATCATCCTTCACCCAACGTTCCAACATCTAGAGCTCTTTCAGAACAGAATATCTGGTCTTCCTCTACCCCAGTTCCTCACACAGGGCCTTCCTTTGGTGCATAAGTACTCTTATTTATAGAATTACACAAAATAGCTAAATTTCATTAAAACACAAGTATATATATTTAGGCTTAAACATCTCATCATGAAACTGTTTTTCCCATTTTCAATAATAATAAGTAATAACAATAATAATTATAAGTCACTTAAAAATGTCAAGTACACTATATAAAGATTTAAAGGATATCACATTCTGTCTAATTCCTGGTGTAACCCAGCCAGGCAGAAGAAACACCATTAAATTCAAATCAACAAAAACTCAAAGAAAGGGACACAAATGCAGAGAAATGAGGAGAGCAGAATGAGGGAGATGCTGCACAGGGGGATGAGACAAGCCTCAGATCAGAGGGAAAAGACCCAAGTTACAGTCCTAGTTCTTGCTCTATAAACTTGGACAAATGTTTTAACTCTCCTAAGCCAAAATGACTACACATACAAAGTTGGGAAAATACAAAACTAGTATTGGTATGTAGGGTAATAAGTAAGGTTTAAAAATCTAAAAGCACCTAGAACCAGACTCTCCATGATAGGGGCAAGTACATAGCGCTTGGGTCTAAGGCAGTCCAAGGAGACTCCCAGATCATGAAATCGGCAAGAGAGATCTCATTATAGAAGATCCTCACATTTCCCACTCGTTGTTCTTTCTATTTGATCTTCATTAAGAAGTCAGCATTTTTTCCTGCTTTATGCCCTGTATCACACATCAGCAACTCCTCCAAGTTCTGCCTCTTTTGGTCAAAGGTATGATTATTCTTCCACTCTCTCAAGCTCAAAATCATCTACTTCCACTCAGTTCTTCCTGCTACTTCACTGCTTATGCCAAATCAACAAGCTCCTTTTACAGTATTCAGGAAAACAAGCACAGATTCTGCTCAACGTTTTGAGGGATACGGAGAAGAGGCAAGATCTAACCACTCCTTTCGAGTAATTTATGAGTTTACAATGTTGCAGGAACAAAAGACACGAACACATGTCCCTAAAATAACAAGCAAATTTTGGGGCATCTGGCTCACTCCGTTGGTAGAATACGCAACACTCGATCTCAGGGTTGTGAGTTCAAAGTCTACATTGGGTGTGGAGCTTACTTAATTAAAAAAAAAAAAGCAAATTTTTATACGTAACATAAAAAGAGACATAATATATTGTTAGGCCACTGAAGCAGGGAAATCAAACTGGGAGGGGGCAGGGAGAGAGAACGAGAAATATGAATGAACATGAACAATGAAGAAGATAGATTTTGACATATGAAGAAAGGAGAAGCCAACATTTCTTATAGAGTCCACACTACGACCAAGGCCCGGGGATGGGAAAATGTAAGACAAGTTCACAGAGTACGGAAAAATCTCTTTTAACTGTGGAAAAGGAGAAAAGGAAGAGCTTGGTGGTTCTGGAAAGCCTTGAACACCATCCTAAGAAATTTTGCCTTTCTTTTATTGGTAATAGGGAGCCACTGAAGAGTACAGATCAGCAGGGACAGGGCTGTTGTTGCCATGCTGTTATCTGGCAGAATGATGACAACAAACCAGGGAAAGGAAAAAGAAGAGGCCGATAAAATTATTTAGAAAGCTGTCGCAGTAATCCACAATCGTGAGAGAAGATGGCAAAGAGACAGAAAGGAAAAGACAACGTAAATCACTTTATTCAACAATGGGGCCCAAAGAAGTATATGGTATACGGGCCTACTCTTAGGAAAGAACCTTCCATTTGTGTCTGTGGTGAAGAGAACCCCACCATCTTCTCTGATGAAACAGAAGTGACTGTTTTCCTTTTGTACCCAAATCCTGTCAAAAAAACAAACCATTTCACAACCATTCAGACCACAGACATGTACGTGAGTACACAGGACCTGGAAATTGCACCACTCCTCACGGAGTGCCTGTTCCACAGGAGCCTGTCTCTGTTCTTTATGTTAGAGTCCAGAGTAGCATGTAGAATGAGGCCATGACATCTTCTTATTGCTCTCGGCACCTAGAAAACTCTGAGGGGGCCCATGTTGGCTTTACACATAGGATGCCGTGTTCAGTTCCGACAGGGATGAGGGGTCTTGACATCCTATGGTACTAGGATTCGGTGAGGTTCTGCCTGGAGTCGTGATTGCAGTGTTCTAAGACGTAAGGGGCTGACACGTGGGAGAGCAATTTGCTTTACTCTGGGTGATCCCACATCCTAGTGCCAGCAGGCGCATACCACAGAAAAGCAGATTTTGGCTCCGTGTAAGTAAGTAAGAATTTTCTGAGAGAGGGGTCCACAGCAGGGCCCTTGGAAACTGGAGAATTACTTAGCACTGGAGACATTGGAGAGGAGATGGCCCAGGCCATGGATCAGCAAACTTGCTCTGTAAAGTGCAGAGAGTAAATATTTTAGGCTTGGCAGTCTGTACAGTCTGTCACCCCGACTCCTGCCACAGTGGCAGGAAAGAAGCCATAGATAACTTGTAAGCACACGAGAATGGCTGTGTTTAAAACTATGTGGAAAAAGAGACATCTTGGGCAAGATCTGTTTGCTGACCTTTGGCTTAGGCTAGGGCTGGGGAGAGAGACTGAAAGGGGGCTCAAGCAGGGGATCCATAGACAGACAAGGGATGAAGGCCTCTTCCAATTTTGAGAGTCTTATGCATTTTTAACCAAGACAACCTAATATGGTAACACCTCATTCAATCAGATAATTCAGATTCTTAAAATAGAGGGATGTGTGCTTCTACATAACCTATTATGAAATAGAACCCCCTTGTGCTTTCAGCCTAAATAGTTGAAAATATTTCTAAAACTCCAGAATCTTCTGCCCTGCCTTAGGTATTATACCAAAGATAACAGAACTTTTCTTTGATGACTAAGGACTTAGAGCCTCATATCATCTTTCTAGATACCAAATCTCACATGCCTTGTGGTTAAAATTGTAGAAAGGTCAAGACATTTCTTGGAAGAGGGTTTTGTGTAACTCCTAGAAATGGGTGTGTCCTTTGAACTTCCCTCTTTCCGATGAGGGCGCAGCCAAAAACTGCCAATAAACCAGGAGAATCCGATCAAGTGAGGATTATAGTCAGTTATAATAAAACCAGAATCTGAGGATGGTATCAACAGACTGAACTTGTTAGTCAGGGGTATTCAAAAAACATAGTATCTGTATCTTCCAAAAGTTCTTCGCTTTAGAAGTAAAAAAAATTCATCAATGTCACAAATGCTTACACACACACGCTCACACTCCCCTTTCTCCTAGTGGAACTCCAGCTCCAACAGCCACAAAGATGGGGAAGCATTTGACTTCACTGGTGAGTACGTGAGGCACGGCCATAGCCCCACGCACCACAGCACGAAGTGCACCAGGCCAATCTTAAGTCCCGAAACAGTCAAGAACAAACAATGAGAGAGTCCAGCCGATCACGCAACGGCCACATATTTCTGGAGGAACATTTCCTGAGTGAGGAAGGGCTTCTTGCTATTCTCATTCTAGGAATCCTTCAGCTACTCTCGACCACAGCGACTTTATACTCTGAGGGAGGAAAGAAAAATGGCGCTTGCTGATCGCCTGCCACGTACTGTGTGCTTTCTACCCATGATCACATTTTAATCCAAACCAATGCGGCAAGGCAAATATGATCCTCCTTTAAAAATTTTTATTTATTTATTGGACAGAGAGAAAGAGAGAGAGAGAGGGAGAGAGCAAGAGAGAGCGAGTGTACAGCAGGGGGAGCAGCCGGCGGAGGGAGAGGGAGAAGCGGGCTTGCGGGAACAGGGAGCTTGATGCAGAGCTTGGTCCCAGGACGCTGCGATCATAACCTGAGCCCAAAGCAGCCGCTTAAGGACTGAGCCACTCAGGCGCCCCTATCATCCCCCTTCAAGGGACGAGTAAAATGAGTTTCGTTGAGGCTAAACAATCGGCAGAGATCACAACTCCAGATCTTCTGGCGGTTCAGAGCTAGGGTCCAGAAAGAAAGAACTTGAGAAGCTAATACGGATAAATGCTGACTACACTTTGAGACACACTGGCCAGAGCATCTGTGAATGGTCAAGTTCACAGTTGGCAATAGCAATACGGGGATTAGAATGCAGGTGTCAGCTCCTAGTCCAGAATTGTTTCTACTTCTCAAATCCAAATGCCCTAGGAGAGGGCAGCATAATTACATGCTCTTGACTCATTCATCTGAGTAATAAAGTTTTCCTCTGATTCCAATGAACATCCTTTGTTCCTAGGAGAGAGAATAAACCTTATCTCACCATAAGACTGTTACATTGTGAGGTCAGGGAGCTTTTGTACCACCAGCATTTAGCAAAGTACTTGGGACATGTTATGTACTTTAGAACTATTCAATGAAAGTATACAAAAAAAAAAAAAAAAAAAAAAGAATATCTCTTTGTTCCTCTTTGGTAAAAAACAAACAAAACCTTTTAGTCAGATGACCTGCTAATGCAATACTTTCAGGATTCTAACCATCTCTATCCTGGGTGAGATGGCGCACAGAAACCATAAACACAAAGGATCACTTCTATGTGATCTTTTATGTGAAACTGACTCCCATCCTAGGCTTCAGGGGGTAGAAATCACGGGATCCTAGACTAGGCTAATTAATGCTTGGTTCCACAAGGGGCACAGGATCAAAGCCAGCTTGCAAAGTCATTAAGATTCCACTCTAGGACTTTAGTTTGTCTTACTCAAAGTGAGCTCTATCAGTGGATAGAAAGTTATAACGAAATGAGCCTGAAGTTACAGTGACCACCAGTTGGAGTCTGAGGACGGCTAACCCAGACAGTGTTGAGTTAGAAAGACAGATCCTGATGCGATGTGAGTCCTACAACCAGGCTGATCCTGGAGCCAGGTTTTCCCCTTTATGGCTTAGGTGACTTACACTCTTTTCTCATCAAAGGCAACTTGAGGTCACTAGTCAACACAGGTTTTAAGCACATGTCCTACACTGAGACATGGAATTGTTTGCTACTACAAGAGTAACTCACAGGTCCTGTCCAGAGGCTCTTGTCATATTCGGTATTCAATCCACTTTCAGTGCTCTTCACTTCCCATCTCTTTTCCATTCCTTTGTAGTTCCCCTACCTCCTTCCAATCATTCAGTTGACATTTATCCAACCTATCAGTACCAGGTCCTTTAGGACCACACGATCTACGGTAAGGACACAGGTAACTCGGTCTCCTGAGGTCACTGCTCTACTAGTGGTTGTGAAGAGAGAACCACTCTTCCTGCGAGGAGTCAGAGAAAGCTGCAGAGCACAAGCAACCATTTCGGTTGGGTCTTGGAAGGTGAGAGGAGTTTTGTTAGTTGAAGAAATAGTGCTGGTTCCTGCAAGCCTACGGTCACAATTTTTTTCTTAATCGATAACATAATCTTATTTCATTCATGTTTGTGTTTAAAGACTCCTTATTTAATAGATATTGTTGAACCTTGAATTCAGTCAACAGCACTGTAACTCAAGTCTGAACAAAGCTTGTAAATGTGCCTGTTTTCTCTGTAAGGCACAGCACGACTTTCCTGAGCTTCGGAAAGCACTCTAGCACTCTGCTTTGGAGACTTTTTAAACAGCAAAACCACGAATAAAAAGCACAAAAATGTGACAAACATGGCATTAAACAGATGGAGAAAAGAACACTAGTTTACAGCAGGAGAGCCGAAGCAGAAAGACAGGGTATCACTTAGTTCTACCCTCACTGGGTGTGTGTGAGGGACTGAAATTTTTCACTGTGCCATGCATGCGCATGTCCGTGACTGGCCATGTAAGAAAGCACTGTGGGTTTTACCGTGGGGTCCATAAATCAATTTTAGCAAGTAGGTCAGTTTGCAAATGCAGAATCTGACATCTGTGATTAGGAGGAATGACTATATATGGGAAAGCTTGGTGTGTTCAAATAATAAAGCTAAGTTTGGTAAAGCTGAAGTAAGGAGGATGAAAAACTATGTGGACAGGAAATCACTGAGAGGAAGGCTGGAAAAGTGGTCTAAGATGATTTTAAGAGCTTCACATGCTGAGTTTTATGTTGTTGTTTTTTCCATAGGTTAATCACTTATTTTAAAGTTGTAGTTGACACTTAATGTTTTATTACTTTTGGTGTATAGGTCGATCATTCTTAGTGTCAAGTATTAATATAAAATTTACAAATAGAAAAAAAATTTTTTTAATTTTTAAAAAATTAAAAATTTGAGAATCCCCTCACAGAGCAAAATGACTTATAGTATTTATTAGCCAATAAATAAAGACTATCAATTCATTAACTCAATTATTTTATTCATTACAATAGCCACATTTTTAAAAAGTATGAATACTTAATAAATTCAGTGCATAAGTGAATTGGGTAAGTGTATGTTTTCAAGGACTCAGTCTACCATGTGGGAACCAATGTCATGTCCCCAGGTGATCAGCCAAAGGCTCTGAGGAGAAATAAAGCTTGGCTCATGGGAGGACCCGACAAGGGGGTCATGGCTGAAGCAGAGTGGAAGGTAGCAAGAGGGAAAGGCACTGATAGATGATGGTGGTGTCTTGTAGGTCATTTAATGAAGTTTAAATTTTATCTTACATAGAACAAGATCCTGACGTTATCAGGGATAAATATATGTATCGATGTATCAACAACTGAAGAAACAAGCTCAAGAACAATGTAGTATGGACACATATGTATGCACATCACCACACACATAGGTGTACATACAGTATACATATGTGTACACACACACACACACACACACACACACACACACACATACACACTCCTGTGTTTTGCAAATGCTTGGGAAAGCATTCCAAAGTGGAACCAGTGGCTCCTTGTGGAGGAGAGTGGGTATATAAGAGAAACGAAATAAGAGAACTTTCACGTTTTAATCTATACACTTAGGTATTTTTTTTTTTTTAAATAGAACAGGAGACCACCGAATAGTTTTACATTCTTTTTCATATTTGCATTTCCTAAAGATCATTCTAGCTTGTGGCAAATAGAGTAAAAAGGGCAAAGAGCATGAGCAGGGAGGCCAGACAGAGGGGTGCTCAAGAAATAATAGCGATTTGGACCAGTGGCAAAGGATATATATATCCAAGATACATTTCAGAGGCTGAAACGACCAGTTTGGCAATATGGGGGATACGGGAGGATGTGAGATAAATGGGAACATGGGAGAAGGAAGAGTAAAGACAGACTCCCAAGATTTCCCACCTGAGCAAGTAGTTGGACTGTGTCATGACTTATGGTGAGAACCAGAGCCACACCTCTCTGACAAGCCTATCACAGTGCACTCTGCCCATTCTTTGCCTTGAATGCATCAAAAACAAAGGAGTAAAGTGATTTTGACATGTGTGAGAGAAAGAGGGTCACATCTGGGAAATCAAAGAGCCTTGTATGAGTGATTACATTGACTAAATTCTACGAGATTGATTCCCCAAAGACCAGGTCATTTTTTTTCTGCAGAGGACTCAGGGAATCCATTAGTGGAATTACCTCTCCCATTGACAAAACAACAAATGAGCTGTTGCCAACCTCTTGTGTTTTGGAGAAACAAAGGTCATTCCATTGAGGAACCTCCCTTTCATGTCCTTGAATGCTCTGATCGAAGTCGTATTTAAAGCTCTGAATTAAGTAAAGGTTACCAGAAAAAAAACAACAGGGCAAAGTTGGAGGAAAGATAGACAAACAATTCCCAACAATATAGTTAAACTGTTTCCTTTCCTCTAGGACAAAGGCTTCTCTCATCAGACTACCCCACTTCAAGGAATGGGAGAATAGAAGACTCCTGGGCTTTGGCTTCCCGAAAGACCTGCTTTCATACTTTCTTAAACACATACCTGATTGTGTGACTTCCTTGCTTCAACAGCGGTCCTCAAACCCTGTGTGTGTATCAGAACATCCGAGATACACTTGCTAATGCAGATATTCCCAGGTCCCGGGCCCAACAGAGACTGAGACTCACGTGGTCTGGTGTGGGGTTCAGGGATACTAGAGAGTGTCCAAGAATCCCATTTGGAGAAACACTGAGCTACATCATTAACAACAGTTGATAAAATATGGTTACAATTCAGTGAGCTGACTTGGAAGATTGAGTGGGCTGTACTTCCAGCTCTGGTCTGTGAACTGTGCATGTGAACCCGGGCCCGGGGGGAGAACACTACTGCTATGGTTCATAGTTCTGACATTTTAAGCCACAGGAAAAGGCAGAGGGTTGGCAACGTCAGGCAGAGCTTCCTGTCCCACCATATGAGACATACTTTTCCAAAGGTTCTCAGTCTGCAGATATACATGAACAAGAAGAGCAAAGGATCTAGTGCTTTGTGGAATTTGCTGGTCATGAGTGAACACTGTGAAAAGCTTTTCTAAAGTACAGGATGAACATGGGATTCTTCCAGAAGCTGGCTTTCTCTTCCCTCATCACACCACCCAATGTAAATGCAGGGAAGTAATTCAAAGGATGGAAGGAGAAACTGAACCTAATTGTGAAGATTAACTCAGGTGATCAAATAAATGCCCTGCCTGCCTTTTGGGAGCCCTAATTTACATCAATCTTGCTGCCTAAACTATGTGTATCTGAAACACATTCGCATGCAGACACTATTCCATGGGCTCTATATGATTTATTTTAAAGGGTTTCTTTCTTTCTTTTTCTTTAAGATTTATTTTGAGAGAGTGAGTGAGTACGCATATGAGTAGGGGGAGGAGTAGAGGGAAAGACCCTTCAAGCAGATTACTGCCTAGTGCGAAGCCTGACATAGGGCTCAATCTCATGACCCATGAGATCATGACCTGAGCTGTAACCAAGAGTCGGACGCTTAACTAAGCTACCCAGGTGCCCCCAAAGGTTTCATTTAATTTATAAGTCTTTATACAGCATTAGTAGAATGACCTCTGGGCTAATGCATTTCCCCCGTTTTTTTAGAAATCAACATTACAGAGGTATAATTTATATACAATAAAATTCACCCATTTTAAGAGTTCAGGTATATGAGCTTTGACAAGTGTACATACTCTATAACCACCACTACAATCAAGACAGAATAGTTCCAAAACCCTAAAGGGTCCCCTTGTGCCATTTCTAGGTTAACCTCTCCTCCCTATCCTGGCCCCAGGCAACCACTGATCTACTTTCTGTCACTATAATTAGACTGGTCTTTTCAAGAGTATCACAGAAATGAAATCACATGGCATCTATTCTTTTGTGGCTGGATTCTTACAATATAAAGTTTTATGATTCATCTGTATTGCTGCATGCATCAGTTTTTAAATTACTGCTAGCATACCATTTTAGAAAGGTGCCATAATCTTTTTATCCATTCATCTATTGGTGGACAATTAGGCTGTTTCCAGTTTGGGGCTATTATGAATAAAGTAGCCATGAATATTTACATACATCTCTTTTTTCCAAACATGTTTTAATTTCTTTTTTTTTTTTTAAAGATTTTTTTTTTTTAAAGATTTTATTTATTTGACAGAGAGAAACACAGTGAGAGAGGAAACACAAGCAGAGGGAATGGTAGCGGGAGAAGCAGGCTTCCTGCCGAGCAGGGAGCCCGATGCGGGGCTCGATCCCAGGACCCCGGGATCATGGCCTGAGCCGAAGGCAGACGCTTAATGGCTAAGCCACCCAGGCGCCCCCCAAACATCTTTTAATTTCTGTTAGGTAAACACCTAGAAGTGAGGTGGCCGGGTCACATGGTAAGTGTATACCTGCTATTCTAGGATAACTGCCACACTGTTTTCCAAAGTGGCTGTCAATTTTTGTGTTCCCACCAGCAATTTATGAGAATTCCAGTTTCTCCAAAAACACAGCCATTATAACTAATCTAGTGGGTGTGCAGTGGTACCTCACTATGTTTTTAATTTACAGTTCTCTGATGACTAATGATGTTGAGCAATTTCCATGTGCTTATTATCATTGATTTCCTTTTGTGATGTGTCTGTTTGAATCTTTTGACCATTTTTAAGTTGGGATTTTTTTTTTGTTCATTTGTTTGTTTTTGCTTTATTACTGAATAGTAGGAGTCCTTTCTATATTTCTAGCTATAGTCCTTTGTCAGATATATGTACTGAGAATATTTCTCCCAGTCTGTGGCTTACTTTTTCATTTTTGGTATCTCATTTCATTTGGTATAAATGGTATCTCTTAAGAGCAAGTATCTTTAACTTTGAAGAAATCAAGCTCAGGCTTTTTTCTGTCAAAAATATTTTCTCTTAGAAGATTTTTAGTTTCAGTTTTTATGTTTAGGTCTATGATCCATCTTGGTGTGGGCTGTGAGGTAAAGATATACAGGCTATTTCCATTTTTACTTTCCTCTGTGTCAGTTTTGTCTTTCATGGAATTTGTCAATTGCATATAAATTATCAAATTTACTCAGATAAAGTTGCTCATAATAATCTTTTTTTTATCCTTTGAAAAAATTGAGATACAATTCACCTGCCATAAAATTCACCATTTTAAAGTATACAGTTCAGGGGCGCCTGAATGGCTCAGTGGGTTAAAACCTCTGCCTTTGGCTCGGGTCATGATTTCAGGGTCCTGGGATTGAGCCCCGCATCGGGCTCTCTGCTC
>CM053613.1:47321492-47373638 GCA_028646535.1 Procyon lotor
AATCTTAAAAAAAATAAATAGGAGCATCTGGGTAGCTCAGTCGGTTAAGAGACTGCCTTTGGCTCAGGTCATGATCCCAGGGTCCTTGGATCGAGCCCCACATCAGGCTCCCTGCTCAGTGGGAAGCCTGCTTCTCCCTCTCCCACTCCCCCTGCTCGTGTTCCCTCTATCTCTATGTCTCTCTCTCTGTAAAATAAATAATAAATAAAATCTTTAAATAAATAAAGTATACAGTTCATGTTTTTTAGTATATTCATAAGGTTGTACAACCATCACTATCTAATTCCAGAACATTTTCATCACCCCCAAAAGAAATCCTGTCTCTCTTAGCAATCACTATCTATTCTCCCTCCTTCCCAGACCTGAAAACTACTGATCTATTATCTTTCACAGTCTATAATACTGGTAGTGATGGGCTGATCCATTTTTGATGTACTCTATTTCTACAAAGATCCAATCCCAGTTCATGATTCAAAAGAGCTGAAGTTCCTTCACAATCTGGGACCCTGGAGAGGTGGAAGAAGAGAGAATTTTCCTCGTCTGTTAACTAGGCTCTTCATAGCCTAGCAGCACTTTCAACCAATGAGAATGGGTCAAATTATTGAATGGTTTTGATTATTTCAGCCCTAAGGAAAGCTTAAGTCACTTTGGGACCAGTCACCTCTGGCCACCAGCTACCAGTGTGACAGTGAAATATATGTGTGTGTGTGTGTGTGAGAATATA
Source organism: Procyon lotor (assembly GCA_028646535.1). NCBI lineage: Eukaryota > Metazoa > Chordata > Mammalia > Carnivora > Procyonidae > Procyon > Procyon lotor. Next base: position 47,322,217 of record CM053613.1, read on the forward strand.
TCTCTATATAATATATATAAAGATCTAAAATATGATATGAAAAAGTTTGGGAGGCACTGGTCTGCAGTATGAAGTTCAAACTCAGGTCTGGACTCTCTTTCATTTGGCTCCAAGCTGCTTCCTATAATCGCCTTCTACACCATTCCCTCTATTCTTATTCTTACTCGCACAAACATCCTGGACTCTAGGCAGAATTATGTGCTTCAATCCAGAAGCCCTGTAGTTGGTGCTTTTGAGATGTTTCTGTCAAATACTGCTAATCCTTCAAGACCCTGTTCAAATGCATTTGGGGAGGGGACTCTCTAGAAGGGCAGGGACCAAGCCCACCTTCCCCTTCATGAAGCAACGGCTCAACAGAATGCTGGCTGAAGACCCAGTACTGATAGGCTATCAGAGTATAAATCTTTTTTTTTTTTTTTTTGTATTTTTGAAACTGTTTTATGAGAAGACAAGAAAAGGGATTAGCATCATCATTTTGCAGATCAAAGGACATTCATCCAGAAAACAGTAGTGACCTGTGGAACATGGAAGTTCCACACAGAGCTGGAACAAGATTCTATAATGATTTCTATTCACTTTACAATGACCCCAGATTGGAGAGCGGGGTTGAAGATAGGAATGAATCCTGAATGTGGAACAGAGGATCTGACAGAGAAGGGGAAGTGGCACACTAGGGTTCTGCGGGCCCCAAAGCCTGCCTAGTAACTGTAGAGTCTAATGGTGGCCACTTAGCTGATTCAGAGTTGTCTCTGTGGAGTTAGGTACTGACCACTTCAGGAAATAGAGGCACCAGGACCTTCCATCTTAAGAAGTAAAAACCACCTAATCCTTTTATTTTTAGGCACCCTCTCCACCTTTGAGTGAACAATAAAGCTGAATAAATACCAGACTAAGGACTCAGTTTTTAGATAATTTTACCATCTTACAGCACCAGGACACAGAGTCACTGTGTCCTAGAAACCTCGGGGTCCTAGAAACTTTCCCAAGGTCCCAATTCCTTCCATGACTTCAGAGCAAAAGTTTACAGATTCCAACTGGGGAGTTATGGCTTCCTCAAAGAAAAGTCAAGTATCTCCCAGGCTCAACCCTCCGTGACTTTCTAAAAAAAACTCTCTGACTGAAACAAACCATTTCTGACCTTAATCCTTTTCTGATTAAAAAATGTCACCTTGCAGCAGTCAAAAATAAAGTCGATTCCGGCAGTTTAATATCTAGAAGGCACATCCCTATATTAAATATATACCTCTTCACTACGCCTTACATTTAGAAATTTGGTACTTCATTATTGTTAGAGCCTTCCACTTTACTATACTGTATCCTAAACTGAGCTTTCGAAAAATCAGGACATGATTTATTAATCTGCATTAATCAATCCCAACCAAATCCAAATCTATAAGCTTTCTAAAAAAATTAATGTAGAGCAAAATTAGAATGGGAAATTTCTCTAAAAGGATTATCAGTAGAGATTTCATGTGTAAGCAATTCTTCACTTATTGCTTCAAGTTTCATTTTGAATGTTATTTATGTTATTTCAGATGCACCAGTGTTTTGTAAGATTCTTAAAAACAAGAGGCGGAAAAGATGCATGGTAATGCGTGGTACATGGAAAATAAGCAGGATTTAGAATTTGAAGCTATGGTTCAAATTCCAGATATCACTTACTTGCTGTGTGACCCTAATGAGTCACTTAACCTCTGTAAGCCTTAGTTTCCTTATCTGTAAAACGGAGCAAATTCCACCTACTTCACATGGTTATAGAGAGGAAACAATAAGGCAAGACATATATATGTTTTTTTTAAAAATCGTTACGTACATGTCTGTGAATCGTCATGCTTACACATTTCACAGCACTTACCATAGCACATACCCTCCCCAAGGTCCATAACCCAGAGCCATGTACTCTGAGGCAAATAATACATTACATGTTAATAAGAAAAAAAGCGTCACATACAAATAAAAACTTTATCTTCTCAATATTTTGAACATGTGCCTCGAATCAACCCTATATTTGGGCATAATTTAGTGCAAAGAGACCACAGTAGGTAACTAAAAATACTACCTGATATCTATGTAAAAGAGGGTCAATACAACCACACACTCTAAGGAAAATTAGCTCTAGCACCCATACAAACTCTTAACTTTGCAAAAAATTAACTTTCCGACTCAGTCACTGGGAGTGGCTCATGCCAGCAGGGCTAGTGAACACCACAGCCTCCTGTATGCACCTGCAGTCCTTGATGTGGGTCCTGAGTATTACTCTCTGCCAAAGCCATCACGACACTTTGGAGGGGAGTTGATTCCATATTGTGGAATAAAAAAAGAAATAGGTCTATATGTGCTGTTTATTGAATAATAAAAGCAAGGGCTGCTTTAAAAGGCACAGAGAGGGATGCCTGGGTGGCTTAGTCAGTTGATCGTCTGACTCTTGATTTCGGCTCAGGTCATGATCTCGGGGTCACGGGATTAAGCCCCACATTGGGCTCACATTCAGCACAGAGTCTGCCTGGGATTCCCTCTCAGCCCCTCCCTCCCTCCCACTCATTCCGTCTCTGTCTTTCTCTCTAAAATAAACAAACAAATCTTTAAAAAATAAAATGTTCAGAGAAAAAAACGTCAAGGACTGCTGAAAATCAGAAGGATTAGATTAAAAGTGATTCCTAATGTCCAAGTTGTAACATTTTAAGTCTAAAAGTTGAGTCTGTGAAAACAGGAGTTTATGATATTCAAAGGAATAAGCATACAAGGGTTTTTTAAAATATAAAAAACACGCAACTCTAATAGGATTTATTTGGTATTTTTACTGAGTTTCATAAGAGGGGAGTCAATACACTGGACATATGCGATATAAAGTATAGATGCATATCTGTTTCTAGGAAACTACAAGTTAGTAAGAAATGCAAGAAAAAGTAGAAATTATAAAAACAACAGGAACGACTAATCAGCACTGGTGGTCATAGAGATAGCAAACAAAAGGCGAGGGGATTAACAGTTAAAAAGCACTGGTGGTCAGGCACACTGGCCAGGTTGAATGAGGGTGCAATAGTATATTTCAAGATAATACTTCACCCTGCAAAAGACAGCTGACTCCATGAACTCATGTCCTCTCCACTTCATATTCTCAACTCATATTCTTCAACTTCTAGCAGTGTTTCCCAAACTTTAACATCCATCAGGAAAAACATGCATCAGCATTACCTACAGGACATGGTAGGGCCCTATTCCTGGAGTTTCTGACTTAGAAGATCTGGAGTCAGGGGTCTTGAATTTGGCCTCTATAGAGACTCTCCAGAAGAAGGTGATGCTGCTACTCCTAGAACCACACTTTGAAAACCACTGCCCTAGATACATACATCACTAATTAAGACATACCCATGAGGCATAAGTAAGTTCTGAATAACACTAACATTCAGATCACGAGATCATAATCAGTAAATAGTATTTTAGAACTCTGGCCAAGCAAGAGACTAAAAAATTCCTCATTTCAAGGTGAGATATGAAAATATAAGAAAGTAAAACATATATGAAAGTCATTAGCTAAAGTTGCACAAATGTCACTGAAATTCATCTAGAAAAAGGAAGTTCAGCCTCATAACCAGAGGTAGGTTTACAACACTGACACAGTGACCAAGCCACATGGCCCAACCAAAGATAAATTAATCTGTCACCGGAAACCAAGACTTGGCCAATTTCAAAAGGTGTTCTTTTCACTTTTAATTTTGGTTAGGTTATTTTCCTGTTATTTGTCTGGGAAAGATTATTTCCCTGGGGAAGTCAAAATTATAACTTAAATCTTGGGAAGATACCAAAATAAGCATAGCAATGACAGAGGAGAGCATGCAAATAAGTACAAATATAATGAAATTAATTAAACTCAAGGTGTTGATGTTTTAGGATAATATTAAGTATAAATATACACATAAAATCTGTGATTGCTGTATATGTCTTAATCTAGTATTTAAGGTTTGTGAAGTACTTAAGAGAAACGGCCAAATTAAGCTTATAACAGCAGTTATATTAAGAAAAATTAAAGAGGTTTGTCTGTAACTAATGTTTAAATGTACAATAAAAATTTGTTTTCAAAGTTTTGAAATGAAATGTTAAACTGTGAATAGATGATAGTCATCTTCTTTAGGCACAAAAGCCCTGGAATCTCCAAATACCTGAGTGATTGCTCACATCAGCCAGAAAGGCCATTAGGAAAGGGTTCAAAAGGATTCCCTTGAGCAAAGAAAGTAGTTTACAATATCCTATATTGTGGATATAAAGATGGAATGCTGTCACATTCCAAGAATTCAACTACAGGACCGAGCATCCACAATACAAAGTGGGGAAGAAAGTAACATTTATTGAGCTTCTATTTAATACCAATCCAATCTCAGCGCCTGGTTCACTCTATATGCTCAATAACCATTATCTGTTATTCTAACTCAGGCATCTTGTGTCAAAAGGGGAGAAGGGTGTAAAGAATCATGGAACACAGGAAAGAGACCGATTTATCGTACTTTGAGAAGGGAGTCACAAAATATGCCAAGAGGAGGGGGCAGGAAGGAATTCTGGATTTTAAGCACACTGAGGCACAGAAATCCATGGCATCTTCTGGGAACGGCAAGTTCTTTGTGTGATTTGAGGAAACGATGTAGGGGGAGAGGTCATAGCAAATGAGGTTAGGAAGGCAGGTTGAGATCAGATCACAGAAAGCCTTGAATGCTGCCACACCATGTCGCATGGACTTACCATCTACGAGACTGGAAGAAACAGGATCATATCTAAGTTAAAAATATGTATATAACTGAGGGGTCCCTGGGTGGCTCAGTCTGTTGAGTGCCCAACTCTTCATTTCAGCTCAGGTCATGATCTCGGGGTCACAAGATGGAGCCCCGTGTTGGCTCCACGCTCAGCAGGGAGTCTGCTTGAGATTCTCTCCCTCTCCTTTTGCCCCCTCCCCTTGCTTGTGCATGCTCTCTCAAATAAATAAATAAATACTGAAAAAATATATAACTGAGCTACACAAACAACATGAAAGAATCTTACAGTTGAGAGAAGAAAGCAAAACTGAACATGTGACTTCATTTGTATAAAGTTCAAAAATGGCCAAAACTAACACTAGTGCTCAGGGATATGCAAACTCAGGTAAAGCTATCAACAGAAGCACAAAAGTTGTCATAATTTGGTAGGGGAGGGAGGAGAAGGGATGAAGAAGAATATGATTAGAAGGTGCGGTCAGTTTTTTTGACCTGAGTAGTAGCAATATGAGTGTTTCCTTTATTGGACTGTATTTTTCTATGTGTATTATCATTTCACAATAAAATGCTGAAGACATAATTAGAGGTATCCTGGAAGGATGATGAGGGTGGGCAGAGTCTAGGGACAAGAAAAGAAATTGAGATGGCCACAAAAGTACAGACAAGGGAGGAGAACTTGAGTGGGGTCCTTAGTCAAAGGGGTAGAGAATGGAAAAGGAACTGAGAAGGACTTAGAACCCATTAGGAATGGAAACTAAGGGAAAGGCAAGTGTCCAAAGTGACTGTAAGATTTTTTAAGTTTCAAGCTTGAGAAACTGGGTGATAGGTGGGGAAAATACTAAGAAGGGCAAGTGCAAGCATTTTTTTTTTTGATAAATTAAGCTATGACTCACAAACTATAAAATTCACTCTAAAGCATACAATTCAGAGGCTTTTACTATATTTAGAAGGTTGTGCAACCATCACCAGCACCTAATTGCACTCTTCTACCCAAAAGAAACCCCACATTCATTCACTCGTTAACAGTAGCTCCCCATTCCCTATCTACTGCTACCACCTCATCCCAATGTGTGGTTAAAACCTGTCTTGACAGAGTGACAGTGACATTCAGTTGGTCTCAGCAGCCCAATCCCTGAGGAGATCCTATTTCAGAGCCTTAATTTGCCTCCCACGAAGAGCAGCTCTGGAGAAGCTGAAAACCTTTTCTCAAAATGTAGAGGGAAGCATCCCCGTTCCTAGTTCTGCCCTGGAGAGGGACTCAAGTCATCAGGAATCAAGGTGGCAGAAACAGGCATCGGGTTATAGTGGCTTTCAACCAGTGGCAGAATGCCCACTCTCCAAGGGTTTGGAAATACGTGTGTGCTTGGTGAGGGGTAAACGGTCACAGTGCCTGGGGACCGCTGCGGGCTTTATAGGACAGGGGACAGGATACTAACCTCGAACAGTGCAGGGAGCGTCCTGCGTTAACAAAGAATTGTCCTGCCCCAGAATTCCAACAGAGCCCCACCTTCCCTCTGAGAACCAACAGGGGCAGAATTCCCATTATTTCTGCAAACATGAAACACCGAAATGGGGAGTTATGATCTGTAATTGGGAACCAGGCCTAGGCCCAAGAACATTTAGCTAAGAATAGCTGACAGAACAGAAGATTTAAGTCAGCTCACAGTGAAAAGAGGGTATTAATAGAAACTCAGATATTAATAGTGCTGAGTCTCAGCCCTGGAGGACCTTGGCCCGGGACTGGCGGTGCTGGACCATCAGTGTTGTCCTGAGTCCGTGCCATGTGGCAGAGCTATGACTTCAGGTGTGAGAGTGGGTTAAGTTAGTGGTACGATCCACAGGCAGGGTCTAAACCATCAGAAAGAGGACCCACAGGGGTCTGCTCTACAGTCCAGCTTAAAAAGTTAAGGAGGGCCCTTAGGGAGCTCTACAGAGGGAGAGACGTTTGTCTTCTCCCTAAAACTGTTTTTCTCTCTGCACTGATTATGAAAATCTATCATTGGTCACCCCTTTGACTGCAGCATTGAAGAACCCTGTTAAAATTGGCAACTTACTTTCAAACATTTATGTGGGAAGCCCTGGGGAACACAGGCAAGCATATGAGACAGAGACAGTCCTTAGATTAAACGTGGCTTCCATTCTCGTGGTGAAAATGTGCACGCAACTGAATAAAATACACATTCGCCTGTATAATATATTCCCACAGAAATAATTTTCTCAAGCTGAAAGTAAGTTTTGGGGTCAGCTTTGCTAATTAAGAACAGCATAAACTTGGGATCTTTCTTACCACTTAAGCCTCTACTTCTTGGGGCGCCTGGGTGGCTCAGAGAGTTAAGCCTCTGCCTTCAGCTCAGGTCATGATCTCAGGGTCCTGGGATCAAGCCCCGCATTGGGCTCTCTGCTCAGCAGGGAACTTGCTTCCCCCTCCCTCTCTGCCTGCTGGTGATATCTCTCTCTGTCAAATAAATAATAAATTAAAAAAAATTTTTTTTTTAAAAAGCCTCTATTTCTTCAAATACAAAATGAATATGATAATCCTGACATGGTTCTTATGAGAATTAGAAGTGAAAGGTTGGGTTTTTTCTTTCCCTAAATAAAGAGTTTAATATAAACTTTATATATACAAACTTTCTCATAAAGTTCTATTAGAGTACAGAAGTGGGCGAATTTATATTTGCTATGAGGATAGCTTTACAAAGGAAGCAGTATCTGAGCTAGGCTTCGAACATGGTTAGGATAGTAAATGTATTTTACACCCGAAGTCATTTATAATCTATTCCACAAACGTTCATTGAGCTGTTGCCTTGTGGCAGGCCCTGGGCCGGGCAGGGGATGTTAATGACTTGGTACTCCTTATTATATTGCCTCAATACATTTGTTTATTCGTGAATTCTTTCCACAAATACCTAAGATGCGATTAGTTTACCAGAGTAACCAGACACCTAGAAAGTGTAAGGCAACCAGGCTCAGGTAGAGGTGACAACCAGGCAGGGACAGTGGGCCCTGAATGAGGTACCTACTAGGGGTTCAGTCAGGCCAGGTCATGGGGAGGCCAGACACCTGAGGGTCCTGAGATGGGGTGGGAGACACATGGGGGAAAGTACAGGAGAGTTCTACTGACACGATTTTCTCTAATAAACAATGCCATCCAGTGTTGGAACTACGGATGGAAATCAGCTGCATTCCTCATTGCAGATACTAAGGGATGGAAATCAGCTGCATTCCTCGCTGCAGATGCTAAGAATACCAACCTTGCTCCCAGTTCGAGGCCTGGAAACAATTCTTTTTCCATGTCTATGTCACAAGGCAGAACATTATATAAGACGCCCTGAACCAAATGGATGCCACAACCAAATGGATGTCCTTGGTGTTTACAGTAAGCTCTGAGCCAGGCTGACCTGTGGAGAAGATGAAGAAGAGGAGGAGGAGGAAGAGGAGAAGCAGGGGGAAGGGGAGGAAGTTGAAGAACGGACAGATTATTTCCCTGTAATTCTCCAACAAGAAAGTATGGAGAAAGCAAGAGGGAGATTCCTTTTTGTGGTTTCTACAAGCTGTGCAGTATTTACCATAACAATGAAAACTAAATACATTTACTGTGTGCAAGGCACTGAACTAAGCACTTTACATATATTGACTCATTTCATCCTTACAACTATCCTATGAATGATTTCTATGATTATCCTATCTTAAAGATGAAGAAATTGGGGCACGAAGCAGCTAAGTAACTTAACTGTAAATACAAAACTACAAAGTGGCCAAGGAAGGACTTTGGGCTCTGTCTTCCAGGCTCTTCCTGCTAATCAAGGCTTCCTCTCTTTAACTCAGACATGCATTACATTTTCCAGCCGGGGATTTCTGCAACTTTCCAGGTCTGACATGTGAAGGTTCAACAACAGAGGTAGGTACCAGAGCTGAAGATATGAAACCACAAGGTGACCTACCATTTCATGGTAAATCTTAAAGAGAGACTTAGGTGGTGATCCACCAGAAAACCTGGGTTTGATCCTCAGTCTGCTATTTATTATGACGACCTCTCTGACTCGTGAAGAAATATCACCTGCTGTTTATCATACGAGGTTGTTTATGAGAATCAGATGTGGTCACGCTTTACTGTGTTGGCTTTGGGATCACTCTGACGGGTTTTTTTTCCCCCTAAACATTTTTTTTTTTTTTTAAGTTCCTCAAATGGTTTGGGTCAATGTAGCTGCCAGATAAAGTGTTTATTACAATAAAGCAGACAGTCCTGAGACGGGATCAGAATCCTGGATTGTGGAGCTATTATTAGCCACTCCTGCTTTACATGTGAGTCCCGTGGAAAGCACCTCGTGTGATGGCTGCCTGAGTCGGGTGCCCAGGGAATGGTTCCTTCACTTCTCCTTCCTGGCTCTGTTCCTTCACTTCTCTCCTGGCTTCAGCTTTCACGGCTGAATGACATCGGACTCGATACTCCACAGGCTAAGGAATAACCCAGTTAGGAGCAGAACACAGAACTCGGTATTCCCCATCTCAGGATCACTGGGGATCATGAGCAAGACCCAGTCTCCCTCTGATTCAGTCTCCCCATCCCCCAAAGGCTGATTCATTTGTTCAGGGTACACCATGGAGTCCTGCCAAATGCAAATAAACCATCTATGCTGCACGTGCCAAGCTATGCTGGGAGCAGGCTCATTACTGCCGCAGTCACTACAACAAATAACAACAAAAGCCTCTAGGAGCAAATTACCACACATAATAAACTTAATTCAAGAAACACTGAAGAGACCCTTAGTCGCATCTTAATTTGCACAGCACCATTTATCACACAAGTGCCCTGGGGCTTCTACAAACTGAAAATAAGACTGATGTACAGATTGGCTTCTACTCTGCCTCGGTGATTCTACCCACTTAAATCTACCTACCCCCCAAAAGGCGAAGAGAACACAGGAAAGAATGCAGAAAGAGTAATGGAAAACAACTCATTGTCTGAAAAATATGAGAGAATTCTGTGTTCTGTTCCTAACTGGGTTAATCCCTTGGCCTCTGGACTTAGAAGGATTGAGTCCCAAGTCATTCAGCCGTGAAAGCACAGAGCCAGGAAGGAGAAGTGAAGGAACCATTCACTGGGCGCCTGAGTCAGACAGCAATCACATGAGGTGCTTTCCACGGGACTCACATGTAGGTCAGGAGCGGCTAATAATATTCCCAACGATCTAAGGCAAATGCGCTGAGATGGGACTTCAAGCCTTTTTTTCCTCAAGTAATACACGGTGTGTTACAACAGGGACAAAAAAGTCAGATAGAAGACAAATCATCACCAGCATCTGAGCACCGACACAATATGTCACTATTGTGCTAAATTCTTTATTCCTGTGTACTGGCTGATGTTCGGTACATCACTCAGCCACTTAGGAAGTAGACGCTACTACCTCCATCGTGTAGGTGCAAGAATGGAGTTGCTTAAAGTGGTTGAGCATTTTGCCTGCAGTCAGTCACCCAGCTTCAAGCCCCAGCTCAGTCTTCTAGCAAGGTGATGTCGGCCAAACCCCCAACTTGGCTGTCCTTTAGTAGCCTACAAACACAATGGAGGTAAACCCAATCTTCTCGGCCATTCATGAATGCTGCCAGGACTATATGCTACATAGAATAGTCAAGGGTAAAGTGCACATAAAAGTGTCTTGAGTTCTCCCAACTAGACTGCGGTCACTGGTGGGCACGGCCCATGTCACGTGACCTTTTAAAAGCCCTAGAAGACTATATCGCATATGCTGAATGATTACACATTAGTAACCATTATGAATTATAATGAAATGCAATAAAGGAAGCATGAATAAAATGACCACGGTATGTCAAGGCAGGGCCTGCTCCTGGAGCAGTTCAAGGACAAGGTCACAGTGGCAGGAAGGGATTGACAGCAGAAAAGGCTGAGAAAACAGTTTGGGGACAGACTGTGGAAAAGCTTTAAAGGACCCTCTTAAAAGAATTTCGGGGCGCCTGGGTGGCTCAGTCGTTAAGCGTCTGCCTTCGGCTCAGGTCATGATCCCAGAGTCCTGGGATCGAGCCCTGCATCGGGCTCCCTGCTCGGCAGGAAGCCTGCTTCTCCCGCTACCATTATCTGTGCTTGTGTTCCCTCTCTCGCTGTGTTTCTGTCAAATAAATAAAATCTTTAAAAAAAATTTTTTTTCAAAAGAGACAGCAAACTCAGAGAGTTACCTTGAAAGAGTCAGAGAAGCACAGACAGAGGAGGGCAGAGAGAAAAAGGGCAGGAGAGGGGCTCTCAAGTAAACCCTAAACACATTTCATAGTTCTGCTCAGGGCTAGTTCCCCCTTTCTCTCCATTACCCTCTTCTCACCTTATATCACATTTGTTTTTCCCCCCTTCTTCTTTTGTGCTCTTGGCACACCAAGGTTACAAAGGAGGCTGCTTTAAGGGTGTCCTTGGGGATATTTCAATTTCTCTTTTCTCATTCATAAAATAATTTTAACACATCCCAGGATTATCATGCACATAAAACGAGACAACATACATCTTTTCATCAAATGGTGCTGGGAAAACTGCATAACCACATGTAAAGAAACCAACCTGGATCTTTATATCATGAACAAAAATTAACTAAAATGGATCAAAGATTTAAATGGAAAACTTAAAACTACAGAACTCTTAGAAGAAGACATGGAGGAAAATCTCCATGGTACTGAATTTGGCAATGAATTCTTGGATACAACACCAAAAGCACAGGAAACAAAAGAAGAAAAAATAAATTTGACTGCATCGAAGTTTAACATTTTTATGAATCATAGGACACAAAAGAGTGAAAAGGCGACCCACGGAATGGAGAGAAAATATCTGCAAATCATTTATCTGATAAGGGATTAATAGCCAGAATATATAAAGAACTTCTATAACTTAACAGTAACAGAACAACCTGATTTTAAAAATGGGTCAAGGGCTTGAATAGATTTTTTTTCAAAGATGATGTACAGGGACGCTTGGGTGGCTCAGTCCATGAAGTGTCTACCTTTGGCTCATGTCATGATCCCAGGTCCCACATCGGGCTTCCTCCTCAGGGGAAAGCTTGCTTCTCCCTCCGCCTGCCACTCCCCCAGCTTGTGCACTCTCTCTCTGACAAATAGATAACATCTTTTTTTTTTAAAAAAAAGATGACATATAACATTGCACACAAAAATGCCAAACATTACTAGTCATTAGTGAAATGCCAACAAAAATCACAAGGAGATACCACCTGTAAGGTGGCTCCCTATCATAAAAAAACAGAAAATATCAAGTGTTTTTGAGGATGCGGAGAAATCAGAATGCTTGTGCACTGTTGGGAATGCAAAATGGTGCCGCTACTACAGAAAACAGTGTGGCAGTTCCCCCCAAAAGTTAAAAATAGAATTATTATATGACCTTGCAATTCCACTTCTGGGTTTACACTAAAGAACTGAAAGCAGGGTCTTGAACGGGTACTAGGAGCATTATTTACAAGAGATGAAACGTGGAAGGAACTCAGTGTCCATCTACGGATGAATGGAGGAACGAAGTGCAGTCTATACATACAATAGAATGTATTCAGCCTTAAAAAAGAGGGAGATTCTGACATGCAATCACATGGATGAATCTTGAGGACTATATACTTGGTAAAATAAGTCAGTCATAAAAGATAGGTCATGTCTGATCCTACTTGCATGAAGTACCAAGGGTAGTCAAATGCAGAGACACGGAAAAGGAGAATGCTGGTTGCCAGGGGCTGCAGGATGAGGGCATAGGGAGCTATTGTCAAGTGAGCAGGGTTTGTTGGGTGAGATGAAAAGTGTTCTGGAGGCGGATGGTGGTTGTGGCTATATGAAAACGTGGATGCACTTAAGGCCACTAAAATGTACACTTAAAAATGATCAAGATAGTAAATTTTGTTATGTGTATTTCATGACAACTTAAAAAACGGACTACAGTTCTAAAAGTAGAAAATAAGGTAACATATATCAAGCCTTCAGCAAAAAAAAAACCTAGCAACGAACCTCAGTTCCTTCCTTTCCCCTGATATAATCAACCCTTTACATCAAGGTTCTTTTCAATTCAGCCAAGGAACTCAGCCTGGACCATTAGAGTTCCCCTGTTCTGCCATTAAATCTGGCTGTGCGTCCCAGAGTGAATTCCTTTCCTCCTTGGGCTTTGCTTTCTTTGTTAACATTTAAAAAGGTGGTGGTGGGGGAGGAGGATTAAACTACATGATGTTCCCTTTCGGCTTTAAAACACACTCTGAAGGTTAAAGAGAGATTAAGAATAGGTTAGCAGAAAGGAAGGAAAGGAAACATTCTGAGCACTTATTATATGCAAAATATTGTGGCAGGGGCTAGGGATTCCCAAACACCAAGATCATGATCTGCATGTAAGTGCTTCTGCAGGGTTATAGGAACAAGGTGATAAGCTGTGAGCAGAAACCCAGGAAAAATCCACAAAGTAGTGATAACTGACGGGGCTTGCTTTTTGAGGAGAGATGCCAGGGTTTGGAAGGAGTCAATCAGGTAGGACAGAGACCGTAGGGCAAGCGGGACAAGAAGACAACACGAGGGAGCACCTTACAGCGGATGGACATACAAGGCAGAGCACGGTCCAGAGGGGAGGTGGAAGCCAGTCTGGAAAAGCACTTTGGGATCTGGTTGCTAAATGCCCAGAAAGCTGAGAAAAGGAGCTTGGCTTTTATCCTGAAGGCAGTGGGGGAAGCGCTGACCGTTGAAACTAGAGAGTGACAAGATCCAACGTGCATGGTAGAAATATCACTTTGGTCACTGTGTACAAGAGGCTAGATGAAGGGAAACAGGAAGCTATTGCCATGGCTCAGACAAAACAGGATGAGGGCTTGAACCAAGGCAGTGGCAGCGGGGAAGGAAAGGAAAGAAAGCTCTATTTGCTTCACGCATGCTCCCGTGCATAAAGACAGGAACGATGCACAAATTCCAGAAGGTTGGCTCTTAGACACCACGGACTTTGAACCACATTCTTATTTCTAAACAGTTTCTGACTAATTCTGAATGTCCCCAGGTCCAGGGCAATCACTCAAAGGGAGGAAACTGGCATAAAAGTTAATCTGTTTCAGCTGCTAGGCTACCCCCCACCCCTTCTCACCAGAAATAATGGAAGGCAGCACTGGAAAAAGGAGCATCTGGCTGCAGTGAAGACCCATCCCTTCCCGTGCTGGAGCTGTTGGCTCATCCTTGGAAATCACAACAATCAAGAATGGAGAATCGTTCTTTTCATCCCTTCTAACAGCATTATCCCAGCGACCTCATCCCCTAACAATGGTGTGGTTTGTGTTATGTTTTCCCTCCATCGCTGCTTCTCTCCCCTCTCCCGCCCTCCCCTGGCCTGTGGCACAACGGAGATGCTGTGCCCCAGAGGCTGCTGAGGTGGGGAGCCCCACAGCCTCTGAACAAGTCTTTGAGGGGCGGGATGCTCCTTCAGAAGGAGCTGCACGAAGAATCCCATTGAAAACACCGAATGCTAAATGAAAGGAATGGGGAAGACCATGTCCCTCTGCTATTAAACCAGCAAAAGAGATTTTAATGACATTTCCCAGTGGTGGTAAGAGTGTGATTAAGCAGACACCCTTGTCCATTGCTCAAAGCTATTTGTTGATATGATGTGTTTGGGAAACCAAACGGCAGTATTTCAAGAGCCTTAAAAATGTTCATCCCCTTTTACCCAATAATTCTCATTTCTGGCAAGTGACTAAAGGAATAATGCAAAGGACAGAAAATGATACATACATGAAGATATATATTGCAGCACTAGAAGGAAAAAAAGGTGGTCGTATTTCTGTTCTTTAGACTTTTGTCCCCTCTGTGTTTTCCCCTCTAACTTTCCCAGCTTTGTGATGCTGATCTCTATGGCACTTGAAAGAACCAGCTACGATGACAGAAAGTGCAGTCTCTCACTTGAATACACAATTTAAAAAAGGCCTGCTGTAAATAAACTCACTACATGACTAACCTTATCAACGTGTTACATTAGAGGCTTTCTATACACTTTACAGGGTAACTAATAATTAAAAATTCATGTAAAATAATGAACTTGTGTACACATTCAGTTTTGTATGATGTATCAGGCACTGTGCTAGGGGCTGAGGGTATAGCAGTAAACAATACAGACATGGCCCTTGACCTCAAAGTCTAGTATCAAAGACTAGGGAAGAAGTTAAGGAATTTGGACTCCAAACCAAGGACCACAGAAGACACTCAGGTTTTTAAAAGGGGAGTGCTCTGATGGGTTTGTGCTCTGGAAAGATCACTGATTACTGTGTGAGAAGTTGGGGAAGAGCAAGACTGGGGTCAGGCAGGTCCACTGGGAGGCTCTCACAGTCCCAGTGAGAAAGGATGGTGGCTTAGGCAATGGTGGGGCAATGGAGAGAGAGGTATGGTAATGAGAAAGAGAGTTAATCACCAGAATCAACTTCTTAATGACTGCTGGAACGTGGTGGGGTCAAAAACAGAAGAACGACTTTGAGGCTTGGGGCTTGAGCAAACTGTGACATCTACTGATGCAGGTTTCCTGGAGCATGGGAAAATGTGCTATGGGCAGAGGGTACTGAATTCAATTTCACAGATCTAGAAATGGAGAGTCTTCAAGACATCCTTGTGGGGCTGAACTGTAGTCCAAGGATTTGGTCCTCTGAGTGCATACATGGACTGGAGATGAAGATTTGGAAACCATCATTACGTAGGGATGGTAACAGAGGCAACGGGAGTAGACAAGATCGCATTTGTATCGAGGATTTATTGAGCCTAGCACAGTACTAAGTGTTAGGAGAGAGAAAAGAAAGGGGAAAGAGTTTTCTCAGATCCTTTTTTCTAGGATGCCTTTGCACAGTCCGAGGCTAATGGAAATCACTACATGACTGCCTGTGTGACTGCCTGCCCTCACCACACTACGTTAGACTTGGCTGACTTGTCTCTTGCTTACAGATTTTAAGTTCCTTGCAGGCACAACCACGTCTTGGGTCTTTTTGCCTCCTAGCCCGAGGCAGAGCCTGGGGCACAGTATGTGTGTTTCATGTTGGGAGAAGCGATCCTCTAACTGGCAGTTGCAACACAGGTGACACCACATTTCCTCTAACTCCTCTTGTTCTATAAACATAGTGCTGGAGGAGGGAGACGGCTCTATGTGTGGTTTAGTTAGACTTTTGTTCTGGGACAACTTTTCAGAAGTATTCCACTTGCAGAAAACGAATGATGTGACCTTAAATTGTGAAATTATTTCCACCTGCTGTCAGCTCTTTGGTCATGAGCACATACTCGGCGGTGCCCACCAACAAAACTCCTGACAGTCGTCAGCAGCCTCCTCTTGGTAGTCGTGCAAGAGAAGCTCCTTTTGGCAACAGCCTTGATTTAAGTTTGGTCCCAGGAGTAGTGACTTATTAGCTCTCATTTGCTCAAGGTGCAGTGATGCAGGATAATGCAAGAGATTTACACAGGGTTGGTCTCTACCTGCGAGTGTGCCTATCATTGCCGGCAGCATGGATTAGCAGGAGAGGACTGGATAGGAGATAAAGACAAATAAAATGTTAAGAATACGTAAGGTGTTCATCATCACATTATATGAAAAACTAACGATGTACTAACGACGTACAAACTAATGAATGTACTATTCATGTTGGCTAATTGAATTTGGATTTTAAAAAGAGAAAAAAAAGAATATATGAGGTTAAATATTTGTACTGCGTTCAGATGAGATTAAATACACCGGAGCGGGGTGGGGGACAGAGGCAAAGGGAATGTCAAGGGAGTATAACGGACAGAAAAGGAGCAGGGCTGGAGCAGAAGCAATGGCTTGCGTTCTGTGAGTTAGGAAAAGATAAAGACACAATCTAACACAACAGCCTCCCCGAGGGTAAGGGGAGGGGAATATTCGAGAGGCCAGATGATGCTTTAGGCACTGTGTGAAATACTTTACATGCAGTCTCTCATTACGGACTAGGATCCTATGGATAGGAGTCCTTAGTCTCATTTTACAGACAGTATAACTGAGGTCCACGGCAGTAGGAGAATTTCACCAAGGTCTCATGACACTCAAGTATTTCCAGAGCCAAAAAATGATAAGATCAGAATGATGCCTCTGGATAAAATTCCCTAGGGAGAATGATCATTTTTTTTTTTTTTTTTCCCACTTATGATGGTGACCAGTTAATCCAAAGTCCTTGATTTTAAGTGATGTGTGAGAGTCACTTCTAACAGCTCATGAAAGTGGATTGCTAAATTTTCAGGAATTTTGCAACCCAGCTGACATCACCTTAGTTATGTGAAATCAGCCACGGTGGGACTATTTACATCATGGAAACTGGCAGATGCCACAAAGCAGAGCATCTTTTTTTCCCCTGAGAACTTATTAAACATTTACTAGCATGCTGCTGATTGAGAACCTTAGAGATGGAAGGGAGTGGTTCTCACCTCACTTGCCAAGTTCCACTTATGGGTTCTGGTTGTCTGGAAGTCTGCGTGCCCTGAGAAGGAGCCTGAGAGTTCATGAAGAACCTGCCAGAACTGTGAAGTATGTCACAGGCGAGGAGGGAGAACTGGCAGCGGCCACGTGCCATGTACCGGCCCACCGGCCCTGACGCCGTCTAATGCTCGCACTTAAAAAATGGAGACCCAGAGACACAAGGTGATTTGCCTGGGGCCACATACTGAATTATGGACAGAGCTGAGGCTAGAAGTCAAATTAGCCAACGTTTAGTTCAGTCATCATTCCAGGGAAGCACAGAGATCATGCATTCAAGGCCCTCTGGATTTAGCGAGCATCTCTATTAATAATATGGGGCAACAACGTAGTGGCAATGACCAGCAGGAATGTTGCAGAGGGCATGCACACACACACAGACAATGAACTTCTGGTTCTTTCGGCCCTGAAAGTTTAAAAGGCTAGGTTTCTAAGAACTCTATCTATGCTCTTATGTGCCTTCTTCCTGACCACAGAAACTACTATCAACCTGGAGTGTGTGATTTCTAAGAATCTTATGTGACTTAGGAACACCCTGACAACCACTACTTTATCAGTAGTCAAAGACACAGAGATTATATTTAGAGGAGGATTTTACCAGAAAACATGAAATGAGTAATACTATGAATACTAAAGAACATTCACAATAGTGTATTCCTTTTTAACATTTTTTTTATTTTGTTCAGTTAGCCACCATATAGAACATCATTAGGTTTTGATGTGGTGTTCAGAGATTCATTAGTTGTGTATAACACCTAGTGTTCATCACAACACGTGCCCTCTTTAATACCCATCATGTGGGTACCGCATCTCCCCAACCCCTGTGAAACTCCCAGTTTGCTTCCCGGAGCCCACAGTTGCTCATGGTCTGTCTCCCTCTCTGATCTCCCTCCCTTCGGTTTTCCCTCCCTTCCCGTGGTCTTTCATGCTATTCCCTATGGTCCACAGGAGTGAAACCATGTGATAACTGTCTTTCTCTGACTTATTTGACTTAGCATAATCCCCTCCAGTTCCATCCATGTTGATGTGAATGGTGGGTATTCATCCTTTCTACGCGACAGTCTATTCCTATGAACTTTCATAGTAAAGTACAGCCAAACCATTTTTGTTCATTTTAAATATTTTATTTTTGAAGTAGTAATGTGGCTCAGGAATCAAGAGGTAAAGAAGGCAAACAGTAAAAAGTCCCCTTCCATCCTAATTCAGCCATCCTGTTCTGCTTTGTGGAAATAAGTTGTTCTAAGTTTCTTACGTTTCATTTCAGAGAAATTTTACATACACAGCAGTAACTATATATATTTCCCCCTTTTCCATACAAATGAGCATAGAGTATAGTGTAAAGGAGGCTCACTTTTCCCACTAAGATTCTACCTTGGAGTTTATTCTATATCAGTATCTAAAGAAGTTCATTGCTTTTTATGGAAGGTACTTCCAACTTTGTGAGATAGAAAAGGTGCTATTTTCAGATAAATGTCCTATTCATTTTTTTAAAAAGATTTTATTCATTCATTTGTCAGAGAGAAAGAGAGCAAACACAAGCAGAGGGAGCAGCAGGCAGAGGGGGAAGCAGGCTCCCTGCTGAGCAAGGAGCCTGATGTGGGACTCGATCCCAAGACTCAGGGATCAAGACCTGAGCTGAAGGCAGATGCTTAATCAGCTGAGCCACCCAGGCATCCTCATATTTAAAATCATCACAACTTGATGGCAAAGGAGGACTAGCATACACAAAGACCATTTAAATGTGAAAATTAAGGTCACTTTGATAAACTTTTTTTGGAAAGCTTTTATTTATTTATTTGACAGAGAGGAGAGAAATCACAAGTAGGCAGAGAGGCAGGCAGAGAGAGAGGGGGAAGCAGGCTCCCTGCTGAGCAGAGAGCCCGTTGTGGGGCTCGATCCCAGGACCCTGAGATCATGACATGAGCTGAAGGCAGGGGCTTTAACCCACTGAGCCACCCAGGCGCCCCCTGTTCACTTTGATAAACTTTTAGGGGGATTTTGTTTTTTTGTGTTTATTTGGTTTTCTGTATAAAATGAAATGATATAGTGCGGTCATAGGTCACAAATAATTTATATTCACAGAGTAATGAATTCTATTGAATCATGTGTATACTAATTTTTTTCTGTGGGTTCTCGAAAAAAATGGCTAAATGAAGAGCAAATAACTGAAATTATGGTCTGAAGGGCTTTCCTATAAGAAAAGAAATTGTTACTGTAAATTAGTTCTTATTCCAACAAAAGAAATGAGCAAAGAGAAAAACAAAAACAGGAGCGAGAGAGGGGACAAACCAAGGAAAAGACTCTTAACTATAGAGAATAATCTGATGGTTACCATAGGGAGGGGAGGGCTGGGGGCGGGGGCGTGGAGGTTAAACGGGAGATGGGGATTTAGGAGCACACTTGTGATGAGCACCAGGTGATGTATGCAAGTGTTGAGTCATTATATTGTATACCTGAAACTAATATAACACTGTATGTTAACTATACTGGAATTTAAATAAAAACTTAAAAAATTTGGGGCGCCTGGGTGGCTCAGGTCGTGATCCCGGGGTCCTGGGATTGAGCCCCATTTCGGGCTCCCTGCTGGTGGGGAGCCCGTTTCTCCCTCTGCCTGCCTCTCCCCCTGCTTATTCTTTCAAATAAATAAATAAAATCTTTTTAAAAAAAAACTTAAAAAATTAGTTATTATTCCAAAAGTATTCAGATTATTTATTTGTCTGTGAAGGTGTCTATATTTTGGTATAAGCTGCTTGAACTTCTTCTTGAGAGTAACAGTTTGTTCATCCCTGTATTCTCAGACACAGACAAAGATACAACATAAACTAGGAACTCAGTGACCTTGGTTGAATAGATGAAATGATATTATAGAAAATGTTTAAGTCACCTGAAAACTCAGTTTACTACCCTCAAATATGTCCAAAGAAGACATAGTGACTTTGTGGGATAGAGACTAGAGACTAAGGAGGAGTAAGATAGATAAATACATATATATCTCACCTCAGGAGGCCTAAGATATATATATATAGATATCTCTCTCTATATATATATCTCCTCTGCTCTTTAACCACAGCAAGTTAGCCACCATTTTTGTCTATGTTCAAAGCCATTCCTACTTAGCCCAAATGCATGTGTCTATTATTCAGTACAATTCTACAAGTATATACTGAGCATTTGTACTGGGTAAACAGGGAGAACTCAATAAATCTATATCTGGGTCAATATCTAATCCCTATGTTATGTTATCATCACTTCTGTACATGTGTAATTCCCCTAATAGACTGTAAACAACTTCAAGGGATCATGTTTTAATCATCTTTGTATCTGAATACAAAATAGGTCTGCTGGGCACTCAAAATCTAATATATGAACAGATAGGGACCCATGTACCTCCTGCTGGGAACTGGCAGTAGTAGGGAGGGAATGGTGGGGGTAAATAGGGGATCAGGGATGTTTTGTGGGAAAGTAAGAACACCTGAGATGAATCTTAAAGGGTGAAATCTATTCCCTAAGACAAATTTTGATAATAAGAGATGAAGGATGGGAGGAAGAAAAAACATTCTGAATGTAACGGGGAAGACATCACCATCAAAACACATGGAGGTAGTAATATACATACAGTGTTCAGGAAACAATATACAAGTGACTATTTCTGGAGCCTAGAAAAGAGGAGAATGAAAAAAGTAGGTCAATTCTCAATCACAGAGGGTCTTGAATGATCTACTGATGGTTTGCCTTGAAAAAGAATGACAAGGCCCTAAAATTCTGAGTAGAAAGAAAGTGGATATAAAGAAAAAAAATCAGGATTTAAGAGAAAGATAGAGCTGGGCTTATACCCTAAACTCTTAATCACTAACAGTGTGACTTTGGAGAAGTATTTTAATCTCTTTGAGCTTTAGTACTTCTTCTAGGAGTATAATAGATACCTTACTAGATTGAAATGGAGAAGAAATGGATGTTAAAGATCTTTATAAACTGGCAAAGGCAATATAGATATTAACTCTGTTTTCAGAAAAAAAAAATCTTAACAGCTTTGCTGAAGATTTGACAGAGGTGAGAAGAAAGTCTAGAAATGGAAGACAGGGTGTGATGGTGGGGTGATCATTTGCTAGTGCAGATGAAGACACATCCCTATGACCTCCATACCCAAGAACCCAAAAGACTCGATCCTGAACTACTTCTTGAGCAAGACTGTCAGGAATGGATGTACATTTCAACTCCGAGGCATTCATGATTCCAACTTACTTGATAAAATAAATCCTGGGTCAATAATGGGATGGTAGAAGTGATTCTCTGCTACAGGTGATTTATTGGCAGCATTACACTTGCAGTCTTCCCAAACAGCAATCCATTAAGCAGTCAGCTCAAAATACTAAGCCAAAGGAGGTCTTAAAAAGGTCATTAAGTGTAAGAAGTTAGTAATAGGGGAAACTGGGTGTGGGGTAGATGGGCACTGTCTGTACTATCTTCTCAATTTTTCTGGAGATCTAAAAACAGTTTGAAGAAATGAAAGTCTATTCTTTAAAAAAAGACACTACAGGTTCAGAGTGGATTTATTCATCATAGCCCCAAACTGGAAACAGTCTAGGTATCCATCTATAGAAGAATGAACAAATGTGGTATATTCACGTAATGGACTACTACCCAGTAATAAAAAAAAGAATGGGCTATAAATGCAATCTAGAACATGGACGGATCGCAAAAGAATTACGCTGAGTGAAAGACGTCTTACACAAAAGAGCATCTACTGTAAGATTCCATTTATATGGAATTCTCAAACAGGCAAAAATAATCTATGGGGGGACAAAATGATGGTTGCCTCTGGAAACTGAGAAAGGTCATGAGGAAACGTTCTGGAATGCTGGTCGTGTTTTATAATAGCTTGGTAGGTGCCTGAGTTATGCAGGTCCACACATTTGTGCAATCTTAGAGAATGCTCACTCACAACTTTGGCATTTCGCTCCATGTGAGGTTTACCTGACAGGAAAGTATGAAACAAATACTAGACTCCAGTTAGTGAGTTCATGATATGCATGCTGAAATATTTAGGGACAAATACACTGCTTGCAATTTACTTTAAATGCTTTTAAAAATAAGATCGATAATGGATGGACAAAGGGATGGATAGATGGATAGGATGTGATTCTGCAAATGTAGTAAAATATTAATGGCAGAATTAAGACGGTAGATATATAGGTATACACTGTAAAATTCTTTCAACTTTGATGTTTGAAAATTTACATTAAAAAATGTTGGGGAAAAATAAAGAACACTTTGCGGTCTTATGTCTGGGCTTGCTGATTAGGAGAAAAGGAAATAATATTTAAGCTTATAAAGCTAGGCTTGTAGGCTCTAAATAGTAATAAAAAAATCCTTTACATTTAACTCTTTACATGAATACAGACAGCTCTTTCATATTTATCCTCATTTAGCTCCCAATTTGTTTTGTGCATCTCTCTACTCTTTTTTTTTTTAATTTATTTTTTCAGTGTTCCAGACTCACTGTTTATGTACCACACCCAGTGCTCCATGCAATAGGTGCCCTCATCAATACCCACTACCAGGCTCACCCAACCTCCACCCTTCTCCCCTCCAAAACCCTCAGTTTGTTGCTCAGAGTCCACAGTCTCTCATGGTTCATCTCCCCCTCCGATTTGCCCCAACTCAATTTTCCTTTCCTTCTCCTAATGTCCTCCATGTTATTCCTTATGTTCCACAAGTAAATGAAACCATATGATAATTGACTCTCTGTGCTTGACTTATTTACGTTAGCATAATCTCCAGTTCCATCCATGCTGATGCAAAAGTTGGGTGTTCATCCTTTCTGATGGCTGGCAGAATACCTTCATTTTAGCATTTATAATATTTTAAAAATATTTTGTTTATTTATTTGACAGAGAGAGAGAGATCACAAATAGGCAGAGAGGCAGGTGGGGGTGGAGGGGGGTGGGAAGCAGGCTCCCTGCTGAGCAGAGAGCCTGATGTGGGGCTTGATCCCAGGACCCTGAGATCATGACCTGAGCCGAAGGCAGAGGCTTTAACCCACTGAGCCACCCAGGCGCCCCGCATTTATAATATAATTTCGTAACTATTTTCATCTCTGCATTATCCTACTAGACTACCAAGAACTCCTCGAAGGTAGAGCCTTGTTTTTCTCCTTTGATTTAGCCTACCCTTTGCCTAGCACGGTGTCTGACAAATACAGAGGGCACTCATTCAAACATTTGTTGAGTGTCTCCCATGGGTTACAAGGAGAGCTGGCTGGAGCAGGCTCTTTTCAAGGCCAGGGAAAGATACGAAGAGTTCCCTTAGAGACACATGATCCCAAACCCATTCTATGGAAGTGGTTCTGTACTTGGAAGGTAACAAGTTGATTCAGAGGGACTTAAATTTCCTCATCTTGCTTTCAGCCCATCATACTGCTACGTGAAACACTCTCAAGATGAAGCAGGTGTGGTATATGGTAGGTTGGCTCACTCGACCTCCACTCCACTCCCCTTCTGGATGTAAATGTTGGAAAACAAAAAAACAAAACAGAACAAAACAAAAATCACCTTTTCCAGATTGGCCTGCAGTTAATCTACCAGTTACTTGCATTCACATAAGCCTGGTAAAATGGAAGGCAAGGGAAGACCATTTTTCTGTTCTCTGGCTGCAAGGGTATGGCCAGGAAAGGAGCATTTTCTAGAATCCTGAGTGCCATGGGGCAGTTGTAGCAGTGGCTTCTCAAGCCTGACCTTGTAGTCGCTAGTTCACAGTCACTGCGCGGGGCGGGAGTGTTTAGAACCATCCCTCTGGGGTCGTGGGGTGAGGGGGAGTATCATTCATACAGTCCTAGACTAGAACACACTGCTTTAGTTCTTCACACCATTTGGTAAGCATCTAATTCCTTTTATCAAATTCCTTCCTGCTCAACGTATCTGGAATGGTTTCCACTTCTTACACTGATCCCTGAGTATAAAAATAAAAAAGACAAGTTTGAGTGACTAAAGGCAGGCCCCTGTGAATGGGAGAGGGACTTTATTTCAGAGTTTTTCCACAATGAGTATTTATTGAAGTAACTGTTGAACCCTACTGTGTGCCGAACACTGGGCTACCGGCTGGCCTTGAGAGTCTGCAGTTTGCTTTCAGATAGGAGATCCATGCTCATACGTGAAAGAAGAGCCCATAGTGATCGATGTCGCAGAGAAGGAAGGAATGAGAGCCCAGGTGAAGGGGGAGCTTTAGAAGGGAGAGAAAATCGCTACTCTCAGACTTCAAACCAAACACTAACTAAAACGTTTAGCATTTTATGCATAGCATATTCATCTCCATCATCTCATTTAACACCCCTAAGTACCTGCTCTCTTTTGGGGTCGACTTTGGGTGCTTCCTATGTGGCAGGCACTTCGCATATGTTTGTTTTTTTTTTTTCCGCATATGTTTTCTTATTTCAACTTTGGAACACTGTCTGAGGTGGGGACTATTATTGGCTCTGTAACTTGCTTGAGGGCTCAGAGTTATTAAACAGCACAGTCAGCTCTTAAACTCCTATCTTTTGATCCCAATCCTGCATTCTTAAGGGATCACAAAGCCAGAATTTCATTTCCTCAAAAGCCATAACATGTTTAAAAACTAATGTTGTACAACCATGAGGGCCTGTTACTCATCACAGAAAACCTTTCTCCAAGTGTGAAGTTTTTGAGGTAAAGGGAACAGCGGCCGTGCTGCCTCAGCCCTCGAAAGGGATCACAGAGGTCCCAGGCTGGCTCAAATCAGACCTGACTCACAATGGACAAAGGGAGTGGGGGAGAGAGAAGAAAAATCAGTTGCGGCCTCCATAGCCTCCTCACTAAGCCAGCTCTATCTCCTACACCATTGTTTACAGCTCAGAGGACACCATCCGGACCTAATAAATGAAAGTGTCCACTGGGAAGGGGAAAAACACACACATGCCCCCTCCACATACAAAAGGACATTTGTGTCAGGCAGCCCAAGAGGCTGACACACACCAAGGGTTTGCCCCTCCTCTCCTCACCCCTAGAAACGGACAAGAAAGGCAGCTTTCTGGTGATCCACAAAAGGGGGAGGCTGTGGCGGGGAAGAGAACACACACTTTCCAAAACTGCTGACTTGATTCATCCCCAAACTGACACAATGTGGAGAGGAAGGCTTCAGGAAATGGGCAGATTATGTCCAAGAAAAGATTTCCTGCAAGCAGTTAACGGGAAACTTACATGAAGAGCGAGGACTAAAAATACACAGGCTATTGGCTGCTAGCGGGAGGGCCCCCCATTCTTCAAGATGTGTCTGAAGAAGCTGCCACGCTTGAGGCTCTCCCTGCCCTCAAACCTAGTGACATCACCTTAGCACTGGCTTTGTTTCCCAGGAAAGTACATCAGGCACCTGGTGGGGTGAAAATTTCAACTGAACGCTCATCAGTCCGCACCGAGTTCTAGGCTCTCCATTCACGGAAGTACTTAGAGCCCAGAAGGCAAGACCCCATTGCCTTAGACACATGCCTTGGCACAAATGATGAGGAAAGTAGAACGGGAGTACAAATGCTATTCTATGTTTCAGTGAATTTTGATTATCAAGGCAAACCTGATATATATATCTATCAAGATATATAAACCTCAAAAATTTAGGAGTAATATTTAAAGGCTGTCAAATCTGCACAGAAGGTGGCACTGGAATGCAGGGAACTGATTTGGCCTTGAAGCCATCTGTAACCACAGAGCAAAGCCTGGCTTGAACAGTATGGGAACTAACACGCAACACTAGGAGACCAACGGGCAGCTGTGAGGGAGTGATGCTTGACTCAGAGAGATGCTTAGAGGCAGGTAGGTGCTGAGAGGCAGAAGCAGGCCCCGGGAGTTCCCTCCTAGGGCTGGAGCAGAAATGTGAAGATGGAGTTTGCTTTCAGAGCTTTCTTCTTCCTCTTCTGCTTCCAGAAGCCTAATTCTGCCAAATGCTTATTGACCTCCAACATTGGTGTAACCCTCCCCCCAGCGCACAGCACTGGACAACCACAGATCTAGAAACTCACAGTCTGATTCCAGCCGCACGCTCCTCCTAACTGAGCGCCTCACAGGTTCTCGTGCCCAGAAATTTGGGGCCCCATCACAAAGGAAAGTCTTATCACCAATCAGAGACACACACACACACACGCTAAGTCCTTCTTCCAGGTTTATAATAAACAATGCGAGGCCAAAGATCTTTCAGTATCATATTTTTATACCCAGTGGGAGCCAGATGTGCAGGTACGTTGGAAAACAGAATGTAGGTGGTCCTATGTGATTACAGTCTAGCGAGGCAGGGCTGGGAAAACAGCACTTTGGGTTCTTTTTTTTTTTTTTAATAAGGATGATCTGAGACTTCCTTTGTTGTAAAACCCTGTGGATGTGTTTGTTGTTGCTGCTCCTATCCTCCCTGATTTCTGGGCACTTGAGGCAGCCAAGCACTCCTTTCCTGAAAGCTGCTCCCAAATCCTTTGGATTATCTGACACCACAACTTCCTGTACCTCTGTGTTCCTTCTTAGTCTTCGTGGGGATCCTTTTAAGGTCTCTGATCCTCAGCTTCCTCTTTCCTTACTGGATAGATTCCTGAGTGATTTAGATTTCTCTCCTCGCAGAGCTGTCCTAGATGTACATCTGCAGACTATGCCTGAGGAGCCATCGAGTGGCCCCCAGTACAGTCCACACCCCATCCCCATTTGGCTCCTTCTTCCTGTTCTCTGCATCAGGAGAGTAGGGTAAGTCACTGGCACCCCAAATCTCCCAAGCCCTGATAAAGTGCTTCATAATGTTAAAACACAATAATTAGGATTTTGTGTTTTGTTTTGTCTATGGATGTATGCACATTAAGTTTATTTTAGAACTTGGGACGTATAGATACCACAGCTGTCATTTCATTTGCTATATTTAAACAACAACCATCGTCAGTCGGGAGTAAGAACTATGGGAAAATTAAGTGGCCAGAGGATATGAGAAACATGATGTTTGGAAATTCTTGGGTTTCGTGCAGTTAGAAACAAAACGATCAAATTGGGTTAGTGACCTAGGAAGCGATATCGATTAAACTAAAATATGTTAGCGACTACTCTCATCTCTATTTCTAAAACTGCAGTGTCACGGTAAAGAGAAGAACTCCTCTGGATTCAAGTGCTCATTTGGCTATGTTTGTTTACTCGGGCATCTCCATTCCGCTGTGGACTTCTCAAGACTGTAGCCCTGGCAGAGAACAAAGTTACAAGAACCCTGGACTGGGCAGTAGTGTTCTCCAATTGGCTTTACTACTAAATACTCCTTGCTAAGTGTTTATCTAATATCCTCAAGTTCCAAGATCCCTAGACATTCTTATTAGCCTTTGGTCTCAGCAAAAGATCAGATAATCATTTACACCTTATGGTAGATTTCATTGGGTTTGATTTCCTTGCCCAATACTATTTGCCTCTTAAATCAACTCTCCAAAAAGATACAGAAAAAGGGGCAGAGTGTACAAAAAGCACCAAAGAAGTAGCACGGGAAGGGTTTCCATCTAGGCTGGGCTCTTACAGTTGGCGGTGAGGAGGCAGGAATTTTTGCTCTCCTGGAAACTTCCAGTAGGGTAAAATTTCTCCAGAGCTAAGGCAAAGACTTAGTTAAGAAGAGACTGGAGAGTATAAAAGATGGGATGATTTATTTCATCCCCTGAGAATCCATACTACTCTCTTTGGAGGAAAAGAGCAAGAAGCGGGGGATGTTGGAGGAAAAAAAATGACAGAGGTTTGAGCAAAAGAAAATAAATTTCTCCCCCATAGAAAATCATCACTCTAATCACTCCCCAAGCCTACACTCCCTCAAATCCAGGTAATGGTGAGAAAGAAAATGTTCTATAGATAAATGAACAGCAAATGAGTTCCTCCCTGTATGCCAGAGGGCACATTCAGGCAGACCCTGAAATTAAGGAGCTCCAAATCTAGCTAAGAAGTCATGTGTATTTAAAAAATATGAAGCTGCAAATAAACATTATGTTATAAGTGACATTAGGAGTTTAGAGTGGTGAACAACTGCCGTGGTTCTGGGTGATCTAGAAAGGGTCTGCAAGCAACTGACCTGGAGTTGGGCCTCTGCGAAGGCCTGGATAATGCTATCTTTCCTTATTATGCCATTATCCTATTATGCTATCTTTCAGCGTGAAGGCCTGGATTATGCTGTCCTTCCTGGTTGACATCTCCCGTGAATCAATCATTAAAGAACTTGCAGACATGCACTAACAACAATAACCACCAAGAAACTCACACAGGTAAGTAAAAGCACTACATCAAGTATACAGTGTTTAATACCTACCCCATCCCCGGAATGTTCAGGGCGCATGAGGCAGGCTATCTGTTCCCATCCTGACCACCACAGCATTTACCCTGAGCCGAACGTGGTGCCGGATACAGCAGTGCTGGCTGGATAACATACCCCTCATCCACAATCTCTGTCTTCCTTACTTGCCTTCATTATAGAGTCTTGAGAAGGAGATCCTTTTCTAGCCTTTGTTCTAACCAGAGGTAACCGTGTGCCACGGTTCTGAACAAGAAGACATAAGCAGAAATCTGCTGGGGGCTCATGGGAAAGCATTTGATTATCCAGCCACTGCAAGGTAAAAAGCCAACACTCTATAGAAGGCTGAATGGGAAGATATAACGAATAAGCATCCTTGATTGCAACACTGAGTCTTTAAGGCAGCAACTGCTTATTAGAGACTTCTTGTGATGTGGTAATGTTAAACCATTCTCAGTTTAATAAATTGAAAATATTTCTGATATAAATACTTACCGTGTGCTTAACCAAGGTTATAGAGTAGGTAGGTCACAGAACAGAATTCAAGCCCATGTATGACAGACCCAGAACCCTGATCCCTGACCACCACACTAACCAGGGTGCACATGTGCTATTAAAACTCAGGTGTCTTAATGACCAGTCCTGTGGTTGTTTGTTCGGAGGGACGACTCATCCTACGATGGTCACAGACATTCTTTTTTTTTTTTTTTAAGATTTTATTTATTTGACGGAGAGGAGAGAGATCACAAGTAGGCAGAGAGGCAGGCAGAAAGAGAGGGGGAAGCAGGATCCCCGCTGAGCAGAGAGCCCAATGTAGAGCTCGATCCCAGGACCCTGAGATCATGACCTGAGCCGAAGGCTCAGGATGCCTCTCCCCTCTGCGCCCGCAGATCACGGTGCTGTCTTTCCTGCCGGTTGCATCTGCACAGGGAGCTGGGGAGAGGCAAGCAGTCCAGGGGCTGGATGCAGAGCTTGGGGATGCATGGGGCGCAGAGAGGAAGAGTCAGAGAAGCCAGTCTGCTGGTTGGCGTGTTCCATCTGTTTCTGTAAGGACAGGGCACCGCCAGGCTGGAGGAAGCCTGTCTGGGTGGGCTGGAAATGCCCGTGCACGGCGTAGGGCTTTAATGCACTGAGCCACTCAGGCGCCCCGGTCACAGCCATTCTTATCATAAAACTGTATATCCTGGATACATCTTAATAATATGTTCCAAAAAAAAAAAAAAACCAACAAAAAACGACACCAATTTCATTAGCTCTCAGACTAGGGGCAAAGGGATTCAACTTACTGACGTACATCATTTATCTTCTTGTGATTCCCTTCTTGGGCGTCTATGATCCTCTTCTTCCATTCCGAGTTTCTTTCACATTTGAGATCCAGAAAAACTTAACATTTGCCTACAGACACTTTCCAGTTCCCCTTTCTTCTTTTGCACCCATTTGGACTTTAAAGACAGCCACAAATGAGTTCTCCCCTTGTTTTCTACACAATAGGCAAGTGTCATTTCAACAAACTAAGCATCTGATAACACTTAAAAATAAACAGCACACTGTTTCTGGAGGGTCACTTATCTCCTCACAATAGAGCAAATTGGAAGATCGTTCAGAAATATTTCAAAGCCTAAAACAACACTGAGCTGAAATGGCACAGTGATCAG
Organism: Procyon lotor; assembly: GCA_028646535.1. Classification (NCBI taxonomy): domain Eukaryota; kingdom Metazoa; phylum Chordata; class Mammalia; order Carnivora; family Procyonidae; genus Procyon; species Procyon lotor. The sequence continues at coordinate 47,352,372 of CM053613.1, forward strand.
CTGTTGGCAGCTGGTTGGGTTTTCATGGCTTTACCCTCAAGTGAAATGCACTCCTTATCTGTGGTTAGGATTGGCCATTACATAGGAGGATTAATGGGGTTGCTTTGGGCCGTCATGGAAAGCTTAAGATGTGTTCTCTATGTGGATCCCTAAAAGCAGACATCTTCTCTGCAAAGCTGACAGGTCACCTCCCTCAACCAATTAGCTAATTGTCTGAAATCACTCCTCATAGATCAAGAAAAACTGTCTGGTGAATGAACTCTGTTCATGCAGAAAGCAAGAGCCTTTTGTTTCCTTCTGAAGACCCTATTCAACTCCAAGGCCCCTTCCATCTACAAAATTCTAAATTCTACAAATGTGAACAGTCAGCTCCAATGAATGAGTCCTTCCGGCTTTACAGCAAATGAGTGCTTTTCTGACTACAGGGTTTTTGTTTTGTTTTGTTTTTTTTAAAACAAAATTGTTTTTTAAATGTAGCTTCCTGGCTACCCCAGGTGTGAAATGGCAAATGAAAGAACAAGCAGTTGTGTTGGCCATCTTTGGTTGATTCCCTCAAAGCTTGCCAGACTGATGTCATTCTGGATGCTTCCTATTTTGCTGACCAAGCTAGGTCTTCCTAGAAAAATCTACACATTGTCCATTCTAATAAAGACCTCGCATCAAAATTTAAAAGCTCGGGGATATGTGGGTGATTGGTAGCTAGCTCTCACTGAATAACAGGGAGTAAGTGGCCTGTCCTCTGTGGTTAAGACTAGGAACTGGAGATAATGTTCATCTCCCGCCCACTGGATACCCCACTTTGCATGGAGTATCAAGACACCCTTATTTATACCATTTGCATAACATCTCTCACTGAGCCTTATTTTCTGCTTCCAAATACAGTGCTATTTTGTTCAGACATCTACCCTTTCCTGTGTCATTCCCCCTCAACTTAGAACTCCTACTTCAAAAGTCTAAAATCCTACAAACAAAGCATCGACAAAAAATGGGAAGCCTGTATCTCTTGCATCTGAGAACACTGAAAAAGCTTTAATAGAGATGTAAGAGCTTGATAAGGGATGGGACCGAATTTTAATAAACACAGATGGGAGAAGGAATAAAAACTCCCTAGGAAAAGGAGAAAGAATACTTACCGTGTGACAGATACTGTGCTAAATACTTTCACATAAATTCTCATCAGTACCTTTTAACAGATGACACTGGGAAAGGCATGTATTGCTATTTTCTCAAAGCCCTTAACCAGTTAAAAAAAAAAATTGGCCCAAGGTTACATGGCAAACAAGAGGAGAATGTAGGTCTCAAACCCAGATCTAGCTCTAAATCCTCTCTTTCCTGACCAAATCGATGAGTAGTGGTGTGGAAGCAGGGACAAACAAAGCTCAGTGGGGGAGTGCAAAGGGAATCAATACCAATTCGGTGGGCGAGTGCACAGCAGCTTCTGAGTGTCTGCTCTTTGGGAGTCACCACTGAAAGAAAAGGGCTCCAGGACACAGAGCCAGGAGTGCTACTTGGTGTAAACACAGCGAAATTCTCGATCATTTTGACAAGATGCATTAGAGTAAGTGATGTCTTTTAAGAAACTATCAGTAGTTCTGATGTTGATGACTGCAGTTTAGGATTAGGATGGCTACTTCTTTCATCATTTCCATTTGGCAATATATTTGAACTGAACCTAAATGCTACCAGAGCCTTGATCTCAGTATGTACCAGGGATACAGCTCAGCATGGCTGAAGGCAATGATTATTTGAGGAGACTACATGGGTAACTCTTGTCACACCGAAATTTTTTGTTGGCTAGACAGATACCCAAATACATCTCAGGGTCATTTTTCCATTTACTGACATCCTCTTTCCTATTTCTCTATTCACAGGATCTAAAATAAGGTCCAGAACACAGCAGTGGCTTAACCAAAGTTTACTGAACAAATGATACAAAATAGGCATTCAATAAACGTTTGATGAGTAAATAAATGAACTAGGCACTTCTATTGAAAGAAGTGGATGAGAGATGTTAAATCAGAGACTCAGGGTTAGAGCAGTGGAGTACAATGTAAACTAAGGTGGTACATCCAAGTTGGAGCTCCCAGATGGGCTAGGGGAGCCCTGAATGCTAGGCATAGGAATTTGACTTCATTTTATAGGCAACAAGAAAGAATCCTGAATGTTGCTGAGGATAACAGTGGGCATGGTGGGTAGGGAGGGAAGAGAGTAATACCCCAAATGGTTCTAGCTGGTCAGAGAACAAGAAGGTACCAGACAACAGTAGAAAGGACAGTGAACTCCCAGAAGGGAGAGGGACAGAAAGATGCATAGAAAGCAGAATTCCTGTTTTTGTTTCATGGAATTCCTCAACCTTTTCACGATGATACCAAAGATCTCATTCCTTCACTACTCTCTCTCTTCTGCCACCTTCTCTTTTGTCTCAGTTAATCCTCTCTTCAAGAATCTTCTTCTGACCACACCTCAAAATTTCTCATCCAAGATACCATTTGATTGGATAAATGTAATGTGTCATAGCCTCAGAACTGTTTTAAAATGTCTCAGAATTTCCAATTTCTGTGGGAGAAAAAGGCCAGGATGAATAATATATTGTATTCTTATCCCTATGGACAAGATGGACTTCGCCTACTCAATTCTTGTCAGAGCCAAAGTAGAGTAAAATGATTTCCCTGCCTTCCCTATCAAAGCACAGCAGAAATAAATATAGGGAGTGTCTCATTCTGTGGCACATGCAAATAAGTATACTCAGAAAAGCAAATATTTCTGCCCACAAGTTTTCCTTGCCTTCTGCCTACACTAAAGTGAACACTATCAACTGATCTGCCCAGATCAACTGATCTGGACACTATCAACTGATCTGCCCACCTTTGTGCCTTTGCTTGAGCTCATTTTCACACTTCCATATTACTCCCCAACTATGTTGAAATACACTCCTCCTTCAATAACTACCTTTAGTGCCACCTCCTCTAGACTGTTTCCTTTGATTTTTAAGGGGAATGCAAAACCCCTTTAACACCTTGTCTGTACCTCTTCTTATAAATCACAAAAAGACTTGTGAGATAGTTTCTTATGAATGGGTCTTGTATGCCATTCTATTCTCTCCATAAGAAACATGTTTTGAAGCCAAGGCCTATATCATTTGGGCATCCCCCATGGTTCCTAGTGTAGCATGTGGACCCAGCCCACGTAGGAAGCTCTCAAACACCTGCTGAAATGAATTAATGAACGTATTACTTGCAATGAGCATTCATATACATTACTCCAGGGCATGATTATCTCTACTTTACAAACAAGAAAATGAAGGCTCATAAAAGTTAAGTGATTCCGAAAAAAGGACATGCTTTCTACAAAAGCTAAGCTAAAAGGCCCACATAAGAAGATGCAGATTTAATCTAGGTGCCTCTTGGATAACGACTCCTATCTTCTATTGAATAATCAACCGAGAATATCGGTCGATACTTTTAGGGGTAAAAATTTGTCAGTGTGTATATCAAGAGCCATAAAAAATCATAAAAATCTAAATTAGTATGTCTATTTTCAGAAATCCTTAATATCCAGAGATGTAGAAAAACTTATGCATAAAGATGACCATCGTACTGTTGCTCAAAATATGACAGAATCAGTAAAATATTCTGTTTCCCATTTGAAAGACTAAAAATATGTTTACTTCTCCCCCCTCCCAGATCCCAAAGACATGATAAAGTAGTACAAGACTGAATAAATCGATATCTGTGCTTAGGGTGGGAGAGAAAAATAAAGGAAGAAAAGGAACAGACCAGAACATTTTATTATTATTATTTTTTTTTTTTTTAAAGATTTTATTTATTTGACAGAAACACAGCGGGAGAGGGAACACAAGCAGAGGGAATGGTAGCAGGAGAAGCAGGCTTCCTGCCGATGCGGGGCTCGATCCCAGGATCCTGGGATCTGACCTGGGCCGAAGGCAGACGCTTAACGACCGAGCCACCCAGGTGCCCCTATTATTATTTTTTAAAGTAATCTCTACACCCAATGTGGGACTGGAATTGATGACCCCAAAATCAAGAGCTATAGTGCTACTGACTGAGCCAGCCAGGTACCCCAGACTAGAAATTTTTAATACTTTTCAAAAGATGGCAATTACATGCAATTACACCGGTAGATGTACTACAATGTAGACATGTCCACAGCCAAACCAAGCGAAGGAAGACAGCTAAAGGAAGGTGAGGAGAAGCTCATGTAGTGGTCAATGCTGCTACTTGGTAAGGGTCTAGAAAGGTGCCATGTTGGGAATCAGAGTATTACTGTCCAATAGAAATGTAATATGAGCTATGTATGTAATTCTGAAATTTCTTTTTACACTGAAAAAGTACAAAAGATAAAATTAACTTTAATAGTGTATCAAAAGTATCATTTCAACATACAATCAATATAAAAATGAGATATTTTCTTATCTCATCCTTTTGTCTGAAATTTGGTGTGTATTTAACACTTACAGCATATCTTAGCTCAGATGAGCCAGATTTTAAGGGCTCAACAGCTCATTTGTGGCTAGCAGCTAGGATAATTGATATGACAAAATGAGAGAGTAAGGAGAGCAAGGTCAGGAAAAGGAACAGGATCAAAGTGATTAACTGAACTGTCTAAAGAACTAGTTGGGCAGAAATATTTTAGATATGCAGAAACTTAGAAAGTTTAACTTCTATACGTTCTTTCTGAAAAATTACCAAGGATGTTTTACAACAAAGTTAAAAAGGATTCTGACAAAGAGATGGCATGGGGTGTAAGAAAGGAAATTTAATTCAAAACTTCAATGAAATGATAGTAGGCTTTGAAATTAAAACACAAACTCTGTGGACCGAGAGAAAAATATGTCAAGATGAAAGTTATTTCCCTAAAACAAACAGTATGATTAGGAAGCCAAGTGATGTTAGTTATAAGGTAAAGGCAGATGCTTCTTTCTTTAGTCAAAAAAAAAAAAAAAAAAAAAAAGGCAATGCAAAACTCCAAAGAAAACAAAAACCAAAGACAAGGTATAAATATGAAGCAAAGAAAATGTGGCAAGTGATGGAAAATAGAAAGAGAACCTATTTGATATTGATGTTTGGAATAGTCTCCTTTAAGTGTCACAGATTTAGTGCATAATGTCAAATTATGCAACTCTGCTCTGCTGCAAATACTTACCTAGCTGTAATATTAAAAAAGGGTATTAAGTAGTTTTTAATTCTTAGACTCAATCCACAGGTGAAACTTAAGACTTCTTTATTTTATAGATCTGAATGTAAATGCTATTTCGTCATCCAATACACACCTTAAGATAGGAAGGGACTAATTTTCTCACATTACTTGTCGAGAAAGTCAAAATCTCTATACAGTTACACCCCTGTTTTGGTCTAAGTGGTAAGCTGCATAAGACAAGTATGACTAAGGGGCTTTAATGATTCAATGATGCCTATTTCTTTATTCAGGAACACTAAGGCTCTAATATTTTGGTGCTACAAAATGGTCTCATTAGTGAGTCACACTGAAGTCATTAAATTATCTTCAAAATTTATAATAAGCATTTTTAAACTTATAATGTTAAGTGAAATAAACTGTATCCAAAACTATAGACAGTATGGAGCCTAATGAAATATATTAGAGATTTAGGTTAGAGTTAAGTAATCACCAGACTTCGGAAAGGAATCCAGTTAAGGAAACACAAGTGGTAAAAGCAATAGTTAAATGTAAGTTGCCAGGCACTGGTACTACCTCTGATCTATCTCTGTGATCAATCTTCCTTCTCCAACATATACAGTTTGTACTTATTAAATATTCACAGATTTAAATTCTTAAGGGTACTTGAATGATTTAGGATGGCTAAGAAACCATTCAACTTGGCGGTGTAGCCAAAGGAGCCTTCCTGGGAGAGCAAAGCCCTTGAATTGTATCTCAAAGAATGCACAACGAAATTGTGATTAGGAAGAACACAGACTCCTTAACGGGCAAAGGGCCAGCCCCCCGGACTGAATGCAAAGGAGGCTCTCATGGAAGAGAAGAAAATGAGGGCACTTTTAAGATGTGGTAACCAGAAGTTACTGAGAGACACTGACTTGTCCTCATCCACCACTGACACAGTGACTGACGTTTTTAGGGCTGTACTTGAGAAGATGGAGGTATAACTTCCAAATGTATAAACTGAGCTCCATTTTTTCTCCCATCGACCTATACTTCATCTTCTCTGTATCAGCCAGACAGACTATCTTTTCTCCTCCATTATTCTCCTAGTTTACAATTCTGCCCAGAAAATAAGCTTCTCACTAGCAAATAATTACATCACAGATAGCAGAGTTTGCTTGTAGAGACCCAGGACAATCTACTTAGCAGCCTCAAGGGAAAAAACAGGTAGAATGACTAAAATGTTTCACCTTCCATGGCTAGACTTTGAAATAAGACTGCCCAGCTTGGCCAAAGGGAGCAGTGTATTTGTTAAGGCACCTTAAATATGGCTCTGTACTCAAAAAACATTCTCTGTAAGTCTCAAACATGCCTTCTTTGGACTTTTTATAACTAGCACATAAAAAGATCTTTTTCTTTGGAAAAAGATCTAATGGAAGAGGAGAATGGGAAGAGATAATACAGCATACACATGTGCCAGACACTGTATAGACATTCTGCAACAAATTCATAGGGTACTTTTTATGCCCATTTTACAGACAAGGAAAAGGAAGTTTAATCTCTTAGAGATTGAGTGATTTGTTGACTATGTAAATACGGGAGCTGGGATTCAAATCTACAAATGTCTTACTCCAAAACTCAGTGCTCTTCCCCCTATACCATACAGCCTCACAGAAACCAAGGAAGAAAAAAGGAGTGAATCTACCAAAGCTACACTGTTGAAAAGCAAGAACAGAGAGGTACAGCTGTTATCTTTACAATTTTTCCCATACTTTTTTAAAGAAACAAAATGGTCCTACTGAATAAGATTCAGACCCTTCTAAGGTAACAGAAGTGAAGAGTCTTAAACAGACCTTTCTCTCAAAGGAGAAGGGAGGTATTAAGTTTCAGAAAGTAGGGGACTTCTCTTACATGATTCTGTCACAGCTCAAAGGATGTTTTAGGGACTAGATATTTACCTAGTGTGAGCACAGCATTTAAGAGAATCCAGAAGGATAGTAAAGAAGACAGAGGGAGGGAAGGGAGAGTGACTCACTATTTGTTTTCCAAATATAAAAACTCAAGCAAAACACAGTGAGACTCAGCTATCCAGCTGGGTGCTCTTAAGGATTAACTGTGTGTGTGGCCAGGCACTTAACTTCATATTTCTGATGGACCAGCTGTAAAATGGAAGAATTTGCAATAAGGCTTCTTGTCAAGAGAGCACGAATGCATTTGTGTTTATAGCTTCTGAAATATGGACCTAAACAAATGGCCTAACATGGAGCCCCAGGCCCTAGTTTCAATATCCCTGCTATAGTTCATGTCATAAGGTTGTGCTCGGGATAAGAGTGTCCTCACAATGGCAGTGCTGTCCCATATTTTTATATCCCTTTCACAGGTTACAGCTGGGCTTTTAAAATAAAGGTTCTTATTCAATGTTGAAAACAAAATGCCAATGTAACAGGGTAGAAGGTATACGGGATGTTGGGCCATCATGGAGGTCAATCTTGTTTGTACGATTTGAACAAGTTACTTACTCTTTCTGAGACTTATTTTCCAAATCACTAAAGTGAGGGATAATTACCTACCTGAGAATACTTATTCACTGAGAATTAAAAAGAATTTCTGATACATAAAACACTCAAAAGATTATTTCCCTATTCACCCTTACCTCACACCATATACAAAAATTAACTTGAAATAGATCATAGATCTAAGAGTAAAAGCTAAAACTAACAGCTCCTGTGACAAAAATAAGAGAAAAATCTTTGTGACCGTGAGGCAGAAAAACAAAAAACATTATCATAAAAGAAAAATACAATAAACAGACCATCAAAATTCAAAGCTTTTCCTCCTCAAATGGCACCCATTAAAGAAAATAAAAAGGCAAGCAAGACCGGAAGAAAATACGTGTTGTCCCAGACAAGCAGAAAAATTGCATATATTTCTACCTTTTAAAAAGCTGGTATTCAGACCATTTAAAAAATTCTTACAACTCCTCTCTTCCCATAAACAGCCTGCAGTGATCTCTGAAAATGGTTTGCTATTCACTTGACCCAGAAAACCCTACAAAATCATGCAAGTCTTCATGCTGGCTTTAAGAACACATGGAAATGCCCAGGCCAAAGGCATGCATATCTGAAAAGCCACCAAGCAGGTGAAGGATGTCACTTTGCAGAAGCAACATGTGCCATTCTGTCACCCCAATGGTGGAGATGGTAGATGTGCCCAGGCCAAACAGTGGGGCAGGACCCAAAGCAATGACCACAGGGTCAGTAGCCCAAGATGAGTGCTGAAGTTTTAAGCATGTGAAGCTAGTCACGTGCTTAAAAACGCAGAGAGTAATGCCGAACTTAAGAGTTCAGATGTTGACTCTCTGGTCATGGAGCACATCCAGGTGAACAAAGCCCCCAAGACACGACAGAGAACTTACAGGGCTTGTGGTTGGATTAACCCACATGACTTTCCCTGCCACACAGAGATGCTCCTTCCTAAAAAGAGCAAATTGTCCCTAAACCAGAAGAGGAAGTTGCACAGAAGAAAAAGATATCCCAGAAGAAACTGAAGAAACAAAAACTCATGGTCTGAGAGTAAATTCTGCATAAGATAAATGTAAATAAAAGTAGAAAAAAAAAAAAAAAGACTGACCATACTAAGTGTTGATGAGAATGCAGAGCAAGTGAAAATCTCATACAGTAATGCTAGGAATCTAAAATGGTACAGCCAGTTTGGAAAAGAAGCTGACAGTTTCTTAAAAAAGCTTAAGAAACAATTACCATATGACCCAGTCATCGACTTCTTGGTATTTACACGAGAGCAACGTAAAAAACATACAACCACACAAACATGTGTAAATGAATGGTCCTATCAGCTTGATTTAAAACCGTCAGAAACTTGGGGCACCTGGAGGATGGGTTAGTCAGTTAAGTGTCCAACTCCTGATTTCAGCTTAGGTCATCATCTCAGGGTTCTGAGATCCAGCCTGGCATTGAGCTATGAGCTCAGTGGGGAGTCTGCTTGAGATTTTCTCTCTCCCCTCTGCCCTCTCCTTGCTAAAAAGAAATAAATTTTAAAAAAGAAAGAAAGTAACCAGAAATTGGAAAAACAAAAAACCAAAACCATGTCCAACAGTAGGTAGTATATCCGTACACTGGAATCCTAATCAGTGATAAAAAGGACCCATGCACCAACATGGACACATCTGAAAGTCGTTATGCTGAAAGAAGCCAGACCAAAAGTGTGCATATTGTATAATTCTATTTATATAAAATGCAAACTCATCTGACAACAGATGAATGCTTGCCTGAGGCTGAGGGCAAAGGAAGGGACCGACTGCAGAGGGACAAGAGCAATCTTTTGGGACTAAATGTTCTATATCTTGACTACACTAGTCATTTCACAGGCCCAGCAACTGACAAACTCACTGAATTTCAACAGATTCATGGTGTGTACATTATTCCCTAAAGTTGATAAGGAAAAACATTTAATTCACTTTGCTCTCTCCTAGTGCCACTGGAATCAAGTTAAAAGTCTACCATTGGGGCGCCTGGGTGGATCAGTCGGTTAAGTGTCAGACTCTTGGTTTCAGGTCAGGTCACGATCTCAGGGTCCTGAAATCGAGCCCTGCATCAGGCTCCCTGTTGGGTGTGCAGCCTGCTTAGGATTCTCTTTCTCCCTCTGCCTCTCTCCTGCACCCCTCCATGCTCACACTGTCAAAAAAAAAAAAAAAAAAAGAAAGAAAGAAAGAAAAAGAAAGAGAAGAAAAAGCTACTATTACCCACATAGTCAGAAGGAAAACAGGAAACTACATGTAAAGAGGTGGCATTACAAAAGCCTTGTAATTTAGTGAGTATCAGTCAGGTGTTTGGCAATGGGTGAGGCGCTTTATACACAGTATCTTATTTAATTCTAACAAATTTGATGAGATAGGCCTATTATCTCTTTTATAGATGAGGAAGCAGGTTCAGAAAGTTTAAGAAATTCACCAAAAGCCACCCAGATGTAAATGGTAAATTTGGATTCAATGATGGATCTGGACTCAAAACAGTAAGCCTGACTTCAAAGACAATGCTATTATTTCCTGCAGTGCTTAGGGCATCCTCAGAAAGGCAACCATCATGGCCCAGAGACAGGAAGCGTTCCTGAAGATTTCCTTCATAAGGAGTGGGAAATCCTCTCAAGTAGGGGAGCTTTGGCAGGCTTTTTCAAAGGATGCTGGGAGGGTGGGAAGTGGGGTACGCCTCTGCTTGTGAGGCCAGAGAGAATCCTCTCACTCGGCTCCAGCATCTGCTGGTATTTTGTTAACTCTTGGCTCCTCCATATTCACCCACCCACTGGTTTCCCAGGGAAAAAAAGCCAAAATATCTTGGCTGTGCAGGCGAATGGGTCACAGATGACAGAGGTAAAAAAAAAAAAAAAAAGTCAAGAAGTTCTGTAAATACGCTTTTTTTTTTTAAAGCAAAAACAAATCGTACACTTCCTTGTTCTGTATTTTCCTTAATCTTTTTGAGTTGTCCATCTTGTGAAACGTTTTCTTGTCTCTATTTTCACTCATCACAGTGGAAAAAGTGAGGCCAATGGGTCACGCTGGAAGTTTAAATAAATTTACAGCCTTCCTATTTCGGAGCAGCTGTGGCCCATCTCCCCTGATGCCGGGCCAGCAGATCACGAAGGTGGCCTGAGCTGCAGAAAGTGGGCTGCAGCGAACCAGGATCTGGAGGGGACGACACCGCGGACAGAACGTAAAGACACCTGGGTTCTGGGATTAATTTTGTGTCATCATCGCTGAGACTCTGTCAGGCCACTGTCCCTCTCCAGGCCTCGTAAGATTTCCTGATCATGTTTTTCAACAAAGGCCCTCCATTTATAACCAAAAATAATCTTTCCCCCAAACCCTCAGAGTCTCATGCAATTCCTCTTCGGGAATTGCTCCGCTGCCTGTTTACTCCCCAGCAGTCAAGCTTCCCTTTCTGAAATTTATACTTTATTATGAAGACGGGCAACTGCAGCCTATTAGTACCCTATCATGCCTAATAAAAACTTTAAGAAAGGACACACAAACCCACACTGGAATCCAGCCATAATCCCGAGTGTGTGTTCCCAAGAGACAGGGATTTAACTGCCCTAACACAAACTGCAGCATTTTTGGTGGGTCTCCGATTCCTTCCCCGGGTTAGCTTGCCCCGCAGTCTTCCCAAAGCTCCCTTGCTCCCTCTTCACACACACGGTAAGAAGTCACAGGGACATGCGCTTGGGTGCGTGTTTAAGAGGGCGTCCTTCCCAAACCACACTCTGCCAAGTCGTTTCTGGTAAGCGACTTTGGAAAGTAAAAATTCCCTAGACGTTCTGGACAGGGTGTGAAAGGGAGACCCACAACTCAGCAGGGGAACTGAAACATCCTCCCCTTGGGGCCACTTCTGTCCTGGGGGTATGGGGGCAGGGAAGTTACGGAAGAAGCTCTTTAGAGGAAACAGACTTGCAGGACCTAAGCTTTCAACAACTGCGCCCCGTATCCAGCCTCCAGCCGTTGACTGAGGCGACTGTCAGCCCCAAACCACGGGGGAACAAAGGGGTCGGAGTTCCTGCTCCTCAAACAGCCTGGGGCAATACTTCTGCTTCCCATGTTTACAGCTTAGTACCTGTTTCTAGCTCCCAGCTCTGGAGCTCAAAGTCAGTGTTGGAAATCGACTTGACATCAGTTAGTTCACGTGTGACACGCTACTCCCCCCCCCTCGGCTTTTTTAAAGAAGTAGAACCCTTTATTTTTACAAGCAAAATGTTGTGCAGAACCATAATACGAAAATAAATAAATAAAATATAAAGCGGAACTGCTCTGGGGGTAGGGGACAGAGAGAGAGAGAGAGTCTTACCAGCCCAGCTGGCATCATCCCTCTCATCAGGAACCTCTTTGGATGCCCAGGGCCATAAGGAACGCTGTTAGGTCTCCTGATGTATGTTGGTTTGTGTGTGACTGGTGGGTTTACTGATCTGTGGAGTTCACAGATACAAACACAGATGATCAGGGGCGCCTGGGTGGCTCAGTTGGTGAAGCGTCTGCCTTCAGCTCAGGTCATGATCCCAGAGTCCCAGGGATTGAGTCCGGCAGGCATTGTTATGGGGGGGGGGGGTGTCCCTGCTCAGTGGGGGGCCTGCTTCTCCCCTTGCCTGCTGCTCCCCCCTGCTTGTGCGCGCTCTCTTTCTCTCTCTCTCTCTCTGACAAATAAACAAAAGATTTAAAACAAACAAAAAGACAAACACAGATGATCGTGCCCTTAATTTGATTCAGTAGGCTGGGGTGGGTGCTCTCAGCTTCCCTCCCCCTAACCTTATGTCTCCTTCAATGATCTCATTAATTCCCAGTGCTTTGCTTATCATTTCTATATGCATGACTCAAACGGTACATTTTAAGACATGATCCCTTTCCTTAGCAGAGCATCTGAAGCATATTGATGGGAGGAGACAAGCAGGGATCCAGGCACGCAGTCTGGCAGCAGAATCCAAGTGTTTGGTCCCAAAATTCAGGACAGCACTTGAGTCCTCGGAGGACTAGTGAGAGAAAAAGAATAATGGGAATCCTTAAAGAATCAAAGTGCAAGGCAGGGACTTGGCTAAAAGGAACCAGGCAAGAGCTCTTCTTAGAATTGGGGGCCAAAGTCAGAGGAGGACTGACTAGCTTTTAGGCTGACTTCATGCTGATTCCCAGAGGCCTGGCTCAGGTTTTTAAATCCCACCCCACTTCATCCCCATTATAAGCAGAACTGCTTCACAGACCTATCGTAAGGTATAAGAGGACAGAGCCAAGTAAATCTTCACAGCTGAGCATGTCCAGGCCCTACTTGTGCCTAGCAAAGCCGAAAGCATAAGATGAGCTGAGAAGATGCAGAACAGATGTTCGTAATGTTTTCCAGGTCACTTGCAGAGATGGACACAGATCCCTAGCAACTCAATAGCCATTTCTCTCGATATATCTTGTTACAGAACTGATATTTTGTTCAGAGACCTGGTAGAGGCTCCAGGGTTGGGGGAAGGGAGTAAATCCCCTACCCCTCAGCCCCAGGGATTGAATTACCATTGTCTAAAGCAATTATGCAAATCAATTTCCCTTTGCCTGGATCGGGCTAGAGGTGTAATTCAGTTCTGACCAAAAAACAAAACAAAACAAAACACAAGGAGTTCTCTAAAGGGGAGGGAAATTGCCTGGGTTTTGTTTTTTGTTTTGCTTTGTTTTGAAAGATTTTATTTATTTATTTGACAGAGAGATCACAAGTAGGCAGACAGGCAGGCAGAGAGAGAGGAGGAAGAAGGTCCCTTGCTGAGCAGAGAGCCTGATGCCATGCCCCAATACGGGCTCGATCCCAGGACCCTGAGATCATGACTTGAGCTGAAGGCAGAGGATTTAACCCACTGAGCCACCCAGATGCCCCAATGCCTTTTCTTGGTGACATGCTTAAGCCAATGAAAGAACCCTGAAAATTCCTCCCTCTTACTAAATGAACATCAATATCCTTGTCATTTAAGTCACTATTACTCAGATTTCTGTTAAATGCGGCTAAAAGTTTTCCTGACTGATGGATCTGCTGACCCACTTGAGAATCAGATTAAAACTATCGGCCTTATATCCAATAACTTTTATTATGTGGATGAATGCAATATTTTGCCTTCAGTTTTAGGTTTACAGGTTTCAGGCCAACAATCCTGACTCTAGATCACCAGTTCTAAAAGTGTGCTCCCTAGACCAGTAGCATTTGCGTGACTCAGAAACTTGTTATAAGTATAATTTCTCTAACCTAAACCCAGACCTACTGAATCAGAAGTTCTTGCAATGGAGTCCAGCAATTTGTGTTTTGTTGGTTTTTAAAAAAAAAAAATTAAAAAAATTTTTTTTAAGTAGTCTCTACACCCAACACAGGGCTTGAACTCACAATCCTGAGATCAAGAGGTGCATGCTCTAATGACTGAGTCAGCCAGGTGCCCTTGGCAATTTGCGTTTTACCAAGTCCTTTAAGTGATCTGAGTCATGCTAAAGTTTGAGGACCACTGCCCTGAGCTCAGCATTATTTAATTACTGTGATGACAGAAATGCTTATATCTGCACTGTCCAATATAGTAGCCACAGCCACATCTATCTACTGAGCACTTGTAATGTGGCCAGTGCAGCTAAGAAACTGGATTTATAATTTTACTTAATTTTAAAATTTAAATAGCCACCTGCGGCTAGTGGCTACTGCATTGGACATTGTAGCTCCAGATAAACATAAAGGATTTTACATTATTCAATGGCTCCTCGTACTAAGTCATGAAATAACCAGTGATTCTCAAACTTCAGTACGCATCAGAATCACTAGAGGGCTTGGTAAAACACAGATTATAGGCTCCAACCCTTAGAGTTTTATTTAATCAGTAGGCCTAGATTGGGGCATGAGAATTTGCACTTCTAATGGTACCTATATGATGGTGATGCACTTTGAGAAGCAATGAAGTAAGCAAAACTTTTTGGTGCTTTCCTATAACCTGTATTAAAGCCTCGTTTCTACAGTTCTAGTCAATGTTTTCCTTTATGTTCATCAAATTAACAAAAAAGTAAGGTTCCCTGACAGCAGGAGCTGACATCTTCTGACTACGTATATATCCCATAGTATATACCAGCTCAGTGCCTGGGGTCCAGCAGGTCATGCTATTTCTGTAAGAATAATGCCCTCCCCCCCAAGACAAAAACTTTTGGAAAAGGTCTGTCATGTTTCTAAGACCGTGATTACTTCCTCATAATCATCAGGTAGCAGGCTGTATGTTTTAGAAGAGGTGCGCAGAAAGGTTAAGTGATTTGCCCAAGGCACTAGGTCCTATTCTTCTTCTGTATTTTAAATTATTATCTTATAAATTGTTTGGATCTAAGCATATTTGTAGAAGAAAAACACCTATTAATTTTAAGATTTTATTCATTTGAGAGAGAGGGAGAGATAGTGGGAGAGAGCATGACCAGGGAGGAGAGGGAGCCCAACATGGGGCTCAATCTCAGGACCCTGAGATCATGACCTGAGCCAAAGGCAGACGCTTACCGAATGAGCCACCCAGGTGTCCCTGTATTTTTATTTATTTATTTTATTTTATTTTAATTTTTTTTTTTAAAGATTTTATTTATTTGACAGAGAGAAACACAGCGAGAGAGGGAACACAAGCAGAGGGAATGGTAGTGGGAGAAGCAGGCTTCCTGCCAAGCAAGGAGCCCGATGCCGGGCTCCATCCCAGGACTCTGGGATCATGACCTGAGCCGAAGGCAGACGCTTAACGACTGAGCCACCCAGGTGCCCCTCCCTGTATTTTTATATTTTACATATATATTATGTACATACTATGAGTGGAATTTACATATACATATATAATAGTACAGGGATGTTGACAACTGTAACAACCAAGAGTGAAAAGGCCTTTTGACACTATAATGGTGGTATGGGAGACAGCAGGCCTGGTAGTCTGGATGGGGACTACGTCTTCTCAAATAACACTGCCTATGAAACCATCTATGCCAAAGACCCGGCCTCGCCAGCAATGCAGCTTTCAAGCATTAATGGGAAAGGCAGGAATCAAGGACAAACACACAGGGGACTTTTCTGAAGGTCAAAAAAGCAACAATAAATACCATGCCCAGAAAAGCTTTCAAATCTGACCTTTCCCTCTGCTGAAGCCATTCGCCTTCCAGCATCTTCAATCTAACAGACTGAAGTAGGCTGAAATGGCTCTTAGGAGAGAACCAGGCTAGTCTTTTCCTTAATGCTGCCTCTCCACCACTACTCTAGCAGCATTACTGGTAATTACATCATTACACCATAATGGAACACATGCGGTGCAAGTGAAACAGCCCAGCAGCTCCCCAGTTGGGGAGAGGAGAAAGGGCTCCCACTTCACTGTTCAATTCCTATTAACCCTTCAGGTTCTGGCTTATTCTCAAAGGCAAACCACCCTCAGGACATTTCACAATCTTAGAGCACAGACCGTGAAAACGGAACACAGCTGGAGACCAGCAGTGAAGTTAAATTCATGAGTGTGATGAAAATCCTCCACTAGAATGGGAATTTGGACACCTGGGTACAGCTCTGGTTTTGCTATGAATATCTTTTGTGACCTTGGGGAAATCATTTGCATCTTTTAGGTTTCAGTTTCTCTTCTGTAAAGAACAGCAAAACTCCCAGGCAGAGGACCCTCAAATGCTCCTGCAGGCAATTTGAGGCTGAACTGAACAATCACGAAAGTTCCTCCAGTTCTACACTCTCTTATCTAAAAAGACTTATTATGAATAGGGGAGACAGGAGTGGAGTAAAATTTGGAAGGCCAACTCTATTTGGTCTTCAAGGAGTTAATCAGATGAGGATTTCTTTCCTCACTCTGACCCATGCATCAGTGTCAGATCATCTTCATCAACATCCGTAGCAACTTTTCAAAATACCAAGCTCAGAACTCATTAACAAATCACAGAAAGTCTTCCCAAAGAGAGAAGGGACACTAGTACATGGTACACTGAGACAGAAGGCAACTGAAGTTCTGACTGTCACAACAGACTCCTTCTCTGACGCTAAGTCAGCCACTTCACCTTGGCCAACTCATCTTCAGGACACAGTGGGGGAGAGAAGGATCAGAATTAGACCTTTTCAGTGTAAGCAGTCTATGATTTTGATATATCTGTACAAGTGTCAAATGCTACTATGGATATTGGGGCACACAGGGGTGGGTGGAGGGTTGGCACAAACAGCATGTTAAGAATGCCAATCTTCCAAGAAAGAGATGAGTTTTCTTATGATATTCTAAAGGTTTTCTCACAAATAAGGAAAAAAAAATTACCTACCAGACTTCAAGGGAAGAATTAAAACATATAAAACTATGTATTAATCCATTGCATATCTCAGAATCTTCCCTTTTCTAGTGTCCAAAAGAAAGAATGTAAAAAAAATGTGTTCTCTGTGCAGTTTTCTTCTGATTTTCATATAGAAGGTATGAGGCTATGGTTTCCAGGAATAAGCCAGTCTAGATAACCTAGACAAACCCTCCCCCAAAAAAACAATTTAAAAAGCTAAATATTTCTAAAAAAGTAATTTTTAAAATGCATTATTATGCTGAGCTGTCAAAAAAGTAAGGAATCTGCACAAAACAGAAATGAAATGAAAGTGGGTGGGAACAAGCCAACTGTTCATCAACAATGAAAGCATAAGGAAAATATGATTTATACATAAAATGGATTATTCAGCCATACCAAGAAAGGCAGTTCTGGTACATGCTACAACATGGATGAATTTTGAAGACATTATACTAAGTGACACAAGCTAGACATAAAAGGGCAAATTGTCTACAATTCCACCTATATGGAGTACCTACAGTAGTCAAAATCATAGAGACCAAAAGTAGAATGGTGGTTTCCAGGGGCTGGAATAGGGGACAATGGGAAGTGATTGTGTAATGGGTATAGAATTTCAGGTTGAGTTGAAAAAGTTCTGAAGATGGATAGTGGTGATGATTATACAACAAGTGAATGCACCTAATGTCACTGAATTGTACACTTCAAGTTTAAATGGTAAATTCTGTTATGCATATTTTATCACAATAAAAAGGAATTACATGAAAGCAGAACTCTTGGAAAGAGAATATTAAGCCAGTCTTTTCCCTTTAGCTATGTAACAAACATTGGTGACTACTGCAATGACTGCTTGGGTGTGGTTAAAGAAGGTAAAGCCAGGGACCTACAACCTTATATGAAGCCCCTTATAAACTTGGGGTACCAATGGACTATACCTTCAGTACAGAGATGAGCCACAAATAAACTGTAGCACTGAAAGGGACCACAAAAAAACTGTCCTTTTTTAACCAGTAGAAGAGAAAAAAATGTCTCTCCTTAGGATCTCTAACTAAAAGCTGGTTTGTGACCAAATCCATGCAACCTCAAGTGAAGATCTAAAAGTAGTCCAGTTAGTAATGTCTTCAAGCTATTGGCAGAAGCAACTCCTCATCCTTTTTGATGGAATAAAAACTTAACTGAGGGTTCATATAATTCCTACAGGTAAAGTCCTAAAGAATATTAGACCTTAAAAACAAAACAAAAAGAAACACACCCAGAAATAAGCCACATGAATGATAACCAGGGAAAACAGCAAAATCAGATCCTCAAAGGCTTCAGATACTGGAATTAGAGATAGAATATACAATGTCTATGGTTATTTTATTTTAAATGGGGGCTTGAAAAAATTAGCAAGGAATAAGAATATTAAAAAAAGAACAAAGTGTGTTGGAAAACAAACCAAACAGAACTTCCAGAAATGAAATTATAATTAAGAGAAAAAGTTAATGGACCAGGTTAAACAGATTAGACACAGCTAAAAAAAATAATTAGTGAATTGGAAGAGCAATCCAAAAAATTCCATAGAAGGTAACCAAAAATGATATGAAAAATATGAGAGTTTAAGAGACATAGATGATCTAGTAAGAGGATCTAAAATATATCTAATCTTTTAAGTGAAGTTCGAGAATGAGATTAGAGAGGATGGAGGAAAGCATTATTCAAATATCTAATGGCTGAGAATTTTTCCAGAGTCACTGCTAGAACACCAAACTTCATATCCAGAAAATTCAGCAAATGTCAAGCAGATAAAAAGAAATAAAACATATTGTAATGAAACTTAAGAACACTGAAGACAAAAATGAAGAAACTAAAAGAGAAGCAGAGAGATCACCTACAAAAGAATAACAATCAGACTATCAACTGACTTGTCAACAGCAAGATCTAGAAGACCATAGAATAATATTTTCCATATGCTAAGAAAAAAAAACTGTCAAGAGAATAAGACAAGCCACAAACTGGGAGAAAATATTTGTAACACATTCATCTGATAAATATACAAAAACCTCTTAATACTCAACAACAACCCACAATCATATGATTAGTCTTCAACAAAGGAGGAAAGAATACGCAATGGGAAAAACACGGTCTCTTCAATAAATGGTGTTGAGAAAACTGGACAGCCACATGCAAAAGAATGAAACTGGACCACTTTCTTATAGCATACACGAAAATAAATTCAAAATAGAATAAGGACCTAAATGTAAGACCTGAAACCATAAAAATCCTAGAAGAGAGCACAAGCAGTAATTTCTCTGACACTGATCATAGCAATACCTTTCTGATGTCTCCTGAGGGCAAAGAGCAAAAGTAAACTATAAACTATTGGGACTACATCAAAAAAGCTGCATGGCAAAGGAAAAAAATAGCCACACGGAGACACGTTAAGATCAAATTGTCAAAAGACAAAGAGACACTCATTATACATAAAGGATCCTCAATATGATTAACAGTTGATTTATCATCAGAAATCATAGAGGCCAGAAGGCAGTGAGATGATCTATTTAAAATACTAAAAGAAAAAAATGTAAGACAAAGATTCAATATCTGGCAGAAACCAACAAAACTAAAAATAACCTACTGAGAGAAGACATTTGCAAATGACATATCAAATAAAGAGTTAGTATCCAAAATATATAAAGAACTCCTACAACTCAACACCAAAAAAACCAAACAATCCAATTAAAAAATGGGCAGAAGATAGGAACAGACATTTCTTCAAAGAAGACATCCTGATGTCCAATAGACATATGCAAAGATGTTCAACATCACTCATTATCAAGGAAATGCAAATCAAAACTACAATGAGTTATCACTTCACACCTGTCAGAATGGCTAAAATCAAAAACATATGGAACAAGCGTTGGGGATGATATGGAGAAAAAGAGACCCTGTTGCACTGTTGGAGGAAATGCAAACCGGTGCAGCCACTGTGGAAAACAGTAGGGAAGTTCCTAAAAAAATTAAAAATAGAACTATTCTATAATACAGTAATCCCACTACTGGTAATTACCCAAAGATTAAAAAAGCCTAATTCAAAAGTATACATGCACCCCTATGTTTATAGCAGCATTAACTACAATAGCCAAATTACAGAAGCAGCCGGAGTGTCCATCGACTGATGAAGGGATAGAAGATGTGGGGGGTGTGTGTGTAATGGAATCTTATTCAGCTATAAAAAAAGAATGAAATCCTGCCATTTGCAACAACATGGATGGAGGATATAATCTTAGGAGAAATAAATCAGTCAGAGAAAGGCAAACACCATATGATCTCACTCACGTGGAATTTAAGAAACAAAACAAATGAGCACAGAGGGAAAAAAAAAAAAAAAGGACAGAGAGGTGAGCCAAGAAGCAGACACTTATCTATAGAATAAACTGATGATTACCCAAAAGGAGGTTGGTGGCTGGGGGGTTGGGGGGGGGAGATGGGTGAAACAGGTGATGAGGTTTAAAGAGTACACTTATCAGGGCGCCTGGGTGGCTCAGTGGGTTAAAGCCTCTGCCTTCGGCTCAGGTCATGATCTCAGGGTTCTGGGATCAAGCCCCACGTTGGGCTCTCTGCCTACTTGTGACCTCTCTCTCTCTCTGTCAAAGAAATAAATAAAAATCTTTTAAATAAATAAAGAGTACACTTATCACAATGAGTACTGAGTAATGTATATTGCTGAATTATGACATTGTATACCTGAAATTAATATAACATTGTATGTTAACTGTACTGGAATTAAAATAAAAAACTTAATAAAATAAAAATAAGAAAACCCCTCAACAATAAGGAAATAAATACCCTGATTTAAAAAATGAGCAAAGGGGCTCCTGGGTGGCTCAGTGGGTTAGAGCCTCTGCCTTCGGCTCCGGTCATGATCTCAGGGTCCTGGGATAGAGCCCCGCATTGGGCTCTCTGCTCAGTGGGGAGCCTGCTTCCTCCTCTCCTTCTGCCTGCCTTTCTGCCTACTCGTGATCTCTCTCTGTCAAATAAATAAATAAAATCTTAAAAAAAAAGAGGGCCAAAGACCTTAACATATACCTCACTAAAGAAGATATACAAATGACAAATAAGCATTTGACAAGTTGTTCCACATCATACATCATCAGGGAAATGCAAATTAAAACAAGATAACGCTATACACCTACAACAATGGCCAAAATCCAGAACACTGGCAATACCAAACGCTAGTGAAGTGGTGCCAATAGGAATGCTCCTTCACTGATGGCAGAATGCAAAATGGTACATGGTACCATTGACCATGGAATGCAAAATGATAG
>CM053613.1:47374138-47389973 GCA_028646535.1 Procyon lotor
TATTCTTTTGAGGGAGAGAGAGAGGGAGAAAGACAGAGAGACGCACAAAGGAGAAGATACAGAAGAGGAGGACACAATGTGATCACGGAGGCACTGACTGGAATGATACAGTTGTAAGCCAAGAAACTTCTGGAGCAACTAGAACTGGGAGAGACACTGAAAAGATTGTTTCTAGGGTCTGCAGAGGGGAGCACAGTCCTGTGAC
The DNA here is from genome assembly GCA_028646535.1 of Procyon lotor. Lineage (NCBI taxonomy): Eukaryota > Metazoa > Chordata > Mammalia > Carnivora > Procyonidae > Procyon > Procyon lotor. The sequence goes on from CM053613.1 coordinate 47,374,344, forward strand.
ACCTTGTTTTGAACTGGCCTCTAGAACTGTGAGAGATCAAATTTCTGTTGTCTTAAGCCAACAGATCTGTAGTAATTTTACACACTAACCACAGGAAACTAATAGAGAAAGAATATGACTTTAAGCCAAATTAAAATGTATGTACTAATAAAAGAGCTCAATTCTCCCTGAGTGGATTTATAAATTTAATATGAACTCAGTAAAAATACCAACCTTTTTTTTTCCCCCAAGAGGAAAGGTTAGTGTAAGGCTCATACAGAAAAATAAGAATAGCAATAAGGGGAGACTTAGGCAATTATATGATAAAAACATACTACAAAACCTTATTAGTTGAAACCGAGTGTATTGCCATATCTATAGACAGATCAACTACTGGAATTTAATATATTTTAAGTCAACAAATGGGTACTAATGCATAAAATACTTAGTTTATGGTGGAAGTGGCATCTCAAATTATGGGAAAAAGATTTGAGATGGCATTTGAGTTTTAAATGACAAAGCTGAATCTGTTCCTCAAAGTATAGATCAGAATAAATTTCAAGGAGAACAAAGATTTAATCGTAATATAAAATGAAACTATAAAAGTAATAGAATAAAGCATAGTACAATTTCTTTTGTAACTTATGAGTGGGAAACTCATTCTATTACATGCTGTCTAGAAGCCATAAAAAAGAAAAATTATTAGAATAGCTACACAAAAATCTACAAATTCTTCATGGCCACATAAATAAGCACATAAGTGTGCATGCACACACAAACATACAAGTGCTCACACACATACACATTGATACAAAGCAAGGAAAGCAAGAAAACAAATGATAAACTCGGTTGGAGGTCATAAATATTGTGCTAAAAATTGCAATTTCTATTATAAAAGGCTACTCTCTTAAAGAGTTCCTATAAATCAGCAAGACTAACAACCCTGTGGAAAAATAAGCAAGGCGTATGAACAGATTGTTTACAAAAAAATACAAATTAGGACTACACTAAAATACTATTTTCATTAGACTGGCAAAAATCCAGAAGTTTGATAACTATGTGGGCAAGACTGTGGAAAAACAGACACTTTCATACACTGTGGGTGGGAGTAGAAATAATCACAAACCCTCTGGAGGGTAGTGTGGCAAAATTACATATATTAAAATTATAATAGTACTTATCCTTTAACCAAGTAATTTCTTTTTATAAATTTACCTAGAGACAAACTAATAGATTTTGCAGATCTGTTTAAAAGGATAAGATGGAAAACAACATAAATGTCCATCAACATTGTGTTATGATTCCATTCACTGGTGGAATACCAGTTGGCCATTAAAAAAAAAAAAAAGAGAAGTCTTCATATACCAATATGGAAAGAGTATCAAAATAAATTATTAACTGAAAAAAGCTAAACATGGAGATGGTTGTACCTTATGTTGCCATTCGTAAAGAGAAAATATATAGAATACATACTGTAACCATATTTATAAGCTATGTTGAAATATGAAGGCCAACACATACATATCCATATCTATATCTCTATCTATATATCTATCTATTCCTGTGTGTGTATACATACACATACATACACACACACACACACACACACACACACACACACACACACACACAGATTGGAATTGAGCAGATGGGGCAGAAAGAGTACACCCAAAAGTATACTCTTCACAGTATACTTTTCAAATATTTGATATTGGGGCACCTGGATGGCTCAGTGGGTTAAAGCCTCTGCCTTCGGCTCAGGTCATGATCTCAAGGTCCTGGGATAGAGCCCCGCATCAGGCTCTCTGCTCGGCAGGGAGCCTGCTTCCCCCTCTCTCTCTGCCTGCCTCTCTGCCTGCTTGTGATCTCTCTCTAATAAATAAATAAAATCTTAAAAAACAAATATTTGATATTAAAACCACATGAATGTATTCTCTATTACACATTTTAAAAGTTTAGTGGGGCATCTGGGTGGCTTGGTTGGTTAAGCATCTGACTTCAGCTAAGGTCAGGATACCAGGGTCCTGGCAATAAGCCTGCATCGGGCTCCCTGCTCAATATAGAGTCTGCTTCTCCCTCTCCCACTGCCCCTCCCCCCACTAATGAGCATGCTCTAATAATAGAATCTTTTTAAAAAAAATTTTAGTCAGTAGGGGCGCCTGGGTGGCTCAGTAGGTTAAGAATCTGCTTTCAGCTCAGGTCATGATTTCCGTGCACTGGGATCAAGTCCCGCATCAGGCTCCCTGCTTAGTGGGAAGCCTGCTTCTCCCTCTCCCTCCCCTGCTTCTGCATGTACATGCGTGCACGTACTGTCTCTCTCTCAAAAAAATAAAATCTTAAAAAAAAAGACAAAAAAATTAGTAAGCATGCATAATAGAATATCTATTAACAAAGTAAACAGAGTATAACTTCCAAATCAGTAGAGGAGTACAAGTAAAACGAGAAAAAGTAAAATACTCAATCCAAAAGTCAAAACACACAGAAGGAAAACACAATGTGAAATAAATCTAAAGTTCCATAATTACAATAAATGTAAATCAAATTCAATTAAAAGACAAAGCTTGTCTCCCTGTAATAATATTAACATCAATTACCTAAACTCCTCAGTTCAAAGAAAAAGCCTGTCAAGTTAAACAAAAACACAGTCTAGCTACATACTATTTTTTTTTTTTTTTTTTAAGATTTTCTTTATTTGACAGAGAGAAACACATCGAGAGAGGGAACACAAGCAGAGGGAATGGTAGCGAGAGAAGCAGGCTCCCCGCTGTGCAGAGAGCCCGATGTGGGGCTTGATCCCAGAACCCTGGGATCATGACCTGAGCCAAAGGCAGACGCTTAATGACTGAGCCACCCAGGCGCCCCGCTACATACCATTCTTAAAAGATATACCTAAAATAATAAAAACACAGACAGGCTGAAGGCCAAATGATGGACAAAATTACACGAGGTACATATACTATTCAAAAGTATGGTGCTATAGCTTATGACATAGTAGGGCAAAGGGGTCACTTTACAAACACAGGAGGTTCAAAAGTCCAGAAGATCAATAATTCTAAAATATAGCCTCAAAATACATAAAGCAAGGATTGCTATCATTGCAATAATTATTATCACTGACAAATCCATTATCAAATGGGAGGTTTTAAACAACTTCCTCCTGTATCAGTAATTGATACAAAAAGGGTGAGGCTCCCTTTGCCTCCTCAAATTAATGTACTTTGGAACTGCTAGATCGCCATACTGGAAACAAGGTTTCTCACTTCCTGAGAAAATAAATCAGAATGGAGAAACATGCTTCCTGTCTGGTTTTGGTGACCAGTACACGGATGCCGAAATGGGAAGTTATACATTATTTGCACAGTGACCATTGCAGCCAGACGCTAACACTAATGGCTTCGTCAGCAGCTCTATACGCATATGCTTCAATTTCTTAATCTCTAAGTTTCTCAAGGGAAAACGTTCTTTTACATCTATTTGCATCTATCCCAGCACCTACCACATGCCCAGTATATAATAAATGCTCAGTGTTTTACTGAATCATCTATCACAACCCCCTTTAAAGATACTTAAAGATATTATTCATTCCAACATTTATGAAGCACCTGTTATACCCAGGCACTATGTTAAGTGCTGGTAATCCACGGATGAATAAGACAGTGTCTGTCCTCTGATAGAAGAGAAGCAGAAATGTATCTTTTTAAAAGGTATAAACAGAGGTTTGAAAGGAGACCTGCTTCCTGACAAAGTACCTGGAGATTTGAGGGGAAAGTTCTCAGCCATTTAACACGTATTTCTAAGTAGCCACTGTATTTCAAAATCAGGCAGGTGCTAGACAAGGGACATTTGAGTTAAGTCTTGCCAAACAGATGTGGGGGTGAAGTCAGGCAGAGGATATTAAGGGCAATGAGAAAGAAGAATATGAAATTCAGGAGAAAATGTGATTTGCTCAAAGTCAAAGAGCTTGGGGAAAGACCAGAACTCACACTCCTAGTGTCTTTTCACATGGCTTCTGGTCACTCCTTACCCCAGGACCAATACAGACACCTGTCGAGATCGGTGGCTTGTGACCACAGTCCAATAAGAAATTCTTTTAAATTTGTAGCACAGTAGTCATAAATTTAAATATTTCATTAGATGGGGGCACCTGGGTGGCTCAGTCAGTTAAGCATCTGACTTCCTGGTTTGGCTCAGGTCACAATCAAGGGATCAAGCTCTGTGTCAAGCTCTGCACTGAACTGAGCGTGAAGCCCACTTGGGGTGGGCTCTCTGCTTTCTCTCTGCCCCTCCCCACCTGCTCATGTCCTTGCTTGCTCTCTCTCTCTCAATAAATAAATAAAGTTTTTAAAAGTTTCATTAGCTGCCTTTACTGGATACAATGTGTGTTATTCTTTATTTCATTAAAAAAAAAAAATGCTGGTCACAACTCACTACTGCTGACTTCACACCCAGCAGTAACTCTTAACCCCATTGTGTAAAATGTTTAATGCTTGGGATGGTTTACCATGTGCTTCTCTCTGTTGCTTCTCTTAATTGGAATGCCACTTCCAGCTCCCCACTTGACAGCCCAGGCAAAGCCTCCTCCAAGCATATAGCTGAGCAACTACCGTGTGCAGAGGAAACACGGTGCTCACCTCAAGCTTGCTGTCTGTGGCAAAGGTCTCCAAAAAGCATAAACCAAGAGGATTATCAAATTTTCCTGGGAGATTTGTCAAGCCCTTCATATTTACTATGTGTCTACTCAGTCTATGAGCTAGATGCAGAGTGAAATGTGGATATGTGAATGCTGGGACAAACTTCCCAGGTGGTAGGGAACTGATGATCTGAGGTCCCTTCCACTCTTACAAAATATTTGTTTAGGAAAGAAGGTTTAGCCAAGGAGTAGACAGAGACAAGAAAAATGAAACCTCAGATAAACAGAGGAACTTGCCAGGGGCCAAAAAGCCACTGGCAAGGCAAAGATTAGAATCTAGCTCATTCGATTCCCAGTACATTTCAGAAAGTTCCCACTAGGAAAACGAAGTCTCTCTATCAGTGTTCCTTCTCATTTGCACTGACCTTTTCTTTATCAGAAATTCTCCGAGGGGCCTTAGCTTACTAAGTGCTAATTAGATTTCCTCCACCTGCTCTGGGATTTAGCGGCCGGTGCTAATGCAGTGCCCTAGCAGCTAACAAAGCCACTGGCATTCCCGGTATGCAGGGGCTGGCCTCCAGTTCTTTAGTCAACAGCAATTAAAGGGCTCCTATCCAAAGCCCTAAGGAGGAAGACGGAGAAGGGAGGGGTATTCCTTGATCCAAAAAGTGGAGTACAGACACTGATTGGAATTGATTGTTACTGAAGAGCTGGGTGGAAACAGGGAAAATTCTGGGAGGTAGGAATGGAATCTGGGTGAGGCAAGCAAACTAATGAATACTCATCATCGCTCTCACCCCCTTGAGGAATGTTATTGTCGTCCAGATGGAGGGGATAAAGCCTTGGATGGCAAAGAGCCCTCATCCAAAAATAAATTATCAAGAAACATTTCCCTTGCTCTTGTTTCAAGACACAGGTCCAAACTGCTCAGCCAAGAATGACAAGTCTTCCACAATCCTATCCCTTCTATCTAGAATTTGGGAATGTTCAGCCACTAACCGGCAAGGTGCAGCCTGGATGCTCAGTCATTCTGGCCATGTGACTCTACACTAGGCGGTTTTTCTGGCTTTGATTTTCTCAATCAACTTGAAATCAGAGTTGATTTCAAGATCAAATGAGACAATATAGAAATGTTCTATAAAGTTGTGTAAAAGCTTTAATTCAACTCCTAATACCAATGCAACCAAGTCCAAACATTTACTAAATACCAAGAACAGTGCTTACACAGAGTTGGTGCACAAATGCTATAAATATTAGCTATTAGGATATACAAAAACAAACCAATTAGAATTCTTACCCATTTGGAAATCACAGACTGGTGATAGGAGACAAGATCTCCAGTAGAGTGTAGGTACTAAGAGTATATACAAAGTGAGGAAGGGAGAGCAATTTATCCTGCTACTGAAGACTAAGGGGCTAGGACTGTCCAAAACCTTCTTGATGGTGAACAGAATATAACTGGGGAGAAAACATAGCTCCAGAAGAAATTCAAGTGAGCCATTTCATGATCCCCCCCCTAGAACATATTCATTACTATCTCCCTGCCTTTATTCACAAGGTTCTTTTTCATGAGAAATTTAAAAATTCTGCCAATCATTCAAAGAATATTTAAGCATTTATTATGTGAACGTATTATTAAGGATACAAAATATTACAAGACAGGTCTCTGATTCCATTGAGTTTACTGTCCAAAAAGGAAATAAATCATAAATTAAAATTATAATGCTAAGCCATACACAAAGCCACTCTGTGGCTCTTCCAAACCCCTCTCTGGAAGAGCTGAAAGTCAGAAAATTCTGTCTCATTTCCCCTGCCCCTTTCATAATGTTAGACCCAGAGTCAAAATTCATTCTTTCCATCAAATAATAATCTTTAACCTACTATGGGCCAGACAATATTCTGGTCCTGAGGAAAAAGGAGTGAACAAAACAGACAGAAATCCTGCCTTCAGAGGGCATATGCTCAAGATGTGTAAAGAGCCAAGTAGGTAGATACATGTGTGATCCTATGGTGGGGGAGGGGAGAGAACATGGCAAATCAAAAATCACCTGCTTCTAACTAATTGCCGTGTGGGATAATTTTAGCCCTAGTGTTCCCAGATCTGGATGCTGGCAATTTTATGTAAAATCTCTCAGCTTTTAATAATCTATAGTAATTAAAACTGTTTAAAATATTCTGTGAATAGAATTCAGGCTAAAGATACCAGTTTATGACCTCTGTCTTAGAACATGTACCATGATGTCTGGTTTAGAGAGATAGTCACTATGTGTGTCATAAACTAAGTCCTATAGGTGCTATCGGACTTGAAGAGGGACCAGTTCTAGCTAAGTAGATCTGAGCAAGCAAGAAAGCATCAAGGAGGTGAAGGCCTCCTTCAGAAAGTATGCCAGAATATTATTTTTTTTTTAAAGATTTTACTTATTTGACAGAGATCACAAGCAGGCAGAGAGAGAGGGAAGCAGGCTCCCTGCTGAGCAGAGAGCTAGATGCGGGGCTTGATCCCAGGACCCTGAGATCATGACCTGAGCTGAAGGCAGAGGCTTTAACCCACTGAGCCACCCAGGCACCCTCCAGAATATTTTTATTTTTAAATCTCTCATTGTTTATTACTTACAGTACTTATTGGCTACACTGACCCGTGGACACTTGCCTTGGTATTTCCTTGCTAAAAATGGCTAGACTTCTTTCTTCAACCAGAAGTCCACAAACAGCAACATTATCTAAATAGCTGCCTTGCTGGTTTGTCTGATCAAGCACAAATTAACACTGTTCATTAATATGATTAATTCCCATCTGCTCTATGACAGGCTTGCTATCTGGAAAGATATTCAGAAACGTTCTGTCACCCCAGATTCCCAAAGCAGGGACTTTAATGCCTATTAATCTAGGCAACAAAACAAAACAAACAAAAAACCAAACCAACCAAAACAAAAAAACCCAAAAACCAAAATAAAAACCTTAAAAATATATGAAAAAAAAAAACAAAAACGAACCCACTCCAACCTCCTTTCTCATCACTTCTTTCAAGGTTGAAAATGTCTATCAAAATTTAAATACACTTGCTCTGACTCAAATTCTACTAGAAATTGATTCTATAGCTAAATCACATTTGTCCAGAAGTCACGGAAATATACTTGAGATCCAAAAGCATGCTACAACCTAAAATAAATGTACACAAATTACTATACAGGTAGCCACATTATAAGCAAATACTTTTATAAAAATTGTAACAAAGCACATTATATAAAGCAAGAATGTCACTATTTGTACATAGCAAGTGAGAGGAAACAATGTATTTGAATTTAAACGAATATAAGTATACACCCGTAGAAAGGACTATACAGCATGATAAAAAAGAAAATAAGAAAAAGTTAAATTGTATGAATATTATTTTTCAACCTCAGACCCTAGAAAACTATCGTCAAAGTCAGGTAATTCATCCCCAGTGCCAGGAAAACTCATCATCCGTGCTGGTCTCCAGATGATTCTCTTAATCACTGGCACTCACTACGTTAGGAACTTTACTCACCCCTGCCTTCATACAGGAGTCTGTTGCCCTTTAACTGGGGTGGTTCTGCAGTGTCCAGGATCTTATGATCTCATCTGTGCACAATCTGATAAATCAGAGTCTCTACTACTTGTGAGCCATGACTTAGCAGCAAAATTTAAATCTAAACTATAATGGAATAACCCCAAATATGCCTCTGATCAGCTGTGCGTGGCCTATGGCTTCTTTTGGTTACTAAAACTCTAGGATGTGCAACTCTGATCTCTGTGATATTTTGTGTTCTCATTCTCCTCAGAGAAATCACAGTTGATCTTGCTGTTGAATACCCTTTGCATTGGCCCAGAGAACTTCTCTGGCATTACAGGTGCATTCCACACAAGGTAATACCTGGGCACAGTTTTGGGGTTGGAAGGAGAGAAACATGTTTTACAGGCCAGCAAATTATGGAAATAACAGAGGCACTTACACTTGTGGTATCCTATACAATTGCTGTGAAAACTTGAGGTTCGTGAGAACTGTATGGAATGTTGTTTGCAGTGGGGTTTTGGTGAATATTTGAATTTTTCACCATTTTTTGATTTATACTGAACATGTACAGTTTTAACAAAAGTGATAATTGGGGTGCCTGGGTGGCTCAGTCAGTAAGTGTCTGCCTTCAGCTTGGGTCATGATCCCGGGGTCCTGGGATATGGATCCCCATATCAGGCTGCAGGCTTCCTGCTCAGTACAGAGTCTGCTTCTCCTTCTCCCTCTGCTGGTGCGCTCTCACTTGCTCTCACTCTCTCTCTCTCTCTCTCTCTCCATGTCAAATAAATAAATAAAAGACTTTATTAAAAAAAAAAAAGTGATAATCATTCCTTCAAAGAAATAAAACAAATGCAAACGATCTGTACATGCTCGTATGAAGCTATCTCTGTGGTTTATTTTATCTTGTAGGGTTATGGTGCACATTATTGGTGAGGACTTAAAGTCTGGCAAATAAGCATTCAAATATTACCTACCATTATACTGTTAAAGATACTGAAGAAAAGGTGCAGAACAGGGCAAATTGGGCCAGGGTCTGAGATGTGAAAGATACTTACTTTTCATTGAATACTACCCTGCTCAGGTTCCCTACAAAACAGAGCCTATGGCAAACCTTACCTGCTTTATTCAGGTGTTAAAATGTCAGCAGAAAGGGAATAAAGATTAGCAAGGCGGAGTAGGAAGGAAGGAAAGAAAACACAAGGCTATGCCTTGATAAACTGGCTCTAGTTTAATATAAAAACATAACCAACAGCAAGATCATTAAGAATTTTTCAGGATAGACCATACGGTGGTGCCTGGGTGGCTCAGTCGGTTAAGCACCTGACTCTTGATGTTGGCTTGAAGACTGCTTAGGATTCAATCTATCCCTCTACCGCTCTCGCCCCCCACTCTCTCCTGTGCTTTCTTAAAAAAAAAAAAAAAAAAGGCTAGACTGGCTAGACTATACAGAACTCCATCTAAGGATAGTGTATGTGAGGAAATGGGAAAGGGAGGCGGAGAAAAGCAGAGAGTGAGCACTTTACCCGCTGGTTCCTTCCCTTCCCTAGCTTCCAACTCCTTGGTCAGAGGTGTTAGCTACCTCTACCTCCAGGCTGTGTCACCCAGCCTCTCTGGATATTCGCTGGGGAAGAACACACTCTACCTCTGGATCTGGAAGTGGTAGGAGCAGCCAGAGCCCTTTTGGGTGCGGTCAGATGGAGCCGAGGTCTTTGAGCGGCTGCGGCTCTCTCCACGGTGGGCACAGCGGAGACCATCCCAGGGCGCAGCCCTCACTCAGAGGAAGGCTGAGATGGCCAGTATGGCAAAAGCAGCAGCAGGTGTGACTCCCCATTTTGCAAGCCAGCTAGGGCCTGAGGGGCAAGCAGAAGCAAGGGAACCTGGGTAGATGCTCTGAGTCCCATCCAACACATTCGCTTGGGTAGAGTGCAACTTCCGCAAGCACGTATGTATTAATTTTTGACACATCAGAAAAAAACGTACTTAGTCTATACTCAGTGGCCTAATGCAAAGGGCAGGGACTTGGAACCAGACAGTTCTGAGTGTGAGACGCCTCCCCACCTATGCTTGCTGGGGAACTTTGGGTGGGTTGCTCATCCATGTGGCTGGGATACTCCAGGGCGACATGGAGATTAAATGAGCTCCGGTGGCGAAGAGGGATGCTAGGGATCCCTCTGACAGACAGGGCTCTGCCTGTTAGATCAGAGAGGCGGATTCTTCTCCCCTCCTTTGATGCCCTCCATGCTCCACCAGGAGACTTCAGACTACACTAAGTCAATTCTGCCCAGCATTATTTACACTATGATTGCTCAGTGGGAGCTCCCTGAGGAGAGGGTTATTCATTCTCTCATGCCCCCTCTCTGGCACTCAGCACAGCTCCTGTTCATAGCTGAGCCTGAGCACACATTTGCCAAATTTATGCAACTCTAAACCCAATTCTTAGGGGAGACCCCTTTTCGTATGACTATTAGTAAAGTCACTTGAGGGACCTATGAGGCTCCCTTAACTTAGTCCAACAACTGTTCCGGCCAGAAAGGTAGAGGTGGTAGAAAAAGCAAAGGCAGGTTTGCCTTCCAATCCCAGTTCCATCCCTTACTACATGGTCACATTTGGGCAAGTGATCCCTCTAAAACTTTAGCTCCCTTAGACACAAAATGGGGATTGCATTACCTTTTGCAGGATGTTGTAAGGACTCAAGTAGTATAAATGATGACTGGCACGGTGTTAGTCTATGTCACAGGACGCTCTCACGCCCCCCTCAACATGCTTAACCCTGAGCGAGATTGCTCAGTTCCCCAGCTCCTGTGGTTTGAAAGGTCTCGTCCTTTCCCAGATCGCCGAGGGTACTTTTTGGCTGGAGGGAGACCATGCAAACCATGTGAGGGACATATGAATGACAGTTTCCTTCCACCGGTAGAGAAGTTTCTCTTACTCATTTGAGGAACACATACTACCCGGGAGTCTCCAAGAGGAGGACACTTGAACCCTGAGAGCACTGTCCTCCACCCATTGCTTCTTTCTTTTCTGATCACTTATGGCCAGAGGAGTCAATGGCCTACTTCTCTCCCTAGGAAAAAGAAACTACTTTGAAACATTAGTGGGAAATGTGTCCAGAACACAGATTTCCTTCAGTGTTAGTACTGTTGTTGACCATTACAGAGCCAGCAGAGAGAGGACAGATTCAAAAGCACTTCGCTCTGTGTTTGGGGCCTTTTGGGACAAGCTGACTTTTGGAACACCACCATTATTTATTTCTACACACTAGGTAGCAACAGGAAGGGAAAAGAGGCTTCCCAGCTGATTAAGGATGAAAGTCCCCAGCAGCAAAGACAGAAGCAGGTCTCTGAAGACTCCACAGATCCATTATACCAACCTGGATCCCAATCTCTGAACTTCTTTGATGTGACAGAAAAACCCTTGCATGGTTAAGACACTAGAGCTAAGTTTCTATTGCTAGCAACCAAACACAACTCTAACTTACTGAATGGTGGCCCACCATGTGGGCAATCCACACGTACGAAAATCTACAGTTAAAGGTGATTTGGGCAACTCTTTGGCAGATGTCCCAAGCTGTAATAGAACAGCTTTTTAGTTTATTTTGGTGGTAATGGTGGGAAGATCAGAAAGGTGATATCTGGTGTGAGTGAAAGGCATCTGGTTTTTTCCCTCTTCATTCAACACACTTTTATGGAATGCCAGCTGTATGCCAGGCTTTGTATAAAATACTGGTCTTTGAAAGTTCACAAAATGCTCTCATATCAGCTTCTCTCTTTCAGTTCTTAGGTTCCTGCCTTTGCTTTAGACCAGGGATACCCACTGAAGATGGGGAAAGATTAAGGGCTTCTGTGGCCCCTGAAACAGAAGTGGATTGCACCTGCATCCACAAATGCAATAAATAAGAGAGAGATCCAAGTCTTAGTTGATCCTACGGCAAAAAGTAACAATGTTTCAAGTAAATTCCACCAGCCCCTTAAGATCCAATAGCAGAGGGGTGCCGGGGTGGCTCAGTCAGTTAAGCGTCTGCCTCCAGCTTAGGTCATGATTCCAGAGTCCTGGGATGGGGCCCCACACTGGATTCTCTGCTCAACAAGGAGCCTGCTTCTCCCTCTTCCTGCTACTCCCCCTGCTTGCGCTCTCTCTGTATTTCTGTCAAATAAATAAATTAAAAAAAAAAGATTCAACAGTGGATACATAAGGCTTGTGTTCTTCCCAAGTCTTACTCTAAAACTTTTCTTTCAGGAAAAATTATTAAAAAGAATGTAAGAATTCCTCATTTATCAGTTACCCGCCTAAAAAGAAAAACTATTAAGCACAGAAAGGGACAAAAAACCAGCTAAAGCGGGGAGACGGGATATGTGGAACCTGAATAAACCCCAGAAATCTAGGTGCCTTAGTCCTGGGCAGGATGGTATTTCAAGCCGTCGTTCCAGCAACCCCAAGTGAAAGAAAGGGGGGGAGAGAGAGAGAGAGAGAGAGAAATTCTAGTCTTTATTGCAATTTCTCAATGGGTATCAAAAGCAATCAAAGTTATAACCCACACTTTTTATCTTCTGACCAATGACTACAGTTGTTCAAGGATCTCTCACGTACCAACCTACCCTGCCCCACAACCTTCAAAGCCCAGTTGTAAATCTGCACTCTTTACTCATCTTCCAATTCTTTATTATGGAGAGTGTGTGTCTACCTAATTTTTACATTTTCGCTCCATTCAACCTACTAGAGTCCTGGAGAAGACCCAGAAAGCAAGAGTCTGTGCACCTCGGAAGCCAGGGAGAAGGTAAGGGGGAAACAGTAAATAGTGATACAGCTTTTCCCTGTTACACACACTATGTAAACAGCCAGCGCTAAAGCTGCCAGGTGGTTGTAATGATTCTCTCTGATCAAATAAAACAGTCCCGCTCATAAAACAAAAAAGGTCGAAGGTTCTGAACGCAGAGATAAAAATCCTTTAATATATCAAAGGGGCCCGAGACAAGGAAAAAGTCGAAAAACATAAGCAAATACTTAAGTAACGCACGCAAAATTGCTTCAATCAGTGCCTGATATGGTCCTCCATTAATGTAGCTATTATCGTTATTATTACTGACCAGGTCCTCTCCACCCCCCAGCTCCTGTGCTGTTAGCTTATCTACATATACCTCTGTAGCAGAATTAACAACTTAGTGCAGTAGGTCACTTGAGGGAGAAAGCGGACTTACTAGCTCTCCTGAGGCAAGGAGCTTCCTTGTTGCTCCAGCCTAGCACAGTGCCTGACACATAACCCAGATCAACACATGCTTGTGGAAGGACTTGCCTTTAAGTGCAACATTCCAGTCCCAGTTTGCCTTCTATGAGACCACTTGGCTGAGATCTGACAAATCAGAAGGTCTGAGCGAACTGACACCATTTTGTGACACATGATCAACAGACCAAGTGTGGTCACACGTTCCAACAAGTGACTTAAAAAGTCAAGTTGATCCCAATTTAGTTTCGTACTTTAAAAATACCACTTCCTCAATAAAGATTTTCCATACATATGCTTGACTACTGTACGTGTCTGTCTGATCTCATGACCTCGTCTCAACTCTCAAAGAATAACAAAAATGAAAGGCCAGGTTTTATAATACCAACAGGCTTGTATTTGTCACAGGCTTGGCTTTGTGTTGTACCATTTCTGAACTCGTTATAAAATTATGTTTTTGTAGGACCTTACTGTCTACTGCCCATATCCAAGAAGACCTACTATAATGGAAAGACCCAGGGCAGGGCAAGGGTTCTGTTTCCAGTCCTGCACTGACTTGTCAAAGTCATTAAACCTCACTCGTCATCCATTTCTTTATGTATAAAACGGTATTTCATTCAAATATTTGCTGAATGGCTATTATGTGCTAGGCATTGTGCTGAGTGCCAATACAAGGATGAATGAAAATATCCCTGTCTTCAAGAATGGATAGTCTACTCGAGCTCGAGAGATCATCTACAACTGTTATGCAATGTGGTAAGTACTGTGATGTGAGGATACTCACAGTTCTATAGAAGTATGAAAGGGACACCCATTATTCTAAGTGGGTGGTAGATGCATTTGGGAACTAAGAACTAAGAAAGAATATTTTAGGGGTTTATTAATTCTATGCATACAACAAGCAGAAAGGTGGGAATGGGAACGAATGCCAGAATGCAGTTGCTAAGCTGAATCTCATAGCCAAGGACAGCTCCAAATGTATTCAAATATTGTTTTCACCCCATAAGGAAAATTCTATTCCCACACAGCGACATTTGTAACAAAGGTACATTGCACACTTTGCAATATTCAGGTATTTGAATTAAACTACTATTACAAAATACTCTCATCCATCCTATGAGCTTTTTGAAATCAAAGGCTACAAGTATTCACTTTGATTCTGAAGTAGGCTGACTTTTGACTCAGATACAGTTTGAAAAATCCAAGGCTCTGCCTCAGGAGAAAATGTATTTTAAGTTGCAGAGACATGGGGGAAATTTTTGTTGTAAATGCTTACCATGGAGAAATTGTTTAACTGTACAGCAAATATATGGCAACATTACAAAGAGAGGGACGCCTGGGTGGCTTAGTCAGTTAAGCGTCTGCCTTCGGCTCGAGTCATGATCCCAGAATCCTGGGATCGAGTCCCGCATCTGGCTTCTTGCTTGGTGGAGGGTGGGGGGAGCCTGCTTTCCCCTCTGCGTGCCACTCCCCTTGCTTGTGCTCAGTCCCAGTTTCTGACAAATAAATCAAATCTTTAAAAAAAAAAATTAGAAAGAGAGATTCATAAACAGCCCCGAGCAATCACCGAAGAGTTTAACAACACAGGGAGGTGTAGTTACCACTTTTGCTGATGTAGAGGCAAATTCTTGAGATTCATCAATTACACATGACTCAGATCCAATCCCTGAATCAGACACTAATCTGAATTGAGCTCAGGAGAGACAGAGAAAGGCCCCCACCACTGGGCCACCTGGAAACCCGCCAAACTCACACAGTCGGAGAGAATAACAGGTCCTCCATTTCCTTCTTTGATTCCATGACTCACGTGTCACATACAGTGCTCCTCAGATTCTCTCTGGGGGCCTTGCAATCCTGAAATTGTGCCATGTGCTCCTATCTCTTCATTGAGGAAACTCTATTCCACTTCATTCAGAAGCTGCACACACACAGTCTTGGTGGGATTCCAGCCCCGAGCACATCAACTCAGACCCTCCCATGCTGTATCACACTTCTGCCAAATCACCTTGGAGGGAGTGACTTTGTGCACCTGAGACTCATGCGTTTCCCATAGTCTGAATGATCTGACAGAGGTAAATTTATTTAAATTTGTGTGTTCAGAGACCAGCATGTAGGTATGATTAGGGGATATATGGGGCAAATGTTAATTATAGGTGTGTGAACAGGACCAGTCAGGAGACTGCTTCCCCCTTAGAACTGTGCTTCCTGGATCATAAGTAGTTTATTTCTGCCTTGGATCACAGTAAGGTGGGTTCAACTCCTTTGAGA